>OX940809.1:14829005-15231505 GCA_954870605.1 Acer campestre
ATATTTTTTGGTGTTATTTGTTAAGTTTTTAATTAATTAAATAAATTGTGATATGATTATATTTTCTCTGTGCATGTGCAGATTTATCAATATGGAACTTTTGTGTATCGATATATGTTATAAAAGCTTGCTTCAAAATGTTGTCGAAAAACTAAATATTGATCAATACATCTATGGATACGAAGTTAATGGTCCAAAACTGTTTAAAGCATACGTTGAGATCGATCTTAATATTGACTCCGAACTGAAGACCGAAGTATTTTGGGGTAAACTTTAAAATAACAAAAATGAGTCTGAGCAAGATGCAGCTAAAGAAACAGTTGATTACATGCAAAGACATTACAAATTTGAAGTTTGTGATGTCAACTTCTCAAACTACCAATATTATAAATGGTGTTACAACCGAATGAATAGAGGATACGATGAGATAGCTAAAGAAAATAAAGCTTTGAAAGTTGAAATTAAGAAATACAAAGCTGTTTTAAACCGAATATCTAATGATGATTGTGAATCATCTACAGCTAATAATTTGTAATAATTGTAAATTATAAGATGTAGTTGTCATGTATATTATATTTAAAGTTTAATATTATAAATTTGGCACGTGCAAATGCACGTGCCTTTCCCACTAGTGTTAATATCTAATCATTAATAGGGAAATTTTTTTATTTTTTTTCACAAAAGATTAAAATAGGAAACTAATTAATAATTATTAGTATGTGTATTTACAAACTATTTAGTCTTCTTGGTAATTTACTCAAGGGTATTATTGGATTTTCAAAAACATACTAATTAGGGATGCAAATAAACTACTTTGTGCGCACCGGTAAATATATATCAGTGCTTTGCATGTGACTATTATATTCAATTACTTTGACTCAGTCTACATGACTTGTCAGTGCTTATCCATAATCTATGATCCACATGTACTCACTTATATATATATATATATAATAAGTCTCTCATGAGGGATCCCTTATTTTAATTTCTGTAAGGACCTTGATGGAAATACATCGATTTTAATGAATTTTGATCTGAATATTTTTGTGAATAATGAGTTCATTGAAATCTACCTATGAACAAAATTTGAGAATTTGAGAATAATAGAACTATTTTTCTTGAATTTTCCAATATTTTGCATATTTTCCGATGTCTTCACATTTAACAAAATTTGGATAAATAGTTATATATATTTCATTGAACTCATCATCCACAAAAAAAAAAAATTCAGATTTAAATTCATTAAAATCGATGTGTTTTCATCATGGTCCTTACAGAAATTAAAAAAGAGATCCTCATGAGAGACTCACTATATATATAGATTTTCTATTATCAGTTCATCCTAACAATAAATATATCAGAACGAAGAATATAGACCACTAGATTTATATACTTTGACTCAAAGTGTATTCACTTGTCAAAACTTCTCCATAATCTGTGGTCTACATTCTTCGTCCTGATATATTTATTGTTAGGACGAACTGACAATAGAAAGACTGTATATATATCAGTAGATTTTCTATTATCAGTTCGTCCTGACAATAAATATATCAGGATAAAGAATGCGGACCATTATATTTACATATTTTGACTCTCACATTTTTGTCCTGATATATTTATTGTCAGGACAAACTGATATATAACAAACTGACAATAGAAAGACCGTATATATCAGTTTGCTAGTCCATAAATATATTTGATTATAAAAGGTTCATATCCTCTTTTTTTTTTTTTTTTTTCTATAAAGGCCCACACTGCCTACTTTATTTCTTTCAAAACAGATGGGCCCACATTTTTTATTATTTATTATTATATAAAATAAGGCCCACACATTCAGTATTAAACACAAACAGTATTAACAATTTGATCTGGGCATTCAATATCGGACGCAGAAAAAAAAAAAAAAATTGACCTGGGTCCTAGCCCCTGGGCATACAAACTGAAAAAAATTCCAAAATTTGGGTTCTTCTTCAATCTTCTTCAAATATCATCTGATACGAAAATATTCCAGAAACGAAACCTTAACAATTCATGAAATTCTACGTAATTTCGCTCGGTAAAACTTGAGTTCATCTTCGTTTCGAAGGTAATTGAATCGATAAACTTTTTTTTTTTTTTTTCCTTTTGTACTTTTGTTAGAATTTTACCTTTATATGACTTAGCTATGTTATCCATTGAAAAAAGGGATAATATCATTTTCGTCCCTATGGTTTACCATATTATCCATTTTGGTCCTCATCGTTCCAGTATTAGCCATTTTGATCCCCGTAGTTACAATTCATCCCTATTTTGGTCCCCACCGTTCAATTCTGTTAGGGTTTTTGAAATTTCCGTTAAGTGAGCGAGGGTAAAATGGTAAAATCATCATACATTCTTCAAGAATCTTATTTAAGAAGGGCAAAACGGTAAAATAATATTTTGTTAATTTCTCTCCCCTCATTATATTATTTTTAATTAGTTTTTTTTTATTAATTTAAATACAACACAAATCATTTAACCCTAACTATAATCTCTTATCGGATCTCCACCATCATCACAACAACAGACCACCATCCCACAGCCATCTTCATCACTACCACCATCACTGTCATCACCATCGGCCACCACCATCTCCATGGCCGCAACCGTCAACTTCCCAACAACCTAAATGCCACCCCAAAAACATCAGTCACCACTAACAACCACTACAAAAACATCCCTTACCACCCAAACCTAGCCACAGTAGTCTGAGAGAGAGATCAACAGAGTAAAGAGAGAATGAGAGATCGACGGCAGCAACAGTAGTCGTCACAACAAGGAGAGAGAAGATGACGGTCGATGATGAAGATGGATGTGGGATGATAATGAAGATGATGATGGCTATAGGATAATGATGAAGATGATGGTTTGGTGAATTGGTGGTGGTCGGGGTTTGAAGGATTGATGATGGTGGTTTGGTGGCTAGAGATTTTGGGGTTTGGGGGGGGGGGGGGATGGTGGCTGTGTGATTGGGGTTTAAATTTAATTTAGGGTTTGGGGTGGTGTGGATGGTAGCTACGTGTGATGGTGGAGAAGAAGATGATGAGTTTTTACTTATTTTTTTATTTTTTTATTTTTTTTATTTTTAATTTCTATTTTTAAAGTTTATTTTTGAAAAAAAAAAGTTTAATTTATGTGTTGGATTTTTTAATTTTTTATTATTTAATTTAATTAATTTTTTAATTTTTATTATTTAATTAATTTAATTTATTGATTTGAATGGATTTAATATATATTTTTTAAATTAGTTTTTTAATTAGTTTTTTTTTTATATTTTTTGATTTTTAATTTTAATTCATTTAATAATAATAATAATTATTATTATTTTAATTGTTTTTTATTTAATTTAATAATGAATTATAAATTTAATTAGTTTTATTTTTAAATTTAATTAATTATTAATTTAATTAGTTTTAGGATTTTTTTTTTTCTTTGGGAAAAAGTGGAGATCCAATCTGGATCTCTGGATCTCCACATAATCTGATGGATTCGATGGATCTCCACCGTCATGGATGGTCTGGATTTTTTTAATTATTTGTAATATTAATTATTTTTTTAATATATTCATTTAATAATAATAATTATTATTTTTTTAATTAGTTTTTTATATATTAATAAGCTGACTTTGACTTGACTTGAAAAGCAACGGTAACTGTTGAGGGCAAAATTGTCCTACAAGCCCCAATGATATTTTAAGGGGCATAATGGTCATTTCACCATTGGACCAACTCTTTTAACAGAAAATGTAGCAAAAGGATTAAAATGGCTAATACTGGAGGATAATAGGGTAAACCATAGGGACGAAAATGATATTTTCCCTTGAAAAAATATAATAGAAAAACTTGATCATGTAAGCCTATTTAGTACTTTTGCTACTAAAAATATAAGACAAGTAAGGTTTAAATGATATATTCTTTGAGCAAATATGCAATTATAATTTTTTTAGTTTCGTAACTTTTTATTTGCTCTTTTGTGATGTTATAGTCTTGAGTTTAAATTATTATATTGATTTTGATTAGAGAAAAAAATAATCAAGTAAATATACATAGAATGTTGAGGGCCTCATTTTCTATAGTTTACCTCGGGCTCTGAAAATTTAAGTGCGGACGCTGTCTCAATATCTAAAACATTTGAGACAATTTTATCTCGAATGAAATGCAAGTCAAAATCAATATAATTGGTCCTTGCATGAAAGATCGAATTGTGAGCTAATGAGGATACACGTGTTGTCACACCAGAAACTAAATAATTCATTACTGTATAGTTTTTTTTTTTTTTTTTTAAGTGTTACAATTATTACAATAGGACTGTCGGAACCTGTTAAGATTATATAATACCTGTATGATCTGGATATCTACTCCCACAAACTGGGAGAATACTCCTCACATATACTTGTAAAATATGCATAGTTAGACTCAAATCCCTTACCACCAACGTGGAAGGGAAGTGTATTACGATCTCCGTTAAGAGGTGATATGCATGTACTTTATAATTACTTAAGTACTTAACCACTAATGCTAGACAATCCAAAATATTAGATTAAAAATCAACCCAAATAATGTGGTATGTGACTGTTAATTGACCATTTCATCCATGATTTATGTAATAAGGACAATTCACCTTCCACGTCATTTGAGTTGAATTTAATTTAGATGAATTATTTGGGTTGAATAGTATAACTCTCTATTAACATACGTCTAGTCGAATCACATTTAAGATTTATTACAATTTACAACAACCCTATCGCTGGACTTAATCAAAGTATTATTTCTTTAATACATGATATCATCATTGATGATGTATGTTACAATTAATCCTTTTTGAGTTGTTTGGAAAAAGCTTGGGTGCTGACCGGTCAGCACCCAGCCATACTGACCTCCTAATGGAGTGTTGCCACGTAGTCAAAACTCTTTCACTTTTTACCATTTTCTCCTTACTTTGGGTTACATGGCAACCCACCATTGGTTGGTCAGTATGACTGGGTGCTAACCACGTGGCTAAAACTCTTTCACTTTTTACCATTTTCTCCTTGCTTTGGGTTACGTGGCAACCAACCATTGGTTGATCAGTATGGCTAGGTGCTAACCAGTCAGACACCATGCAGTGTTCAAAAAAGTCACTGGAATTGGTATTTTTAAGTTTGTCAACAAGTTTGGTTTTACACAAGTTTGCGGTCACAACGAACTTTGACATAAATGTACACATTTTTGTTTTTCAAATACAAATTTTTCTAACAATTGCAGTCTTATATGAACGTTACAAATATTAAAATCAGAACAATAAATATTTCAAAAAATATCATAACTTTTTTTATTATTTAAATATTATAATAATTTAGGATTTTAAGAGAGGAGACAAACTCAAATCCACAACCTCATGGTACAGGTGTAAACCATGGGCCAACCTCGTCTTGTCTCAAAAAAACTATCATTACAATTGTTACCATATTAGCTCATTACTTTTTTTTTTTTTTTGATAAGAAAGAACAACATTACACAGTAGAAAAAGAAACAGAAGGGTTGGGATCCAACCACAACTTCTCCCTAACAGAAAAGAAGGCTAACGACGAAAGATTCAGAGCCAGGGAGTTCCCCGACACGGAGGAGGCTTGACACTTACTAACACCTACATCTAAAAACAAAGCCTAAATATCATTAATGATAAACAGAGTATCCCCAAAAAAACAGGTTACGATTGTTCACAAGAGAGACCACATCACGGGACGAGACTTCAGCTATTGAGACATGGAAATTATAAAATTTGGCCAACATAAGACCTTCACGAAGAGCCATGAGTTGACCAACTTCTGTCGAGAAACACCCCACCAAAGTTGAGGAGCGGGCTAACAGAACTTTACCTTTGTAGTCCCTGATAGCCACCCCAATTCCAATACTCCTGGAGCATCTTTTGAAAGCAGCACCCGTATTGATCTTTAGTAAACCAGAGGGAGGCACCAGCCACTCCGCAAGCTGCCTTAACAACGATGGAGGGGGAAGGGGGGGAAAGGGCCTGCAAAGAATTTGAAAATTCTGCCAGCAGATCAATACCTTTATTGGCAATCACTTCAGGACCTTTAGAGATGCCGCCATTCACCAAGGCATTCATGTTTTCCCACACAGCCCACGCAACCATACAGGCCAAACTGAGGTATTCCAGGTCCGAGTGGCTTGCCAAAGACATAAAAACCTCAATCACAGGGCGACGTCTCAGAGGAACCATAGAACTGTCCAGCCGCGTGCATTGCCATGACTTTCTAGCCTCTTTACAATCAAAAATAGCGTGCTCAATTGTCTCCTCCTTAGAGCCACATCTCACACAAATCGGATCCCTGACAATCTTCCTACACCAAAGATTCTTGAGTGAAGGCAGGGCATTAAGGCAAGCATGCCACACAAAAATTTTAACTTTTGGAGGAATGTTTAATTTCCAGAGGCTATTCTACCAGCGGAAAGAGAGAGAGGAAGGGGAAGCAGTAGCCTGAAGACCAATTTGGAGAGCACAATTATACCTACTGCGGACAGTGTACACCAATTTCCTATCAAAATGCCATTTAAGGAAGTCCTGACCGCCCCTCCAGCTGATAGGAATGGAAAGGATAGCTTCCTAGTCAATAGGGAGGAAAACACGCCGAATCTTGTCATGATCCCATCCCTTCCTGGACCTGTCCAACAAATCAAAGACAAGAAGGTTATGATCCTGACTATGAGTAACAGGTTTGAAAGAAAAAAGACGTGGTAGCCATTTATCTTTAAACACTCTTATGCTCGATCCTTCTCCCACAACCCAAGGAAAACCCTGCTGAAGAAGATCTTTGCCCCAGATCATGCTGCGCCAAAGGTGTGAGCAACCGTTCTGGGCTCCAACAGAAAGGAAATCCTGCTGATTGAAGTATTTCACTTCAAAGACACGGACTGCCAGCGAATTCGGAGTAGAAAGGATTTGCCACGCTTGTTTGGCCAACAGAGCTGGATTGAAAAGGGATAAATCCTTAAACCCCAGACCCCCTTGACATTTAGGAAGACACATCTTCTTCCAGCTGATCCAGCTGATCTTTCTTTTCCCATCTCTTGTGACCCCACCAAAAACTTGACATCAAAGCACTGAGCTCCTTACAAAGAGTGACAGGAATTTTAAACATACTCATCGAGTAGGTTGGGATAGCTT
Organism: Acer campestre; assembly: GCA_954870605.1. Classification (NCBI taxonomy): domain Eukaryota; kingdom Viridiplantae; phylum Streptophyta; class Magnoliopsida; order Sapindales; family Sapindaceae; genus Acer; species Acer campestre. The sequence goes on from OX940809.1 coordinate 14,836,188, forward strand.
GAGCCACCGCCTTAATAAGGACTTCTTTCCCACCATACGAAAACATATTCCCATTCCAGCCACGAAGTTTATTCCCCACTCTCACCTTGATATCATTGAAAAGCTTTCTTTTATTTCTACCCACAAGCGTAGGAAGACCCAGGTATTTATCGTGGGAAAGGCAGATTTTAACCTCAAGAAGGACATGTTTCTCACGTTTGGTATCAGCTGTCACCTTAGGACTGAAGGTGATTATAGATTTCTCCAGATTGATTTTTTATCCAGAGCCTTTCTCATAAGAAGACAAGAGTTGACGAATTTTATCACCACTGGCTGCTGAATCTTTGCTGAAGATCATGCTATCATCAACGAAAAAGAGGTGACTTATGAGAGGTCCTTCTCTGTTGCACCTGACCCCCAAAATGCGACTATTATGCTCCGCTTTCTTTAGAAGACTAGAGAGAGTCTCTGAACATAGGATGAACAAATAAGGGGAGAGAGGGCAGCCTTGGCGCAGCCCTCTGGTTGGATTAATCGAGCAAACAGCAGAGCCATTCAGCTGGAACGTTAGAGAGGAAGTAAAGATGTAGTCCATAACCAGCTTCAACCAAGAATCTAGGAAGTTCTTCTTGTTCATAATTGCTTCCAAGAAGGCTCATTCCACTCTATCGTACGCTTTACTCATATCTAGTTTTAAAGCCATATACCCATTTCTCTCCGACATCTTTTTACCCATCGAGTGTAGAGTTTAAAAGGCAATCTACACATTATTGAAAATCTGTCTCTCAAGCACAAAAGTGGACTGATATGGAGAAATGATGTGATCCAGGACTCTCTTGAGTTTAGAGGCCATAGCTTTCGTGATAATTTTATAAATAACGTTACAGAGAGAGATCGGCCGAAAGTCCTAGATGTGCGATGGTTTCTTGACCTTGGGGACGAGAACCACATTTGTCTCATTAAATTCCCTGATGGACACCTCCTCATTTAGAACACGCAGGCAAACCTTTGTAACTTCAACACCAATCAAGTCCCATTCTTTCTGAAAAAAGATCGCATGGAATCCATCCGAGCCGGGGGCTTTTGTCAGACCCAAATCGAAAACAGCCAGCTTAATATCTTCTGCCGAAAAAGGGGAACTCAGAAGCTCTTTCATATCCACCGTCAGCCTAGACCTGATATCTTGAGAGGCTTCTTGGATATCAGAGGCTGTGGGATTAGAGGAATTGAACAAAGATGAGAAGAAATTTCTCACAATTCAGGTCAGACCTTTCACAGAATTTTACAAATTACCGTTTCCATCAGAGAGGCCAAAGATGAAGTTCTTTTTTTTCCTGGTAGAGGCTTTCTCGTGAAAAAACTTTGAATTCTGATCCCCCGCACGGAGCCATTCGATACGGGATCGTTGTTTCCAGAAAAATTCCTCACACTCCAACAGGCCCTCGACTTCCTTTTCGACGTTCCTAATATGACTCATCATTCCTGGTTTCCCACAGAGGTTGTAAAGATGCTCAATTTCTCTGTTTTTCTCTTCAATTTGCCTTCTAAGATTCCCGAATTTTTTACCACTCCATCCACTTGGGTGCTTAGCACAATTTCTAAGTTTTATGCAAAGGTTTCTGCCAGGATTAGAACACCCCACCCCCTTCCAAGCATCTGCGAAAATACCACGAAACTCTGTCTCTTTTAGCTAGAAGGGCTCAAACCGGAAACTCTTCTTGACTGGGAGGAGAAAGGGAGCCGTAGACTTACAACAAATGAGAATTGGGCGGTGGTCGGAAGAGTGAAATCCCAAATGCTTAACATCCACACTTTTAAACTTATCTCTCCATTTCTCATTTGCTAAAAACCTGTCAAGCCTTTCTTGGATGTTTTCCTTTCCATCTCTTTTGTTGTTCCAGGTATGTTTAGGCCCAGTGAACCCCATATCGGCCAGATTGCAGTCGTCAACGGCTTGGTGAAACTGAAACATACCTGCAAAAGCTTTCTGGGACCCCCCCGACTTATCCTTCATACTCAAAATCTCGTTAAAATCTCCACCGCAAACCCAAGGCGGGTTATCGCTATCCCTTAGGCGATGGAGAAGGGACCAAAAAGACTGCCTCTTACTCGAATTTGATTCACCATAGAAGCCCGTGAATCGCCAATAAAAACCATCATCCATATTCATGCGGGCATCAATATGCCCTAAAGAAAAAGAAAGAATTGTGACCATACTGTTATCCTTCCAGAGAAGCATGAGACCCCCACTATTTTCTTCACTATCCACTCAAAAACACCCATTGTAGCTGGGCAAATATCTGCATTTACCAATCCTAGAACCGTTAATTTTTGTTTCCGACAAAAAGACAATATCTAGGGAATGTTTCTTGAGCAGCCTTGACAAGGCCGCAAATGTACGGGGGTTTTCTAGCCCTTATACATTCCAACTGAGGCCTATCATTGTTCTCGACGGGCCTGGACCTCAGGCTCCACCGATATAAGTGTTTCCAAACTAGGATTCGTACTCTTCCCTTTCTTAACATCTCTGTTCTTTTCCTCTAGTAGATCAAATTCAACCTTCCTCTTACAAACTTGACCTTCCACCACTGTTCTGAAAGTTGAAGTATCACATTGCTTACTCGGGAATCTTCGAGTATACGGGGAAACTTTTTGTGAGCTTTTCCTTGAGTTTAATCTGGTATTTTTCTTTTTTGCTGGTGAGAAAAACTTATTTCCTTTGGGTGATTTCCTGACTGACTTACTGATCCCAATCAGTCTATGCAGGGGACTCGAGATCAGATTCGGGGATTGTTGAGAAGCTGCCTCTCTTATTGATCTCTTCTATTTCCTAGAGGTTTTCTTTTTGGGGGTTGAGATGGGAGAACAAATTTCAGCTTCAATTTGTTGTTTTACAGAGGCATCTTGTTGAAATGGGTTGTTTTGTGCTTGGTGGTCTATGTTTCTAATGAGGTTCTGATTCACTTTGGTCGCTATGATGATATCCAAAGGGCTACCCAAGGAACTATCATATATTTGTTCCTTTGTTTGATGGCCCATTTCCAAAAGGGTAACTTTTGTACTAAAGCCTGGCTCATCTATACACATTCCATTAGACTGCTGAGGCCCATTCTCTACCACAATGTGTAGGATTTCCTGTCTCCCTTCCTTGTTCGAATTCTGTGACGTCGCCTCTGTGCTTGCATGTTCATCTTTCTGAGATACCATAGACCCACGTTTCAAACTGACTAACCCGTTTCCCTCTGTATCCCGGGATCCCTCCAAGGATGTAGTTCTTTCTGAAGAGTTTACATTGGACTGTGAATTCATTCTAGTTTCGATCTGTCTAGTTGTGGGGCTTTAAGCCAGGAGCCATACTTGGTGAGAGATCCCTCATTCGCTGATTTCTTTGCTTCTTCATCCAGACACTCCTTAATTCCATGGCCAATTCTACCACAAGCAAAACAAAACTCTGGCAGCCTCTCATATTTTAAGCATACCCTGGTTATATCGTCTGATTTCCCCAGTTTCAACCTGAGCCACCGTTTAAGCGGTTTTGTGATATCGATACAAACTTTTACTCTGATAAACTTGCCCCAGCAATCTCTTGATTCTGGTGGTATATCCACAACCTCACCGATTTGCTCCGTTAACCATTTCGCAGATTTACGGTTCATACAAACAATCGGGATATCATGGATCTGAACCCAGAAATCAGCCTTGTTAAAACCTAATTGGGTGATGTTTCCTGCTCCTACTAGTTTTTCTAGAACCATCATACTATTCCCGAAATGTCAAGGCCCTCTATTCCATATCCTGTTTCTATCCTCACGATTAATGAAGTAAAACATGAAAATGTTGTCTCCGACAAGCTCCACCTCAACCTGTCCAAAAGGATCTGGAAAGGATTCCAGATCTGTTCTAATAACCCTTTGAACGCCTCTCTGTTCACTTTCTTCCCTGTCAGGACCTTCCCCACTAGGCAACGATTAACATCCTCCACCCTATCTAGCTGAGCTTCTTCTGCCACTTCCAACACCTCACCGTCTTCATCTGTTAAGGAGAGGTTTTCGTATAGCTTTGATATGTCTGGTTCATTCATTGAACCACAAAGAGAGAAAAAAAAAAACAAAGAAGAAAAGAAAAACCCCAAAACGCGAGAATCAAAGAACTTCACAGATGAGGTAGTATAATGGACCACAAACTGCTCCTTCTGAACGGAGAAGACGATCTTCCTTTCGGAACCAGCTACTTTCACACTTTCCCAAAAACGAGAGAGAAAGAGGAAAGACGGGATGTTAAAGACGTAATTCCATTGGCTAACATATATTAGCTCATGACTTACATGCTATTGACAACTCATTTATCACATCATTTGAGCATGAATGATGAATTAGAATAAATGTTTTGGACAATCATATTCTTTAAGTCCATGGGGACTGGGGACATGTGCACCAATTCCACCCAAGTTTTTCTCCAGTATATCATAGATTAATGTGGCAATTTGTACAAGATGTTTGAATTTGTTGGTGTTTTTTTCTGTATAAATAAGCTTCCGATCAATGAATTAAGCACACGAGATTGCAGATAATATAAATTAGATAGAGAGAAGGAAGTGATTATCTGGGAGCTAATAAGAATCAATGGAAACAAAAGCAATATCATTTGGTAGAACTCTGGCAGTGCCTTTTGTTCAGGAGTTGGAGAAGAAGGGATTGACAAGTATTCCACCACGTTATGTGCATCATGATCAAGACTCTTCCATCATATCTCTCGACTTTTGTTCACCACAAGTCCCCGTCATTGATATGAAAAGATTACTCTCTGAAGATTTCATGGACTCAAAGCTCCAAAAGCTAGACCAGGCATGCAGAGAATGGGGTTTCTTCCAGGTTTGTTTTAGTCCCATTCTTGTTTAATTTGTTTGATTGAACTTGTTAGTTTGTTTATAGCAATATGATTAAGAATATTAAGATGAAAATGAAATTTATCATGCAGTTGATAAATCATGAAATGAGCAGTAGCTTAGTGGGAAAAGTGAAATTAGAGTCTGAAGAGTTCTTCAAGCTGCCAATGGAAGAGAGGAGCAAGTATGTGCAACAAGCCAACAAGAAGGAGATGTGAAGAGATATGGGAATATGTTTGTTTTGTCTGACGATAATTGGGGAGACAGGCTCTATTTCACTACTTCTCCACCTCATTTGAGGAAACCACACCTTTTTCCCAACCTCCCTCCCTCCTTCAGGTTCTTTCACTCTCTCTCTCTCTCTCTCTGTCAAATGTCAATAATTGTACAGATTTTTTTGAGTTCAGAAACTTAATTAGCTTAGAATTATGGAAAAGGCACACCTTAAAAGAATGGAAAAAAATGAATGAAAAAGTCATATTTATGTTTTTTTTTTCAAGACAAATCTCAACTCTCTATTCTTCACAAATTGATTTCTTTATTTATTTATTTATTTTTGAAAAACCACAGATGATTTCTCCATTCTTAAAGATGTCCAATTAACAAAATCTAAAACCTAACCAAGCAACAACACAATCGAAGCAAACCCAAGAAAGTTCTTATTTTGCATCAACAAATACAAAAAATAAATAAATTAATAAAAATAGATGATAACAAGATTGTGAGAGAGTACATGGGAGAGAGAGGGAAAAAATGTGGCTTCTTCCTCATTTGCGCCTTTTTTCCAATTTGTTTTCTTTTTTATGATTTCTAGTTTCGATTTAATTTATGATTAAATTAATTTTTATTTTAAAGATTTTAATGACCGTAAGAGTATTTTTTTTTTTTTTCCCGAGAAACTATAAGAGTAATTTTACTCAAAACTAAAAAGTAATATAAACTTTAAATAAAAAAATTGAACGACTAAAATTCATTAAGAAAGCCAAAAGAGGCCACAACGAAACAAAACCTAAAAAAAAAAAAACAAAAAAATAAATAAAAAAAATATAAAAAAACCGCCACCAGGCCAAAGCGAAAACGGGCCACGCAGCCCAAAACCCACACCCATTCCAAGCCCACCAGCACAACAAAAACCCAAAAGAGAAACAGATCTGCTAAACAAAGGCGGGAAGAAATAAAGTAGAAGACCAGGAACAGAGCAACCAGACTTCAAAAATCTCGTGGAGACCACCCCACTCCTCAAAATCTTCCTCCCTACTCGAACCCTTCTTGGCTAGATGGTCCGCAAAGAGGTTTGTGGCTCTCGAACTGAAGGTAACCACCGTGTCGCCAAGAAACTCCAAAAAGCTTCGAATCTCATAAATTTTGTTAACATGCGAAAGATTTCCGAAACCCGCATTGTTTATCCAAAAAATTGCCACCTTCGAATCACCCACAATCTCAATATTACGACCCCTCAAAGCTGGATTAGAAGCACACATTTCACAAGCTTTCTTAATTGCCAAGATTTCTGCCATATTGGAATCTTGAGTACCGAGGAAGTAAGAGAATAAGCAAATCACTATACCTTGAAAACCTCTCAAAACACTACTAATACCCGCCGGATCAGGCTTTCCTCTTGCAGAACCGTCTACATTAAATTTCAGACCTTCACGTCCTGGTGGAATCCAAACTTCTACTTTCGCTTTACTTCTGGAATTGACATCCACACACAGCTCTTTAGTGTTCAATAACATGGCCGTACATTGTCGTTTCACTCGAACCCCTTCCATGGTGTTTAAACCACCAAGCTGTTCTAAATTTCACCTTCTTGTTGAACAGCACTTGATTCCTCTTCTCCCACGTAGTCCACACCACCACGAAGAATAATAGTTCCCACACTCTAGAATTTTGGGCGAAGGGGTGAGACCAGTCCAACCAGTCCATCACTCCTTAATAGACTCATTCGAACAACACTGAATATCCCACCCAATATTTGTTTTGAAAAACCAAAAATTGGGTGCACAGACAGATATTAAGGGGTGGAAATGTGGTGGCTCAAATATGAATTGTTTGTCAAGACAAAGCTTCACGAAGATTATATATGATTTTAATTGATAAACATGTTACATAACACTACCACTCTATTCAAGGAGAAAAACTTACATGGGATGGTCTCATGAACATGGTAATGAGACCGTCCAATGAAAATGTATCATATAATACTTTAAAAATATATGTTTATATCCCCAATATAAATGGTACATTTTTATTGGACGGTCTCACCACGTGGTAGTGAGACCGTTCCATGTAAGTTTTTCCATGTAAGTTTTTCTCCAATGTAGCGGTAACATACTATACTATTTTTTACTTTTCTTTTGTGCATTTAACAAGGAAGCACGGATACGGATACGGATACGGGATACGGATACGGCACGATACGGGGATACGGCAAATCTCCAAAAACTAGGATACGGATACGGCAGGATACGTCAATTAAAATAATATATATTTATATTTTTTTAAAATAAGAATATATATAAAAGGATATTTGATAATTCATTTAAAAATCAAAACATATTCATATCAAATCATCCAAATAAAACATGTCAGATAACAACCTAAGTCATAACAATGTAACATATTACAATATCCAAATTAAGTCGTAACATATTACAAAATTGAAAATCCAAATAAAACATACGTCACATAAGTTATAGTATATTACAAAATCCAAATAATACATAAAATAAACTCATAAAATAGATACTAAATTCTTAATTAACTTAATTATCATCATTCACATTGTTAAAGGATCTAAATAATTCGGCATCTAACTCTGGTCCATAAAGTGAAAGGTTTGCAATCTCAAGTATCCCGTTATTCTCCATGTCAATGGAATCAAAGCCAAAATTTCTTTACAGTTTCATTTTGACCCCTAATATTTTGAAATTATAATTTGACCCCGTTTTATACTAAAATAATTATAATATTGCCCCAAATGTATCCTCGAAGTATCCCTCAAGTATCCTCCAAGTATCCTCCAAGTATCCCTCAAGTATCCTCTAAGTATCCTCCGGTCAAACTTGTGAAAAAGTCAACGGATACGCCATTTGGTGTATCGGATACGTATCCTGGAGTATCCGGGAAGTATCGGAACTGGATACGAGTTCGATACGAGTTACCTTCACCAAATGAAGTATCCGTGCTTCCTAGGCATTTAATAACATTCAAATTGTTATTCAAATTGTTAACCGACCAATTTAAGTTTGTTGATTTAATTTTCTTAAACAAAATCAGCTCATCGAGTTGTTTGAAAACAATCCGATCAATTTGGTTTGATACGAGGGTTGTAATCAATCAAATCAACCTAACCCATGAACCGATTAAAGTATTAAACATACATTAAAAAAAAAAAAAAAGTAATGCTAGACATGTCAATTTTTTTTTACTAAATCCCGTCCCAAATGATGTGATACGTGATATATCAGCATCTTATAAATCATTGGATTATGTGTGACTGATATAATGTTGACATCTCACGTGTTAGATTATTTGAGATAGAATTTGGGAAAAATATTTGAGACATCTGATAGTACTCTTAAAAAAAATAAAAAAATTGATAAAACATTAGTTAATCGGATAATTTTGTTTTGTTTTCCATCTTTAGCAACTTTAAGATTATTTATTTTTATTTGATTCGAAGGCTCGAACAAATTATTTTTAATTATAATTATTGTGTTTTTTGCAATATTGAGTTGAACATATTATTATAATTTATTAGCTACTTATATAAATATTATTATATTTACTTAAGAATGAAAACAAATTATTTAGTTACATTAATTTAACCTATAACAATTCAAGGTGACGGAACCTAAAAAAACTCCAATATTTTGTTACTTCGTATAAATATTTTTGTTTTAAAAATTTTACAAAAAAATAAAATAAATAAGACATGATTTCTAACTGCTATATCAATTAAGGATGATTTGGTGATCAATGGCGCAGTAGACAACAAATCACCTATTCTATTATTTGAGTAATTTTAGCAAGAGAGGAAACAATTGTATAATGAAAATTATAGTATTATTATTATTTTGATATACCACATGAGGTGGCAATGACTAGAACCCGTGATATTGCCAAATATAATGAGCATTATTCTCAACTAAATCACATTAGACGGCTGTTATATATATTGTTAAATTAACTATTATTGTTAATTCCCGCATATACTTTGTTAAAATAGTTTTTTTTTTTTAAACAAAAACAAAAAATGACATGATTTATATATGTATAGATCAAAAGATAATTAGGTGATCAGTCGTCTATCATTTGTAATAATTTTGAGCAACATAAGAAACAATTGTAGAATGAAAATAATTTATCTCGACATACAATAATATAGCCATACGTTATTCTTGATGAATGTATCTTTATTAAGCCATGTTAATTTTGTTTTGTTATAGAGAATCATTGGAAGCTTACTCGACTGGACTAATAAATGTTGCTGTGAGAATTCTATGACTAATTGGGAAAAATCTAAGAATGGACGATAATGAAATGACATTATTGTCGGAAGGAAGGCAATCAATGAGCTTTAATTACTATCCACCATGTCCACAACCAGAACAAGTCATCGGCCTCCCTCCTCATTCTGATGCTTCTGGCATCATCATCCTCCATGAGATCAATGGAGTACAAGGCCTTCAGATAAAGAAAGATGGGATGTGGATTCCTGTTAAACCCCTTCCTAATGCTTTTATATTCAACATTGGGGACGTTCTCGAGGTATATCTACTTGTACATTTTCACTTTTTCTATTATTTGGTATCTGTAGAATTATAATTACAAGCTTGATGATGTTCCTGATATTGAGCAATGGAACATACCGCAGCATCGAACATCGAGTAACAGTTAACTCCTTAAAAGAGAGGATATCTATTGCCACATTTTGCAGCCCCAAAATGGAAGGAGAAATCGGTCCAGCACCGAGCCTTGTAACGCCAGAAACTCCAGCAATGTTCAGAAGAATATCAGTTGTAGACTATATCAAAGGTCTATTTTCACGTAAACTAGATGGAAAATCATACATTTATTCCTTGCGGATTCAAAATGAACAAGGTAAGAGCAATTGAGTTCAATACATATGTTAATGTGTACTCTTGACCAGACATTATGCCTTTAGAACATTTAATCGCTCTTGATATTACAAGTCTCTATAATTGTTTTTCCTTAAAAAGACTCGTAAATAAATGTCAAGAAACCTCATGTAAGTACTATTGCATAACTTTGTCTATTATCCAAGTTAGTGGTTTAATATTTAAAAGTCGAGTTTGGAACACTAGTAGACTGGACAATAATGATGGTTTTTGTCAATAGAAATGTTAAATTACTGGAAGTTAGAACAATCTAATTATTATGTAATTAAATCTGATAAATTTGTTGGATAAATTCGTGTTCGTGTTCGTGTTCGTGTTCGTGTTCGGTTTTCATGTCATAACTCAAATTTTAACTCGAGTCAAATCCAACTTTAGTGGCAAGTGTAAAATCCCTCGTGTCTAGATCTCCTTAATACGAAAAATAAAATTAAAAAGTAACAAAAATATTTGGCTGTATCCTTAAAAATTCTTTTGTTGTAGAATATCATCTCTAAAAATAAATAAATAAATAAATAAATAACCTCTAAATAAAAAATTGTCATGCAGGACGAGATAATAACTTCAATAAAAGAACATGAGTATGAGTTTCGAGAAAGAACCCATAAGAAATGTACCAAGAGTAGATTTTATACTTAACGCACAGGTTCATGGTTCTATATCACTCGTGTCAAACCCTTGATCAGTTACCTTGTTGCCACTAGCCGTCAACACCCGCAATTGTCATACAATGAGGAGTCTGGGTATTTCTTATTTTCTAAAAGGATAATTTTGTACTTTTATATAAAATAACGTTTATCTGTTACTTATATATTCATTTCTTCTTATTGGTCAGATCCCAGTAGTTGTTGTATATTAAAATAAATAAATAAATAAATAAATTATGACCCTAGTTGATTGAACAAATAAATATTCCAATAAAGAAAAATTGCCTTTATTTCCATATTTATCTATTGAGCAGGTCGATTGTGGTTTGTGTAGTCGATGTCTTGTATGACGTGTTATCTAAGACATGCTTTTTCTAATCAACAACGGCTGCAAACATGCTTAAATGTGTGGATTCCTTTAGAATAAGTGGTAGGTAATACATCTTCCCTACCATATTTAGGGATGTCAAAAAGTACCCATTGGTCCGGAGACCTGTTGAGACCTGTTCCATTAGAGGCGGTTTTAACCATACCATTTAAGTTGTAGTATGCGGTCCGTATTTTTTTCAATCCCAAATTTAATTTCGGCACAGTTACGAGATTTCAAATCCTCGCCCCGCTTCGTCCCTATACCCGTTATCAATATATATATATACATAATTTTCTATCATATTTCTCTAGTGAAAATTGACAAAACTGATCATATATATTATGGAAAATTTGTTTTTAACCACAAACGAAATTTTATTTATTAATAACCACTTTTTTGAGAAATTACTGGAAATCCCTCATATAAAAACCCCCAAATCATCTTTCTCTCTCTCTCTCTCTCTTCTGTTTTTTTTTCTTTCTCTCTCCTCTGGTCTCTCTCCTCGATTTGCCTCTCTCTCTCTCTCTCCCTGATTTGTCTCTCACCGGCGTGATGGAGGGTGGCCGGGTGCCGATGAAGGCTTCGGCGAGCGCCAAGCGACAACGCCGTGCGCTGTTTCTATCATTTGAGTAATTTTAGCAAGAGAGGAAAATTGTAGTATTATTATTATTTTGATATACAACATGAGGTGGCAATGACTAGAACAGTAGAACCCGTGATATTGCCAAATATAATGAGCATTATTCTCAACTAAATCACATTAGATGGTGGTTATATATATTGTTAAATTAACTATTATTTTTTTTGAAAATGAAAGCTTTATTAGAGCAAAAACAACACAAAAGAAACACCAAAACAGGCGGCACAACAGCCAAGCACGCCAGCCAACAAACAGCCCAGAGGCTCACACAACGTCAACCAACCTCACCAGAAAACAACAGCAACAACACACACAGATACCAACACACAACACAACCCAAACAGCCCACAACAACCAACAAAAGGAACAAGACAAGACCACCCAAAACAGAGCAAAACAGAGAAATCAGTGGAGCGTCCATTCCAGCAGATTTGCTTGAGACTCAGCTGCCTTTTTCGCGAGGCAATCAGCGAAAGAGTTGGAGGCTCTCGGGTTGAAGATGACTGATACATTACCAATGGAATTCAGCCACTCCCTTATCTCCATTATGTAATTCAGGTGAGCAAGGTTACCAATTCCCACGTCATTCACCCAAGAAACCACCATTTTCGAGTCAGAAATAATAAAAATGTTCTTCGGGCTAATGGAAGTGAGCGAAGCACAAAGTTGACAAGCTCTTAAGACAGCCAGCACTTCTGCAGTAATAGGGAGCTGATTCCCCACAAAAGAAGAAAAAGTACACAGCACTTTCCCTTTAAAGTCCCTCAGCACTCCTCCAATGCCCGCGAGACCCGGCGATCCCCTCGCAGAGCCATCGACGTTGAAGTTTAAAGAATCAGCATCAGGAGGGATCCAATAGTTCATCTTGGGTCCTCTTTTCTGCTTGACATCCCTGCAACAGTCTCTAATATTCAAAATGAGAGAAGTGATTGAATCCGAAGAGCCTTTCCCGTGGTGTTTAAACCACCAAGCAACCCGGAATTTGATCAAATCACTTGTAGCCTCCACGTCACAAACAGAACCTTTGAAGACAGCTTCGTTCCTTTGCTCCCAAATTGTCCACACCGTAGCCATAAATCCCACTCTCCACGCTCTTCTCTGAGAAACCGAGGGACAACACTCATCCCACCCCACAAACCAGTTCAGTAAAGAATTATTCACACATCCTACAACACCCCACCAGCTCAAACATTTTGTCCACAACTTCCAGGACCAGGAGCAATGGAGAAAGAGGTGATCAATGCTTTCTTCCTCCAAACTGCAAAAAGAACAGACCACACCATCGGAGGGCTTACACCCGAGACGATTCAAAACACACTTGACAAGAATCCTGCCCCGTAAGGGCTGCCACATGAAAACCTCGATCTTGGGGGGACAACCACCTTTCCAAGACAACAGAATATCCACATAAGCTGGGGTGTTGACACAATCACCATAATCTTCCAGAGCCCTACGAAAAGACCCAACTGAAAAGGAACCATTGGGGCTTAAATTCCAAACCATTTCATCTGGAATGGATCTTTTAATCTGCACACTGTCAAGAGAAAAACGAAAACTGTTCCATTGGTCAATTTCCCAATCAAACAAAGGTCTTCTAAGAGGCACATTCCACTCCCAAGATGATCCCATCCAATTGCCGAAATTTTTTATAACCCCCCCTTTAACCTTAGCTAAAGCAAAAATCCTAGGAAAGGCACTTTTTAGAGGGACACCATCCCATCTTATATCCTCCCAGAAACAAGCCTTATCACCACACCCAACGACCACCTTCAAACCATCATCAATAATTTTTGCCGAAACCATACCCTCCTCTAGCAAGCTACCCACAGCTTTGACGAAAAAAGAGTCTGTAGAGGACACATGCCAGCCCCAATGAAACCCATTCATAGGAATCCCATACTTAGCGCAGAGGACTCTCTTCCATAACGACTTATCTTCCTTACCGAAGCGCCAAATCCATTTAGCTAACAAAGCTTTGTTCTTGTCCATTATTCTTTAACTATTATTGTTAATTCCCGCATATACTTTGTTAAAATAGTTTACAAAAAAAAAAAACAAAAAATGACATGATTTATATATGTATGTAGATCAAAAGATAATTAGGTGATCAGTCTTCTATCATTTGTAATAATTTTGAGCAACATAAGAAACAATTGTAGAATGAAAATAATTTATCTCGACATACAATAATATAGCCATACGTTATTCTTGATGAATATACCTTTATTAAACCATGTTAATTTTGTTTTGTTATAGAGAATCATTGGAAGCTTACTCGACTGGACTAATAAATGTTGCTGCGAGAATTCTAAGACTAATTGGGAAAAACCTAAGAATGGACGATAATGAAATGACATTATTGTCGGAAGGAAGGCAATCAATGAGCTTTAATTACTATCCACCATGTCCACAATCAGAACAAGTCATTGGCCTCCCTCCTCATTCTGATGCTTCTGGCATCACCATCCTCCATGAGATCAATGATGTACAAGGCCTTCAGATAAAGAAAGATGGGATGTGGATTCCTGTTAAACCCCTTCCTAATGCTTTTATAATCAACATTGGGGACGCTCTCGAGGTATACCTACTTGTACCTTTTCACTTTTTCTATTATTTGGTAGCTGTAGGATTATAATTACAAACTTGATGATGTTCCAGATATTGAGCAATGGAACATACCGCAGCATCGAACATCGAGTAACAGTTAACTCTTTAAAAGAAAGGATATCTATTGCCACATTTTGCAGCCCCAAAATGGATGGAGAAATCGGTCCAGCACCAAGCCTTGTAACCCCAGAAACTCCAGCTATGTTCAGAAGAATATCAGTTGTTGACTATATCAAAGGTCTATTTTCACGTAAACTAGATGGAAAATCATACCTTTATTCCTTGCGGATTCAAAATGAACAAGGCAAGAGCAATTGAGTACAACACATATGTTAATGTGTACTCTTAGACCAGATATTATGCCCTTAGAACATAAAGGTTTAATCGCTCTTGATATTACAAGTCTCCTTTAATTGTTTTTCCTTAAAAAGACCCGTAAATAAACGTCATGAAACCTCATGTAAGTGCCATTGGATAAGTTTGTCTTGGATCCACATGTATGTACTATTGCATAAGTTTGTCTATTATCCAAGTTAGTGGTTTAATATTTCAAAGTCGAGTTTGGAATACTAGGAGACAGGACAATAATGATGGTTTGTCAATAAAAATGTTAAATTACTGGAAGTTATAACCATCTAATTATGTACGTAATTCAATCCTAACCGGATAAATTTGTTTCATGTTCATGTGAGGTTGTCATGTTATAACCCAAATTTTAACTCGAGTCAAACCCAACTTAAGTGTCAAGTGTGTTTAAGGTAATTTCTACATTGAAAAATCCCTCATGTCTCCTTAATACGAAAAAATAAAAATAAAAAGTGACAAAAATATTTGGCCACAAATTCACCAAACGTTGTATCTTGAAAAATTCTCAAATAAATAAATAAAAAAAAATAAATAAAAAAAAATAAAAAAATAAATTTTTTTTAAAAAAATCTCTTTAAAAAAATTGTCATTCAATAAGGGTGCGTTTGGTACGCGGGACAGGACGGGACGGGACGGGACAACTTTCTCTTGTCTCGCGTTTGGTGCGCTATTTGCATGAGATGAGACGGGAAAAGGTGGGACAAAAAACCCAAAAACTTGTCCAACCCAAAAACTTGTCCCACCCAAATAGGTCTGCCAGACTTGTCCCATGCATGGGACAAGTCTGGAAAAGACATTTTTGCCCTCAAATATTCCAAAAATTACAAATATAAAATAAAACTCAACCAATTCAGCCATTCTCTCTTCATTCTCTCTCTCTCTCTCTCTCTCTCTCTCTCTCTCTCTCTCTTCATTCTCTCTTCTTTGGCCGCCGGTGAGGAGAAAGATCTCAGTCTCTCCCTCATGTCTCTCTCTCCTCTCTCTCTCCATTTGACCTTTTTCGATCTTGGAGGTGGTAGCTTTGTTGATTTCAATTTTAAGTTTTCGATTTAGGGTTCTCGATTTGGGGCTTTTGATCCACAACGATCGGAATACAAAATCGAAAGGGATTGTGTCGTCGGCAGCGAGGCTTGATTTTGATTTCGATTTTGTCGTTGTCAGCGGTGGGGATTTTTTATTTCAATTTTTTTTTTTTTTGGTTTGGTTTGGTTTCAATTTTTGATTTTTGATTTCCATTTTGGTTTGATTTCGATCCACTGTTTTGGTTTCGATTTTGATTTGTGGTTTGGCGTTGATGACGATGATGATTTGTGGTTTGGTTTAGTGTTCACCGATGATGATGATGGTACTTGATGAATTTTGTGGATTTTTGGTTTGGTGTTCACCGATGATGATGATGATGATGATGATGATGATGATGGTATTTGCTGAATTTTTTGTTATAAATTTTAATAAGAATAAATTGTTTGACGTAACTGTTGAAGAATGGGTGGAGAGACCTGAACCAGAGAGTAATAATGTCATCCAAGATGGAATTGTGGGGGTAGTTTCTACAGGTGGCTGTCTTAATTTGGTGCATGATGAACAAATTCCATCACCTGTTTTGCTTAACAGCGATGTTGTTGATTTATCGGCGGGACCTGCTGAGCAGGCCGGCCGGGAGCCATGAATTGCCTCAGCTGGAACGTTCGGGGTCTGGGCAATCTGAGGACGTTCAATGCACTGCACAAGTATGTGCAACAACATGGCCCTGGTTTGATTTTTTTAATGGAAACAAAAATGTCAGATGTTCAGATGGATAGAGTGAGGTTTAAGTTGGGTTTTGCTGCTGGTTTTTGGGTGAGTCGGAGGGGTTTGAGTGGGGGTTTGAGTGGGGGTTTGGCGTTGATGTGGAAGGAGGATTTTGATGTTCAGATTAAATCATTCTCCTCGTCCCATATTGATGTTCAGATCCTAATGGTAATTGTTGGAGGTTCATTGGTTTTTATGGTTCGCCTGAGAGTGGCGAGAGACATCATTCTTGGACTTTGTTGAGATGACTGTCCGAGATTTTCAAGCTTCCGTGGTTGTGTTGTGGCAATTTTAATGAAACCGTTACGGCTGCGGAGAAGAAAGGGGGTAATACAAAGCCTTATTCTCTTCTGTCAGCTTTCCGGGATACTTTGAATTTTTGTGAGTTTAGAGACCTTGGTTTCATTGGGTCTCCTTTTACTTGGTGGAATCGTCGCGGTGGTGATAATGCAATATTTGAGAGGTTGGATCGTGGCCTTGGAACGTCGACTTGGCACAGCTTATTTCTGAATAACTCAGTTCGGCACCTTCCGTATTGGGGCTCGGATCATAGGCCACTTTTGCTTGGCTTTGATAGCAATAGAAAGGGACGGTACATGCACAAAACTAACAGGTCACGCCGATTTCACATGGAAGAAATGTGGGTTCAGTTCCCAGATTGTGAAGGTATAATTTCTTCTTCATGGAAGGAGAGCTCACGAGGCAGCAGTTTGTGTGGTATTCAGGACAAGATTAAAAGTTGTGCAGCTCAGTTGTCTAGGTGGAGTCGACATAAATTCGGAGGGAATGGTCGCAGGATTGAGGTCATTAAAAAAGAGTTGGATTTTATTCTCCATTGTAAGGACAATCCTAGTGCAGTGACTGTGCAGCATTTAGAGGCAGAGCTAAATGATTTGCTTGCTTGTGAGGAAACGTATTGGCGGCAACGATCTAGAGTCACATGGTTACGTGAGGGAGATCGGAATACTAAGTTCTTCCACTCTAAGGCTTCCCAACGTCGCTCTCGAAATGAGATTCATGGCATTTTTGATGGGTCTGCCGTGTGGAGGGAGGATGAGACTCAGGTTTCAGGTATTATTATGTCTTATTTTACGCAGATTTTTCAATCCTCTGAACCAAGGAATGCATCTCTACAGGCTGTTCTGAATAGTGTGGTTCCTAAAGTTACAGATGATATGAATCGTCTCTTGCTGGCTCATTTTGCCAATTCTGATATTAAAGCGGCCCTTGATGAGATGGCGCCATCTAAGGCTCCAGGTAAAGATGGAATGCCTGCTTTCTTTTATCAGAAGTACTGGCATATTGTTGGGTCTGAAGTTACTTCTGTTTGCTTACAATTTTTGAATGAGGGGATCCAGCTGAGTTCGGTAAATGAAACCTTGATCGCTTTGATTCCGAAAATCAAAAATCCGGTAAGGGTTTTGGATTTTCGTCCCATTAGTCTATGCAATGTGCTGTATAAAATCATCTCCAAATGTTTAACTAATAGACTGAGGTTGATTGTGAATGATGTAATCTCGCCTTTCCAAAGTGCCTTTGTTCCTGGGCGTCTGATTACTGATAATGCAATTGTTGGTTTTGAGTGTGTTCACAAACTTCGTAAATCGAAGAGTAAGAAAAAAGGGGGATTGGCTTTGAAATTAGATATGTCGAAAGCATACAACAGAGTGGAGTGGAGGTTTTTGGAATCCATTATGAACCGGTTGGGGTTCCACCGGGATTGAACTGCTAAGATTTTGAGTTGTATTACCTCCGTGAAGTATTGGGTTCTGGTGAATGGTGAGCCCCAGGGTCCAATCTTGCCGCAAAGGGGACTCCGCCAGGGGGATCCCCTCTCCCCTTTTCTGTTTCTGTTATGTGCCGAAGGCTTATCGTCACTTATTGCTGAAGAGGAACGTAAGAAGAATCTTAGAGGTATTTCTTTTGGCAATAATTGTCCTCCTATTTCCCATTTTTTTTTTTGCAGACGATAGCCTCTTCTTTGCTAAAAGTTCGGTTAAGGATTGCACTACTCTGAAGTATTGTTTGAAAGCTTATGAAGAGGCTTCTGGTCAATCTATCAACCTTGATAAGTCTTGTGTGGCTTTTAATCCGGCCCTGAATTCTTCTATTCGAAGACGGCTGGCCTCCATTCTTGGGGTTCGGGTTGTTGATTGTCAGGAAAAATATTTGGGTCTTCCTGTATCTATTGGCCATAATAAAAAAGTTGCTTTTGATTCTATCCGGGATAGAGTTTGGAAAAGACTTCAGACTTGGAAGGAGAAACTTCTCTCCGTGGGTGGCAAAGAAGTTCTTTTGAAAGCTGTTATTCAGGCCATTCCTTCTTATACGATGGCTTGCTTTAAACTTCCTGTGAATCTTTGTAAAGAGCTTGCGAGGATGTGTGCTCGGTTTTGGTAGGGGTCCACTGAAAACCATTTGACAATCCATTGGACTACTTGGGATAGGTTATGTGACTCTAAAGAGGAAGGGGGAATGGGTTTTAGAGATTTCTAAGCCTTTAATCGTGCTATGCTTGCAAAATAAGGCTGGCGCATCATTTCGAATCCGGACTCTCTTGCAGCTAGGGTGTTGAAGAGTAAGTATTTTCCTGACTCCTCTTTCCTCCAAGCTGGTTTGGGTCAGCGGCCTTCGTTCATGTGGCGAAGTATTTTGTGGGGACGAGAAGTGATTGAAAGAGGTTCTCGTTGGTGTATCGGTTCAGGCTCTCTTGTGAAAATCTATCAGGATAGGTGGCTCCCTAGACCTTCTACCTTTAAACCTTTTTCTCCCCAAGTGCTACCTGAGAATGCTCTTGTTTTTGACTTATGTTTGCCATCTGGGGCTTGGAACTCTGATCTCATCTGTGCTTCCTTTCTTTCGGATGATGTAGAGCTTATTTTGGGTTTACCTAGGCTCTCCCCTCACAGTGCAGATATGATTTGTTGGCATTTTGATTCTAATGGTTTTTATAGTGTCCGTAGTGGCTACAAGGTGGCTCATGGGATGACAGAAAGGGCTGGTCCTGTGAATCTTCAGATTTCTTCTTGGTGGAAATTTCTGTGGAGCTGTAATATTCCGAATAAATGCAAAGTTTTTATGTGGAAAGCCTTTCATGGGTGGCTCCCTACCTTTGCTGCTCTTGGCCATCGGCATGTTGATGTTTTGGACTTTTGTTTGCTCTGTGGTGCTGCTAATGAGACCATTCACCATGTTCTATGGTCGTGCAATTTGGCCACTGCTGTTTGGCGTGTGTTTCTTGGTGAGAGAGTTCACCAGCAGCTGTTGGTCTCTGATTTCCCTGATATTGTTCTGCACCTGTACTCTTCTATTTCAAAAGAGATGTTTAATCTCTTTATAATTGGCTGCTGGCGTCTCTGGACTAATAGAAATTCTGTCGTTCATGGGGCTACTGGTTGGGCAGCTGATGATATGATGTCTTGGATTGATAATTTCTGTAATGAGTTTCGTGAGGCCAATGTGCTCAATCATAAAGAAATTCTTTCTCACCAGCCGAGGTGGAAGCCTCCCAAGATGGGGGAGTTTAAGATTAACTGTGATGCTTCTTTCAGGTTGCGTTCTGGTACTGTTGGTGTGGGAGTCATAATTCGAAATTTTAAAGGGGTGGTTATCGCTGCCAAGGCTTCCCCTGTCTTGGGATGTAATTCGGTTGAGATGTTGGAAGCGCATGCTTGTATGGTGGGCCTTGAACTTGCTGTTGATATTGGTATTGTTGGCGTGGTCCTGGAAATTGATGCAGAAGGTGTTGCTCATCTTCTGTCTAAGCATATTATTCCTCGCACTGAGATGGGTGCCGTCATTCGTTGTGCCTTATCTTTGAGTGATTCTGTGAATTTGCTTTCGGTTGGTGCTGTCCGCAGGGGTGCTAATTCGGTTATTAAAAAAAAAAAAAATTATTTGAAATTTATTTTATTTGCAATCACTAAGGTTCCAATTTATTTTATTTGCAATTACTAAGTTTCTAATTCTCTCTCAAATTTATTTCCATCAATTTTTTTTTCACTTTTTTTCTTCAAGGATTTTTACAATTCAATTTTTTAAATGGCAAGTGGAAGTGGAGATGGTCCAAGGCGTTCCATTTCGATTAAAGGTAAGGGTCGTACGCCGATATTGCTGGAGCTGGACAATGTTAGTTATGACGACACTGCCTATCATGAGTTCCTACAAGCCCAAGCCCATGTTGAATCCCTAAACTTTCCTTATCCCAATCATCCTCCTCTAATACTTAGAAAAATTAATTAAACTCTTTAATTAGTATTTCATGATTATTAACCTCGGAGTTACTCAACTAAAGACTTGAGGTTTCACTCTCGTAACTGTAGATGTTTTACACAAACCAAAGTATCATTGTCCATCGATATAGCTATTACATATGGTATAATCCTCCGTTCATAATTAAAGCTAGGTCATAAAGTCCATTATACCTCTCTAATTATACCTCTCTAATTATATCTTTTCCTTTAAGTACCATTGATTTTCCAATGAACAATTATATCCTTCCTTCCTTTACAAAAAGAGGAGAGCGCTTTTAATCGTTCAAGTCTCGAATCAACCCTTAAAGGAACTACTCCTCTACTTCTCGCAAGAAGAAGTGAATTCCTCTATTGTGTGCATACCTTCCCAGCCACAAGCCAAACCATGATTCCAAGATACTGAGTTATTGATCGGGAATGCTACTCCGATCTCACCTATGGTACGTCAAAAACTACGATCTAACTTGAAGGAGTCAGTAAGACACTTAGGATTAAGATCACCCATATACAACCATCATTTATCGATATATATGAATCTCTTCATTTAACGGATCTTGGTGATCGATAGATTCATATTGATCGTGGCCTAATCCTATATTGATCACATCATATAAGGTGCCTTAATTCTCATATCTATAAGTCACGCGGCGGAAAAAAGAGACGAAAGATATAGGTTTTAAAATTTTTATCATCTTGGACTTTTTTGTATACACAAATATAAGGAGGCACTACTACAAAAAATGCAAAAGAAATCGGTTATTTTACATGGAAGAAATCGGTACTTCAAATTTTTAAAATCGATGTCTACTTGAGTGATTTAGAAAAAAACAATGCGCTAAAGACATCGGTTTTTAACCGATGTAAAAACATACGAAAACACATCAGTTATATGTAAAATCGATTTAAAAACCACAACGTAAAATTGATGTATTACGAAAATTAATCCCATCGTCTGACCACTCCACCGTCGTCCGGCCGCCCCACCTCTGATAATAATGACAATTAATTGTCATTATTATGAATCGAACTTGTAACCTCATAGTCAAAGTGGTAAGCCTTTATCATCTGACTACAAGATTGGATGTGTTAACAATTACATAATATTTATATATAACCTATATGAGTTGTTAGAGAGACAAAAAAAAAAAAAAAAAAAAAAACTTGTTTGATAAATTTAAATTTACTCAACTAATCAAAATTCTAATTTCTACTACAAACATATATTAATATATATATATATATATATATTGGTGGGTTTATTTTTCATTTCATTTTTTGTGTGGTTTTGTGTTCTGCTGGAGATATTTTTATACAAAATTTTTCCTTAAAACTATATCTTTTGGTAAGGAAATAAATTTTTTCATCCATGCTCGGTTCTTCAATTTTTCGATACAAATCCAATGGTATAAAGAACGTAAAATTCTGAGTGGTATTTTGAAAGTTATGATCAATTATTTAGTCAAAGGTAAGAAGCGATTGGAGATATTTTTGTGCAAAATTTTCCTTAAAACTGTATCTTTTGGCAAGGAAATAAATTTTTTCATCCATGTTGGGTTCTTCAATTTTATGATACGAATCCAATGGTATAAGGAACGTAAAATTAGGGGCAGTATTTTGAAAGTTATGATCAATTATTTAGTCAAATGTCATAAGCGATTGGAGATGATCAATTTTTGTGCAAACTTTTTCCTTAAAACTGTATCTTTTGGCAAGGAAATAAATCTTTTCGTCCATGTTAGGTTCTTCAATTTTTTGATACAAATCCAACAGTATAAAGAACGTAAAATTCTGGATGGTATTTTGAAAGTTATGATCAATTATTCAGTCAAAGGTCAGAAGTGACGCAAATCCGCGAGTGAGATGTTTTCATCGCTCATTTTCACACTTTTCCAAATCGATTTTTGGAATATTTTCTGAATGAAAAGTGTTTGTTTAAATGTCTAATTTCTTGTGTCAAAATTTAAGCAAATAACGTTTAGTATTTTTAGAGATGTGCACTTGAATGTGGACATATGTCAGATTTGAATTTCAACAGAATTTTACTTTTGAATCCATATCGATTTTCCTAAAAACTATTGCCTTTTCAAACCGTAATATTTAAGACATCAGTTTTAATAGAAACCGATTTCTTATAGGAAAAAAAATCCATATCGATTTTCCCAAAAACCGTTGTCTTTTCAAACAACAATATTTAAGACATCGTTTTTAAGGAAAACCGATTTCTTATTGCAAAATAAATCCATACCGGTTTTCCCAAAAACTATTGTCTTTTTAAACCACAATATTTAAGAAATCGGTTTTTTATAAAAACCGATTTCTAAAAGTTTTTTAAAATCAGTTATCTAAAAACCGATGTAAACAACCGATGTCTTTTAACATTTTTGTAGTAGTGAGGGATTTGTTTTCACACCTTTGAAGATATATCTCTCATTCGTTTCTTTTTGATCCTTCACCACTAAGCCTTCCAAGCTATGTCCCGCGATCTAGTAACTGTGTGTATGGGCACGTCATGGATTCCGAGAGTACTTGAATGGAAGTTTTAGAGATCTGAAACACAACCCATTGTCTTCTTCCTTGAATTCGGCCAAGCTTGATCAAGAATTTTTTTTTCTTTTCTTTTCTTCTTCTCCTTGCCAAACTCTCTCAATCTCTGTATTAGGGTTAGGTTTTTTTGTTTCCTGATAAGTATATCTTTTATACCAGGATTCAAGGGTTTAGTAAACCAAGTCAAAATAGGATTATAAATCCTTTTTTGATTCAGTCACAACTAGGACTTGAACCTTTGACCTCTTTAAAGTAAATAAATAATCTCTATTATTTTGTTGCTTTGCTTTCGTCAAGGTTCAAACCTGTAACCTCCTAATAACAATTAATAATTCTCAATTATTAATATGCCAATTTAATAATCATATTATTTAATTATATTTAATTAATCAATTAAATAATTCATTAATTAAATAATCATATCATTTAATTAATTCCTATAAACTTTCGTAACATTATTAATTGGACCATCTATAGTTACGAGAGTGCAACCTCGAGTTTTTAGTACAGGCTGCCACTGTATGATCCTCCACAAGTAGTTCAAAATTAGAGCTAAGTCAAAAAGTCTGTTATACCTCTCTAATTATATCTTTTCCTTTAAGTACCATTGATTCTCTAATGAACAATTATATCCTTCCTTCATTTACGGAAGAAGGAGAGCGCTCTTAATCGTTCAAGTCCCAAATCAACCCTTAAGGGAACTACTCATCTACTTCTCTCAAGAAGGAGTGGATTCCTCTATTGTGTGCATACCTTCCCAACCATAAGCCAAACCATGATTTCAAGATACAGAGTTATTGATCGGGAATGTTACTCTGATCTCACCTATGGTATGTCAAAAACCACAATATAACTTGAAGAAATCAGTAAGACACTCAGAATCTAGATCACCCATATATAGCCATCATTTGTCGATATATATGAATCTGTTCTAATAACGAATCTTGGTGATAGATTCATATAGATTGTGGCCCAGTCCTATATGATCACATCATATAAAGTGCCTCCATTTTCATATCACCATATAAGTAGTTTAGGATAAGACCATCGTACATTACAGAATGGACCGCAACTGTAGATTAACCACAAATAAAGTACTCAGCTTTACTTGCTTTCTACGAATTCCTTAAATTGCACGTCTCAAACCAAATTCCTCTGCATATGACACTTATATACTCAGTTTGAGATTACATCTAACAATCTTGGATGTTTAGCACATATGATATAAGTGTATAAGTCATATTTATTGAATGAAAAAACTACTTTTATTTATGTTTATAACATTTACAAATTACAAGTTTTAGAGCATAAATCCCAACACATGTGTTGTCACACCAAATTATCGGGGTATCCATGAGAGGAACTTGTAATTCAAAAAATAGAGATTGAACCCAAATGACCTCAGTGGCAGCCTGTGCTAAAACTCTATATATACTCGGCCTCACAACTAGAACGAGCTATCACCTTTTGTTTCCTTGCTCTCCAGGTAACAAAGTTATCACTCAAAAAGATACATATTCTTGAAAATGTTAGGTTTGGTGAAGCCTGAAATTGGCCAAGAGGAGAAGACAGTGATTCAGGGTACAGGCTGCAGACCGTGGCCTAGACCTTGATGACAATGAAATCCATGCGCGTCAGGGTTGTTTTGTACGGAAAGGAAATCTTTCCTTGTGGGTTTTGACCTACCTTAGTACTTCGATATTAATACTAATGTTACCCTATGTTATTGGGTGTGTAGAAAATAGAAAGAGAGATAGAGAGCAACTTTGTAAGAGATTGAAAGAGAGAGACTGAGTGATTGTAATCAAACTCTAATAGTGGATTGAGTGTAGATGCTCTCCGTAGATTTAGGCTTACATTGAACCACGTAAAATTTCTTGTATCTTCTTTTTCTTCTTATTGCTTTCTTATTATCTACGTGCGATTGTGATTTGTGTGTGTGAGTGATTTTCTACAATATAAACAAATTTTCTTTCATCTAAACAATTACCCCAATCTACATCAGGCATTGAGAGTCAATTGCTAAGTAGGCTCGAAAAATAAATAGAATGTGAAGAAGAAATTTGAGAAGAAACTGTATACAGAAAGGAAGACAAATGGAATGCGAGGAAATGAAAAGAAAATGAAGTTATCAATTAGGATTTTAATTTAAGGGGTATTATCATTTTTGTCCCTATGTTTTCATGAGTTATGAATTTTTTTTAACTATCTTTCCATCTTTTGAGCCCGTGGTTCCTATGTTTTCTAAAATCCATCAATTTAGTCCTTCTGTGAGTTAGACGTTAGTTACATTTAATGGAT
Organism: Acer campestre; assembly: GCA_954870605.1. Lineage (NCBI taxonomy): Eukaryota > Viridiplantae > Streptophyta > Magnoliopsida > Sapindales > Sapindaceae > Acer > Acer campestre. Next base: position 14,861,712 of record OX940809.1, read on the forward strand.
TCAATGGTATTTTTGTATTTAAACAATGAAAATATCATGTCAACACCAAACAATAGATAACAAAAATTTTTTTTTTAAAAATTTATATAATATAAAAAAATAATAAAAAAAGAAATAAGATTATAAATCTCCACCGTTTGGACAGTGGAGATTTATTTATATATATATTTTTTAAAGTAGGTAGATGATTAGATTAAATTTTTGTAATTTCTTATATCAAAAAAAAAAAAAAAAAAAAAGGCCTATCGATGGATCTCCATTGGCATGGTGATAGAGATCTCAACGTGGGTTCTTCATCACCGCTGGAGACCCATCATTGATAGAGATCATCTCCATCGTTGATGGGGATCCCGTCATTGAGATCTCTATTGACTATGGAGATCAATCTCATATCAGATCTCCATTGCAATGGTTCTTCATCGGTTATGGATGAAAGTATACAAACAATGTTAAATTGCTTAAAGCGTATCTAGAGGGGTGGATAGGTTTTTCATCTATTTTCAATCCCTTAAAAAAACTTACATTTGTCCATTAAGGTAGCTTTACATACAACATATAAACGGAACATTCATATATCGACAAGATATGCATATCCTCATTTAGTCAATGTCTATATATAACAAGTTGTTGTATGATGTATAATATCACTAAAATACAAAAATCAAAGAATACTTTGTATATCAATGTTGTTCAATGTATTACAAGAGTGAACAAATATATCTATACACAAAGATAACACAATATGAAATATTACAAATACAAAATTGATCTAAAGATGATTGTTCTACAAATTACTCTTTACAAGTACTTGTCCAAATATACACCACAAGTGAATGATGTTCAACAAATTAATACATACATATATACAAAATAAAAGAGATAAAGAAAGAGACAATGGACACAAGATTTTTACGTGGTAAATCTCCGAAGGGGAAACATCTACGGGTTGAATCCACAACCACAGGTAAAGCAAATCCACTATATGAAAAGGAAATACACACTCAAGGCTATCAACTCTATGATATCCACATTAAGCTATCAAATCCTAATCTACCTTCAGGCTAGTGAATCTAAGCCTACTCCCTATCCAAGGTGTGTCCTACACCTTTAGGAAGCAACTTCCTATCCAAGGCTCTCAAGCCTATAGGAAGATTCATTTGCTTAGCAATCTAGATCACTAGGATCCTAGTCAAGCTACCCTAGCTCAACTATCCGAAGTACGCAACTCCTTACTAAGACTTTCGCTTGGCTATCCGGAACCCATTCCTAGCCAAGTTTTCTTGCTCAATACAAAGCTTCACTCACTTTGAAAGAAACTTCAACCTTTCTTCAAGGCAAATGATCTAAGTGATGTAAATGATGCAAATCACAATCAACACAACATAGATCATGTGATTAATACATTTTATGGAACAACTAGACCTAAACATGTGAGAACGCAAGAATAAAAGTCTAGATGCAAAAACATGAATTAAACCTAGAGCATGTGAAAACACCTAACACAAAAGCTCATAGTTCCATTCATACAAATAACACTTGAATATATCACAATCATGAAGCACAAATTCAAGATGCTATAAATATACAAATAAATGCTAGAAACATATAATGTATTCAATGAGTATTCTAGCCAAAGATATAGAGCATGGATATATTGATAAATCAATTAAATCCTAGATGTCTCTAAAAATACATACAAGAGCATTAATCATAGATATCATCAATCAAAGGATCAAAACATATTTCAAGGATTATCAATCATAAAATGATTCAATCAAGTCTCAAATAATCTTAGATATTAATCTAATCACAATACAACTCTCAAACATGTGAAAATTATAGAATCAAAAATTCTAGTTCACATATGTCTCTAATTAGACTTTTGATTAAGATTGATTATAAAACTATCTTTCTCAATAAATTTCACCAAACATATACATACATATAGAAGAAGAAACCCCAAGTAAATTGAAGGTTATAAAAGAAGAAATCACAAAGATAAGACCAATACCTCCAATTCATAAGCTGTAACATTTTTCTGGGTATAACCCCTTGAAAACTCAATCAAATGATTGCAAGATCACTTAGAAAAGGTAGAGGACTCAATTATGAATAATCTCCAATTTGAATCACTCAAATCCGACTTCGTATGAGAAAGTTATGGTGTTTGGAATGTGAGAAAAATTGAGAGAAAAATTCTGGTGTGAGTTCTATCTTTTTCTTCTTGAAATGAAATAAAGGGAAGTTGGAATATTAAAAAGGAAGCAAGAGAGAGAAAATAGATCGGCCAACCATGAAGTGCCACATCAGCTCCACGTGTGGCACACGTGGGCAGAGAGCCAAGCTGGTCGTGTGGCACACGTGGCCAACAAGCTTGGTCGTTGGCCTCGCTTGTTCCTCCCGCGCTCCACTCGCATTCTTTGGCCGTATCCGGGCCTCCAAACTCCGATTTTGAATCCATCTTTGGATTACAAATCATGACTCTCTCACACACAATGAAGACTACGAAACTTTGATAAAATGTTGAGAATTCATCTTGGAAAATGAAGACGAACACAACTCAACGAATGAGAACGAAAAGTAGCGTAGTTACATCGTTTGGACTCGAAATCAAATGTATGAGTAACCGAAATGACCGGGACTCAATAAGGAATCATAAGAGATCATGTTCAAGTCCAAAATTAATAAAACATAAACATATAAGCACAATGTCACACATGTATGCCGTTTCCTAGATATAGTTTTAGAACATGCAATTCTATAATGTATGAGAATTTGAGTTCAATGCATGAGCATATAAAAACATATGAATATGTTATATAAATGTTGCACAACCATGCAGGGATACATTTAAATGATTTTTGTGTTTGTACCTATTGTCTTGAAGAAGAATGAGGTCTATATTACCTTAATTGTACAATGTAGTCCATTCCCCTTCAAAGGCTCCTTTTTGCTTAATCTTTTGGTCATATCTTTCTTTGAAACTTCAAATCATCAAACTATGACCATTAATCAAATACAAGAAAAAAAACATCTTTTTATGCCAAGACAAACTAAAAACCTAACAATGGAGATCTATATTTGATCTCCACCTAATTTTTTTTTCATTGTTTTGTTTTTTCATTTTCTAACTAATTTTTTGTTTTTAATGGATAGTAAAATAGTCATTCAATATTTTCTATGATCGTTGACCATTAAAAATCATGTCAGATGACTAAATTGATGAATTTTGAAAAACATAGGGAACACGGTCTCCAAAAATATAAAGCTGCTAAAAAAGTTATAACTTATAAAAAATAAGGACCAAAATGGTAATACTTAATATTTAAAAAAACGTTTGCCATATGGGACATTATAATTGGTGAAACAAAAAGTGAACTTGTCCGCATGGCACTATTTTATTGGTCTGTCTCACCACCCATGGAAGACTTTGACACCACCTGACAGTCACATACTTCTTTTCAGAGATTGGAGAAAATTCACTGCTATGCAGATACTCCCATGTGCATGTCATAAATACGTTATCTTCTTTTCAGAGATTGGAGATAATTCACTGCTATGTTATCTTCTTTTTCTTGCAGTGAATCAACAACAAGAGATTGGAGATAATAGAAATTGGAGAGAGAAAAGCAATTGATTATCTGGAAGCTAAGAATCAACGGAAACAAAAGAAATGTCGCTTGATCATACAACTCCGGCAGTTCCTTTTGTTCAGGAGTTGGCAAAGAAGCCATTTACAAGTGTTCCACCACGTTATGTGCATCCTGATCAAGACCCTCCAATCATATCTCTTGACTCTTCTTCGCCACAAGTCCCCGTCATCGATATGCAAAGATTACTCTCTGAAGATTTCATGGACTCGGAGCTTCAAAAGTTGGACCAAGCATGTAGAGAATGGGGTTTTTTCCAGGTTTGTTTTAGCCCCATTCAAAGTTTAATTTGTTTGATTGAACTTGTTTGTTTGTTTATTGCAATCAGATGAAAATGATATATGCAGTTGATAAACCATGAAGTGAGCAGTAGCTTGGTGGAGAAAGTGAAATTAGAGACTGAAAAGTTCTTCAAGCTGCCAATGGAAGAGAAGAGAAAGTTCGGACAACTAGAAGGAGATGTGGAGGGATTTGGAAACGTGTTATTTGGGTCTGAGGATGCGAAACTTCATTGGAGAGACAGTCTTTATTTCACTATTTCCCCACCTCATTTGAGGAAACCCCACCTTTTTCCCAACCTCCCTCCTTCCTTCAGGTTCTCTCTCTCTCTCTCTCTTTCTCTAATTGCACATATTTATTTGAGTTTTGAAACTTAGCTTATTAGATTAGGTTTGTTTTAGTTTATAAATGACCAAATTGATTAACTAATTGTATGGTTTCGTTATAGTTAAAACCAAACCAAACTAACAGATGTCCACAGCTATCAAAAGACAAAAGATATTCGAAACTCTAATATTTTGTTTGAAAATTTTAGGAAAAAAATAAGACAATGCTTTCTATCAGCTCTGTCGATTAAAGGTTGATTTGGTGATCAATGGCGTAAAAGATAACAAATCACCTAATCTATCATTCGGAAAATTTTTGAGCAATAGAGGAAACATGTGTATAATGAAAATTATAGTACAAATTATTAAATTAACTAATAATTAGCCCATATATCTGTGTTCTGCGTGTTTTTTTTTTATTTTTTTATTATTTTTAAGTATGCCGTTAGCCCATATATTTTGGTAAAATACTTTAAGAAAAACAGATCTGATATAACTAATAGGGTCCTTTAAATTTATAGCACTCTTTTGGGAGATATTTTTGGAACTATCACTAACTTAATAATTTGAGTTTAAATGGCACCAAAGTATGGTGATTGACAAAAATACTCCTATTTTTACTTTTATTTTCTGTATATTTTTTTTCTTTCAAAAACCTCTATTAATGGAGGTCAATCAATGGAGATTGAACAGACCTCCATTTGAGGTAGGGTGGAAACAAGTCTCGGGTACCCTACTTAAAACTTATTGTTTTGTAGACTTATTTCCACCCTACCTGAGACTTATTTCTAGATATAATTTTTTTTTTATCTTCTTCTTTATCAACTTCCAATGGAGGTTGAGTTTCTTTTGACCTTCAATTAGGGGCGAAGTCAGGATTTTAGTTATGGTGGGGGCCGAATAAAACTATTTATCAATGGTTGTTTTGCGGTTGAGCTTAAATTTCATTTACCCATATGTACCGAGTTTTTAGGTGTTATAATATATGTTGAGGAAGTAATAACAAGAAGTTGAAATTATCTGCTACACTTTATGTTTTTTTGATACTTTTTGGGTGTTTAGATTAACTTTCTCTTGTATTTTTGTTTCTAGTAAAAAAAATATATATTATTTTACAGTATATGAGTTTTATAAATAAGATTTTCCAAAAAATAAAATTATCAATTTAACAAAAAAAAAATAGATATTAAATATTCAAATTTAATTTTCATTAAAAAACCAAATGTAATATAGGTCTTTTTACCATGGCCCACATTTGCCTCTACCTCCAATGGAGGTCTTCTCGATCTCCATTGATGGAGGTGATCGATGGAAGTTCTTGAAAAAAAACTTAGAGGAGAGAGAAAGAAAGAAAAAAAAAAGTAAAAGAATAAATTGAGGTATTTTGGTCTCACCACATGCTTTTGTGCTATCTTTCTTCAAAAAAAAAATTTAAAAAAAAAAATAAATAAATAATAAAAAATAATAAAAAATAAATTATTAACTTGGTGTTATCCCCATTTGGTTCTATTTCCCCCTATCCTCTCATTTATAAATATAGATCAAAAGATAACTTGGTGATCATCGGTCTATAATTTGGAATAAGAAACAATTGTAGAATATTGAAATTAATTAATTTATCTCAACACACAATAATATTACCAGACTATCTTGATGATTATCTCCATATTAAGACATCTTAATTTTATTTGAGTTGACCATTCGAAATCCTATTAAAAAAACATCATATAACCGCAGGGAGACATTGGAAGCTTACTCAACTGAGTTGAAAAATATTGTGGCCGAAATTCTGAGGCAAATTAGAAAAAAGCTACGAATGGATGAAACTGAAATGACAGTATTGTTAGAGGGAACGCAAGCGATGGGCTTTAATTACTATCCGCCATGTCCACAACCAGAACTGGTCATCGGTCTCCCTCCTCATTCTGATTTTGGTGGTATCACCATCCTCCTTGAGGTCAATGATGTTCAAGGCCTCCAGATAAAGAAGGATGGATTGTGGATTCCTGTTAAATCTCTTCCTAATGCTTTTATAATCAACATTGGGGACACTCTTGAGGTATACGTACTCGTGAATTTTCACCTTTTTCTATTATTTGGTAGCTACAGACTCATTATTAGTGAGATGGATACAAATATGTAACTATAAAAACTTGATGATGTTGCAGATACTGACAAATGGAACATACCGCAGCATCGAACATAGAGCAACAATTAACTCCTTAAAAGAGAGAATGTCTATTGCCACATTTTGCAACGCCAAAATGGATGGAGAAATCGCTCCAGCACCAAGCCTTGTAACCCTAGAAACTCCAGCAATGTTCAAAAGAATAAGAGTTGTAGACTATACCAAAGGACTATTTACGAGTGAAATTGATGGAAAAGCACACCTTGATTACATGAGGATCCAAAATGAACAAGGCAAGAGCAACTGAGTACAACACATGATGATTCGACCATAATATTTTTTTGAAACGGGATTCGTCAATAATATGTACAATAATTATGATAACGTGTGCTCTTAGACCAGACGTTAGTAGTCGGAGAAAAGACAACTTTTATATAGATTCTGATGTCTTTAATTAGAACATATATAAAAGTTTACTGTTGATGTTGAAAGTATTAAGATTCAGAGAAGCCAAGTATGATGAAAACTGAAAACCTATTTTCTATTTTTCATTCACTTCACAAAGAACAGAGTACAATATATACCTACACAAGTGTGCTCGTAACTACTTTCCTATTATGAGGAAAGTAATATCAACTAGATCAAAGATAATGATCATCACATTTAATTGTAGTCAGTTGACTCTCAGATGGAATATATCCGACATCTAGAACATTTGAGTCAATTTTATCTCGAATGAAATGCAAGTCAGGCTGCATTATTATTGTGAGCTAATGAGGATACACCTGTGTTCACACCAGAAACTAAATAATTTACTACATTATAATTTTTTTTTTATGAAGTGTTACAACTTTTACAATAAAACTGCCGGAACCTTTTAAGATATATCAGATACTATATGTGTGGTTCGGATATCTATTTCCACAAATCAGGAGAAAACTCCTCACACATACTTGTAAAATACGCATGGTAGGATTTGAACCCCTTATCACCAATGTGGAAGGGATGTGTACTACCATCTTTACCAAGAGATGATGTGCACATACTTTAGAATTAATTAACCACTAATGCTAGATAACCCAAAAATCAACTCAAATGATGTGGCAATTGATTTGTTCATTGATCACATCATCCCATGATTTATGTGGTAAGGACAACTCAGTAACCACATTATTTAAGTTGAATTTTGGGTTAATTATTTGAGTTTTTGCACAACATGAATAAGGAGGATTGTACACCACTCCAGGGTATATGTGCGCATTGTTAGAGTATCTACTAATATGAGCTCAAGATCGAGAGACTTCCAAACCTCACCAGAGCTGCAATTCTCTGCTTTACATTGGCCTTGCCTATTGCCAGGAGAATGACTCTGTGCTAAACCAAAAGAAAGCCAAGTGCCAACTTAACAGAGAGTTGATTGACCCTGAAGGCGGAGCTGACGTGGATTTGTGTTATAGAAAGTTGGTTAGCAGACATTGACGTGTTAACTTGTAATTGGCTAACTATCCTGATTTTTTAGGAATTAGTTAGAAAGTTTGTTAGACAATTATTTAGTCTCAGAGAAGCAACAAAAGCGTGTCTGTATCTATAATTGTTTTCTGATTTAATTCTATAGTACAATCTGAAAAATATCTTCAATAAAAACCTGGAAGCTCTCAAGAGCTTATCAATGGCAGATTTTCATTACTCTTCTCTTTGAAGCATTTTGTCAGTAACCTTAGCTTCTTGCTATTTCTCTTTATTTTCACACGGTATCAGAGCTATAGACCAACATCAATGGTTGAAAATAAATCCTCTAGTTCTTCGTCAACACAACCTCACAATCAATCCTCTGTAAACACTATAACCATGGACTTCTCTTCTCTTGCCAAAACTTTGAGTCTCAACCTCACACTTAAACTAGATCACGGTAACTATATCTACTGGAGAACTCAAGTTCTAACCGCCATTGAAGCTCTTGATCTTGAAGGAATGATCAATGGAGCAAAGCAAAGCAATCTCCGCCAAAATTCCTTCAGATTTGCTTTAGAGATGAAGTTGTACAACAAGAAAATACAGAAATCGTCAACTGGAAGAAAACAGATAAGCTGCTCATGAGTTGGATTTTTTCGACACTAACGCCTAGTGTCCTAGCTCAGGTAAATGGCTGTAAAACTTCCTTTAAGATCTGGTCTAGAATTGAAAGAAGTTTTTCTCAAAAATCTATGGCTAGAATCATGCAATTGAAAGAACAAATGCAGTCTCTTAAGAAAGGAACATATTCTATCAGTGAATTCGTTGCTAAACTTAAAGCCATTAGTGATGCTCTTGCATCAGTTGGAGAGGTGATAAGTGACAGAGACATGGTCATAAGTCTCTTGAATAGAGTCGGTCACGAGTATGACTTAGTTGTGACACTGATTTCTTCTCAACAAAACACCATGACCATAGAAGATGCACGATTCCTCTTTCTTATGGATGAACAAAGAATAGAGCACCTCAATAGTCATGCTAACCTAAATCTTGGAAATTCTTCTGCTAACATTGCCTTCAACAACTCTACTTTCAACAATAGCAAAGAAAGTGCTAATAAAGGAAGTTTTAATGCAAATAGAGGAGGATACAAGAGGCGTAACAGAGGAAATGGTGGTCGTTTTGGTGGAAGAAACAACCAACGAATTCACTATCATCTTTGTTCAAAACCAGGGGATGGAGCTTGCCAATGCTATAGAAGGTTTGATCAACAATTTTAGGGAGGACCTTCTCTGGTTCAGAATTTTCAACCTGAAAATCATAGCAACAATCACAGTCAATCAACTCAAGGAGGCCAAGCTTTCTACTCTCAGCAGAACAGTTAGCTGAACAACTATGATCAAGGCAACTCATCTAACTTAAGTCTTCACTCAGAAAATGTACAAGCAAGTTCAGGCTCATATCCAAATTCTGCATACTTTGCAACACCTGAATCGGTGGCTGATCAGGCGTGGTATGTTGATAGCAAGGCAACCAACCATGTTGCCTCCAACCTCAACAATCTCTCCATCAAATCTGAATATCGAGGTAACAATAAACTTTTCGTTGGCAATAGTGATCAACTTACTATTTCACATATAGGGAATACAAAAGTTAAGTCACATTGCATTCCATGCACCAATCTAGAGTTAAAGAATGTATTGTGTGTGTCTTCAATTACTAAGAACTTGCTTAGCATCTCTAAATTCACAAATGATAACAATGCTTTTGTTGAATTCTATCCTAATGGTTGTGTGATCAAGGACAAGAAAACCAAGAGGGTCCTACTACAAGGTACACTTAATTGTGGCCTATATGAACTGAAGCTAATTGAAGCTTCCCCACAAAGCATTGGTCTGCTAAAGTCTGCCTCTTTGGCTTCTTTTGTAAATACAAATAAATGTACAAATTATCAAAATAAGGCTGTCAATCATTTGTTGAACAGCAAGGGTATGGAACCAAGTTATAATGCTCTAGTCGCTGCTCGAACTAATTCAGTTCTTTGGCATGCCAAGCTTGGCTATCTCCCACCTCTTGTTCTTAAGAAAGTATTAAATACTCTTCATTTTCCTTTTAATATGCATGCTCTTGAATTTTGCAATTCCTATAAATTAGGAAATGTGCACAGATTGCCCTTTCAAAGTGCCACAATCACAGCCAAAGCCACACTTGAACTTGTGTATATTGACATTTGGGGACCAGCTCCCATTTTTTCCGGTGATAGTTATAAGTATAATATTGTCTTTGTTGATGCATATACTAGGTACACTTGGACCTTTCCTTTGCACTTAAAATCTGAAGCTTTCAATGTCTTCTCCAAGTTTAAAACAATGGTTGAGTTACAATTTAATAAAAAAACAAAGGTTTTTCAAGATGGCATGGGAGGAGAATTCCTTCTCTTTGAGCGTCACCTATCCAAAGAGGGTATCAAGGTTCGTTTTTCTTGCCCACACACTCACCAATAAATGTGGCTCACTTTATTGGCTCACAGTGGTCTACCATTGAAATACTGGTTTGAGCCTTTTTCTACTGCCACAATTCTTATCAATAATCTTCCCTCTTCAGTTCGTGAGTTCGTATCTCCTTTTAAAAAATTACACAATCGAAAGCCTAACTACAACTTCTTTAAGGTATTCAGCTGTTCTTGCTTCCCTTACCTACGAGATTACTCCAAACATAAGCTTGGTTTCCATTCCAGCAAATGTGTGTTTATTGGCTATAGTTTGTCTCACAAGGGCCTATAAGTGCTTACACCCTTCTGGCAAAGTATATGTATCCAGAAATGTCATGTTCAACGAGTTGGAATTTCCCTACAAATAGCTTTTATGTTCTCCTCAGCTGAATGAGTCATCCATTGAACATGAGTCTACCACTACTGTATCAAATCTCTTCAACATGTTTTCTCATCACAGCTTAAACATGTCTCCTCCATCTCCTAGACCGAATGTTGATATGCCACCTGCTAGTACAAATTGTTCTATTGCACCAAATGTTAATGAAGTTAATGCTCTTAACTCCTTCGTATCTAGCTTCTCATAGTCAACAGGTGATAATAAGGTTAAAGTTAATAGAGTTACAGCTACTCCTCATGTTTCTTCATATCCTATGATGACAAGAAGTATAAATGGTATTTTAAGCCAAAGACCTTACTGTCAAACTACTGTCTACCATCAGCTCTTCTCTCTGAGTTAGAGCTTAAGAATGTTAAGGTTGCTATGACAGATCCGAAGTGGCATAGTGCAATGACGGATGAGTTTGAGGCTTTGCAGCGAAATCATAATTGGACACTTGTTCCAGCTGAAGAAAACATGAATGTAGTTGGTAGCAAGTGGGTGTTTCGAACTAAGTTCAATCCGGATGATTCTATACTCAAGCACAAAGCTCGTTTGGTGATGAAAGGGTTTCACCAAACTACTGGCTTGGACTTCTTTGACACTTATAGCCTAGTGGTCAAGCCTAACACCATTGAAGTTTTGTTTACTCTCTATGTTTTTCACAATTGGGACATCCAACAAGTTGACATTAATAACACGTTCTTAAATGGAAACCTTAAGGAACAGGTTTTTATGAGACAACCTGAAGGTTTTGAGGGTTCGACCAAGCCCTTATTCGTTTGCAAACTTAATAAAGCCTTGTATGGCTTGAAGTAAGCCCCAAGGTCTTGGTTCACCAAGCTAAAATCTGCTATGCTATGTTGGAATTTTACTGTCTCTACCTCAGATTCCTCTTTGTTCATCTTGAAGTTAGGTAATGACATACTTGTAGGGAAAAAATACGTGCAAGCAGCGAAAGCGAGACTAAAAGAGAGTTTAACATATTTTAAAATTTTTTCCATATTGAACCTTAACCCTTTAATTAATTAATCATACATACGAAAAGATGAAATACCTTTGTCGCGTGATCCGATTGACTAACGTCGATGGTAATCCGCTAAATCTTCCAAAACCGATCACGAACGTGAATCACCTAGGAGCGTGGTCTCCCTTCTTTGAATTGTGAAGCTGAGAATGGACAAACAAACACTTTTCTGATTTTGTTAGTCACTATAATCTCCAAAAGGTTGCTAAGAATGTTCCGGTCACTTTTGAATTCACAATCGTAAGATTGAAATTCGCATGAACCTAATTCGAAAGTGTATACAAGATCTCTTGATGTTAAGTCACTAGTACACTATCGAAGCAAGAACAATTCTTCTCTCACAAACCACCTTGACCGAATTCTCACTAGTAATAGAGTAGGATTTTTATTTTTTCTCTTTAGCCAAAGAAAATAAATTCTTCAAAGAAAAAATCTAGGGTTGGCCGAAAATTCTCACTATATATTTATAATGACCGAATTTTCTGCCCTAGATGATTTAGGGTGGCCAAAATCCTACCCTAGTTAATTTAGGGTTTCCGAATTCTTACCTTGTCCAACAAGGTGATCACCAAAGTCCTTTTCCAAATAGGATACAAAGACTTCTTTAGAATTCAAACCCTAATCTAACTCTTTAGTGTATTTGTGACTATATAAAAGACTTCCTAATTTGACTAAACAAATAAAGTCTTTTATATTTAGTATAATACTAATAGTAGTATACAACTAGGAAGGAAACATATTTCCTAATCAGAAAAAAATTTGATTTTTAATTAATTATTAATTAAATAATAAAATAAAACAATATTATGGGCTAATTATTACCCATTGCCGCTCATGACAAGAGACTTGGGCCTACATATTGTTTTCTTATTTTATTTAATCCATTTGGACTTTAATAAAAAGCCCACATGTGAACTAGACTCCTTCTAACTAAAAGAAATAAGCCCACATGCCTTTCATTGATATATTAATATAATTAAATAGCTCATTAATTAAATAATGTGCAAATTATATTCTTAATGTATTAAATACAATTCTAAATGGACCCACAAATAGTCCGGTAGAATATATCAAGTGATTCATGCAAGTCCGTGCGGATTGGGGATCTTGGCGGGCCTATCTAAATTTAAGCTCCAATAGACATAACCCAATCACAATCAACAAATAATTCATTTAGGTTCAATCTATTAATTTTAGTTCATTCCACTAAAGAACTAAAATTACACTCTTAAATAAAGATGGAATAAGTTAACGATATTCATTCATACCCTAGACAATCATATGGGAAATAGTGAATCCTCGTGAAGAATATCAGTAATCGCTAAGAGCTCATAGACCGCCTATAGCTCTCCAAGTTACAATATTTACTCATATGACCACACTTTGAACTTGGATATATATTATGACTTGTCCAGAAGTCATCTTTCAATAGACACTATTGAAAACTCAACGTTAAGATTTCATATCCAAAACCACAAAGCATTCATATGATGATATTATACTCACATTTAATAAATGGAGCCACGATGTCCATATCTATAAATGAAGTCCTCTATCGATTAATAAATGAATACCACCAAACTATCGAGGATAGACTATTGACGACACGTCGTTGCGATGTCGGTCAAAAGATTGAACATTTAAGTTCGACCTCGCTAGCGCGCGAGTCACAGGGACTAGCACAGCGGCAAGTGAGGGTATCGTTCCGCAGGGAGGTGGGATTCGCCGACCGTCACCGGTTCTAGCTATTATTACAACACTCCGAGAGAACTCGTGTGTTGCGGGTGCGGAAAAGTAAGTAATAATATAAATAAATAAACTAACTACCATAATATGTACATGGATAGAATGGAATGGAGAGATGCATGAAATGTGGTTACACTAAGGAAATGATTCAACCATGACAATCCTCCTAATTAAGCTCTAGACTCACTTAGTCCCTCAAATATGCAAGTATATCATAGGCTCGTATCCCCTTAATTAATCTCTAATCTCTCTCGAGTCTTAGAAATCGCATCCACACAATGCATGGATTCATTAAGTACATTGGGACACCTACATGAGCAATGTATGCCAGCCTAGTGATCTCTCAACTGTCTGGTCATATACAGTGGTTATTTCGTTGGCATGTAATGCGCAACCGCGTGGGCCATACTACAGCCAATAATTCATTCACAATGGCTAACCAAATACGGGATGGCAACCAAGTGAAGGCATTAAGAATACGAGATACCCATACAACACGTATGTTATATGCTCGTGTCCCCTTAATTAATCTCTAATCTCTCTCGATGTTTTAGAGATAACATCCATGCATAAATGCTTGGATTCATTAAGGACTGTGGGACACACACACGAGCTCTACACGCCAGCCTAGTGATCTCTCAACTTACTGGTCAAATGTAGAGGATACCACGCTGGACATGTTAATGTGAACCACGCAATATATAACACACAGCCTAAATATCATCCACAAGGTGGCCAACCGAGTGAAAGCATTAAGCAATGAAATACCCCTATAACTACACAAGCAAAAGAGGAATTCAGTTTGTCTTTACTCTAGATACGGATTCGGTTTTATCAATCTCCCTAGGATGGAAAAAAATGGGAAACAAGTCCACCTAACACTAATGTGCATCAATGCAAAATGTTAAACATTAAGGACATTCAAATGAATTAAGGGCTCTCCTCTTGACTTGGGAATTTTCCCTAAATCAATTTACTACCCAATCCGGTCAAGGATGGATAATTGTGTCTTTAAAAGACCCATTAAGCACAAGGATGTGAACCAAAACCAATTTAGCAACTAAATGCATAAACTAGCTTTTTCTACTCTTTGGGGATAAAATCCCTAACACTCAAATCATTCAATAAATGGTATTTTGGTCATCCATTAACATACAAACAATCATGGGAAGCTAAATTACTCTACTCCTACATTAAATTATTCTACTCCTAAACCCAATCATGCATACATATCAATTTCTAACCTCCACAAACATGAATTTCACAATAAGAGATTAAACATACATAAATCAAAGAGCAAAACAAAACCCAAATGAATTTATGAACAAAATACATATATATAGCACATGTGAAGGTTCACAATATTCCCCAAATTGGGGTTACACATCAAAGAAACGAAAATTACAAAGAAAAGAGTAAATAAAAGCAAACCCTTGAAGACAAGCCTCCAAAGATGCTCCATATCTTTCCTAGCTCGAAATTGCTCCTAATCCCTTGAAATTTTGGTTCTAAAATGGATGGAGGAAGTGAGAAAGAGGGTTGTGGAGGTGTATGGTGGACTCCCATGGAGGAAGAACCTCCATGGGAGCCTGGGTCTCTCCTTTATTGGGTGAAGAAGGTGGAGAAGATGAAGAAGATGGAAGAAGAAGTGTTTGGGGCGGAAGAGAGAGAGAGGAGAAGTTAGGATTCTGAAAAACTGAAGAAAAGGGGGGTATATATAGTGGAGAGGGGGCTTAGGGCATAAATTGGGTGAAAGGACGAGAATGCCCTTGCAAAAGTGGCTGAAAATTGGGCCTCTCACGGATGGGTTTCTAGCAGCGCGCACCGTTACGGAAACGGGTATAACTTTCTCCACGAGTAACGGAATCATGATATTGAAGAACCGTTGGAAAGAAGACTTCTGGAGCTTTCCAACCATATATATACCGAAACCCAATTCGTTCTGAGGAGAGAGATATGGCCCCCGCAAGTTGAGCCTTCTGCAGGAAGCTTTCACCAAACACAAATTCATGCTTTATGCGCCCTATTCTGCGCCCTAGGCCGCAAAAAATGCAAAAAAGTGAAGCTCTGCCAAGAATTCTGTGGCCCCTAAATGCAAAATAGGGCGCAGAATTCTAAGTTTTTAAAATTACACTTTTGCCCCAATAGTTCCACTTTTATGCAAAAACGCCCCTCTGCTGGAATAAATCCTGAAACACTTATTTAAGCCGTTAAATACCCGGTTTTACCCGGGAAACAAGCATAAAAGATGAAAGTAAGGGGCTACACAATATGTAAAAATCAGAGTTATCAACTATGCTATATAATCGTACTCATTGATAGCTCAAATGATAACACTTGCAACCATAAGTCCATCATTTATCTCAGAATTAAGATAGACTCTCCGATTGTCCTGATAATGAAAAGACTTTTATCTATTGACGGTTCTAGAAAAAGTATTTCATTGTGATCCGGTTCAATGCACCCAGTACACTAGATTCTTTTACTCGAAGACCCTTCGATGATTTTAGACTCATCACAACACATTTGATCCCACTCAAATGCTAGTAAAAGAATTCTACAACTTTAACAAGATAAAGGTGCCCAACCTTTAACTTAAGTTGTGAACGTTATTCAAGACTAACTAAAGAATTGTGTCTACCTCATACATATCCAGATGTACAAACAATTCTTCTTTTCTCATAGTCTTTTGACCTTATGATTATTTAATTTGACAATTATAATAATAAATGCTATATAAGATTTTGTTAACTAACAGAAATCACTTTATTAATATGAAAAGATTGTCAAGTACAACATTACACTCTTGCTATTGAGCATAACCCTAACAATACTATACCTCTTAGTATATGTGGATGATATCCTTATATCTAGTAACAACATCATACCCATTCAACAAATTATTGTTAAGTTGAATAAGCTCTAATGACTCTTGGCAGTGTCAGTTACTTTCTAGGATTTGAAGCATATAGGGATAGCACTAGTTTGTTTTTTACACAGGCAAAGTACACATTGGATCTTCTTAAAAGAATGAACATGTTTGATTTCAATGCCTCTGATACACCACTCAGTGCAAGTTCCAACCTCACTAAGGATGGTGTTCCTCTTGAAAATGCCACCATTTACAGGAGTACAATAGGTGATTTGCAATACTTTTACTACACATGGCCTGATATATCCTTCAGCGTCAACAGTCAATTTTTAGTGTCCTTAACGCAAGCTCATTAGCAGGCTTGCAAGAGGATTCTTCGTTACCTAAAGGGGACTCTTCACAAGGGTCTGCACTTCAAGCCATCTTTTTCCTTGTCTCTGGAGGATTTTGCAGATGCTGATTGGGCCGGCTGTTTGGTTGATAGAAGGTCAACCAATGACAACTGTGTGTACTTAGGACGGAACCTCATTTCTTGAAGCTCTCAGAAATAAAAAGTTATGGCCAGATCAAGTACTGAAGCAGAGTACCAATCAATGGCACAAATCATCACTAAAATCCTTTAGCTTCAGCCTCTTTTAAAGGAACTATAGGTTCAGATCCCAACTCCAGCAATCATCTAGTGTGATAATATTGGCGCTGCCTCTCTAGCTCAAAATCCTGTCTTCCATGCCAAGACCAAGCACATGGACATCGACACTCATTTCATCCGAGAAAAGGTCAGTGCTGGAATTGTTGAACCTCGTTATGTGCCTATGGAGTTTTAGATTACTGATATCCTAACCAAAGCCTTGCCAGCTAAGAAGTTTTGATTCTTGTGTTCCAAGCTTAATCTCGTTGATTCTCCTCAATTCAGCTTAAGAGGGGGGGGGGGGGGGGGGGGTGGGAATGTATGTTAGAGTATCTGCTAATATGAGCTCAAGAGAGACTTCCAAACTTCACTAGTGCTGCAATTCTCTGCTTTACACTGGCCTTGCCTATTGCCGACTATGTGCTAAACCAAAAGAAAGCCAAGTGCCAACTTAACATAGAGTTGATTGACCCTGGAGGCTAAGCTGACGTGGATTTGTGTTATAGAAAGTTAGTTAGCAAACATCACTACAAAAAACGTGACCTACAGTGACAAATTTTTTTGTGACAAATTTTGATTGTATTACTATTGGTATTATTTTGTGACAAATTTTACTATTTGTCATTATATTTTGTTCAATTGAAACTTTTTAAAATAATTGTCACAATTAGTTACAAAACTTGATAATTTATGACAAATAATATAATTAGTCACAAAATTACCTTTTTAAAAGGAAGATTTTATTTTATAAATAATTAGGTTTTTAAAAGGCATTAGAATCAATTAATATTTACATTAAAAAAAAATCAATTAATATTTCCTTTTTAAAAAAAAAATGCCACAAAAAAAAAAAAACAGCAAAAAAAAAAAAAAAAAAAAAAAATGCCACAATCATTCTGTTTTTTTTTCCCTTTTTTTTTTTTCTCTTTAACTTAAAAAACTTTTTAGGTTTGAAACAGTGTTTCATCAGATGAAGTACCAAGAATATAGAGAAACTTTTGTCCGGATAAAAATGTAAGCTTATCTTGTTTTTTTTTTTTTTTTTAGGGTTTGTTTTCTTATACTTGTTTTTCAGGGTCGGAATCTCAAATTCGAGTTTCATATATTGAAACTGTCTTTGAATAAGGTGTGATTTTTTTTAATTTTTTTGAATGTAGAATTGTATATAGCTATTTAGAGATGTTTTTTTAACTTTAATTTGTTTTCAATTTTTTTAAGGAACCTATTATTATTATTTCATGATTTATAATTTTTTATTCTTAGATTTCCACAGTATATGTCAATATTAGTTTATGTGCTTACTAACTGTTTGATAAAATGATTCTTATGGAAAATTCAATTGTTTGATGCAGCATTGAAATAAAACTCTTAAGCTTCTCTTTTTTCTTGATTTCATTTTTTTAGGGTTTGTTTTTTGGTACTTATTTTTTCAAGGTCAGAATCTCAAATTCGAGTTTCATATATTGAAAGTATCTTCGAATAAGGTATACTTTTATTTTTTTATTTATTTTTTATTTTTTTTATGTAGGATTATATATACGTTTAGGGATGTTTTTTTAACTTTAATTTGTTTTCAAATTTTTTAAGGAATCATTACTATTATTTCATGATTTATAGTTTTTTGTTCTTAAATTTTCACAATATATGTCAATTTAGTTTATATGCATACTAATTGTTTGATAAAATGATTCTTATAGAACAACTAATTTTTATATGCATACCAATTGTTTGATAAAAGAATTCAAACACTTAATAAGATATTTGATATTTGGTTGGATGAGTAGATTAGCATTATGGAGGACTTTATATAAAGATAAATAGATTAATTAGCAGTTCCAATAAGTTTTATACTTGGATATCAAACTTATAGAATTTATTTTATACTTGTTCAATTGAAACTTTTTAAAAGTAATTGTCACAATTAGTTACAAAACTTGATAATTTGTGACAAATAATATAATTAGTCACAAAATTACCTTTTTAAAAGGAAAGATTTTATTTTATAAATAATTAGGTTTTTAAAAGGCATTAGAATCAATTAATATTTACATTAAAAAAAATCAATTAATATTTCCTTTAAAAAAAAAAATGCCACAATCATGCTGGTTTTTTCCCCCTTTTTTTTTTTCTCTTTAACTTAAAAAAAACTTTTTATATTTGAAACAGTGTTTCATCAGATGAAGTACCAAGATTATAGAGAAACTTTTGCCCAAGTAAAAGTGTAAGTTTATCTTTTTTTTTTTTTTTTTTTTTTTTTTTTTTTTTTTTTTTTTAGGGTTTGTTTTCTTATACTTGTTTTTCAGGGTCGGAATCTCAAATTCGAGTTTCATATATTGAAACTGTCTTTGAATAAGGTATAATTTTTTTTTTTGTTTTTTTTTTGAATGTAGAATTGTATATAGCTATTTAGAGATGTTTTTTTAACTTTAATTTGTTTTCAATTTTTTTAAGGAACCTATTATTATTATTTCATGATTTATAGTTGTTTATTCTTAGATTTCCACAGTATATGTCAATATTAGTTTATATGCTTACTAACTGTTTGATAAAATGATTCTTATGGAAAAATCAATTGTTTGATGCAGCATTGAAATAAAACTTTTAAGCTTCTCTTTTTTCTTGATTTCATTTTTTTAGGGTTTGTTTTTTGGTACTTGTTTTTTCAAGGTCAGAATCTCAAATTCAAGTTTCATATATTGAAAGTATCTTCGAATAAGGTATACTTTTTTTTTTTTTTTTTTTTTTTGTATGTAGGATTATATATACGTTTAGGGATGTTTTTTTAACTTTAATTTGTTTTCAAATTTGTTAAGGAATCATTATTATTATTTCATGATTTATAGTTTTTTGTTCTTAAATTTTCATAATATATGTCAATTTAGATTATATGCATACTAACTGTTTGATAAAATGATTCTTATAGAACAACTAATTTTTATATGCATACCAATTGTTTGATAAAAGAATTCAAACACTTAATAAGATATTTGATATTTGGTTGGATGAATAGATTAGCATTATGGATGACTTTATATAAAGATAAATAGATTAGCAGTTCCAATAAGTTTTATACTTGGATATCAAACTTATAGAATTTATTTTATACTTGTACTAAGTTTTGTGAGTATTGATGCATTTTTCATCGATTTTATTTTGGTGACTTTAATTTGTTCTCACTATTTTTTTTTCTTCATGTCTTCATGTATATAGGTTTCTCTTGTAAAACCTAAAGATTCCTTAGCTACCTGACAACTGACAGTGGATCATTGACTTCTAATATTTCACAAGCGAAACCTCAGAAGTTTCAATTTTTTGGTTATGCAATTAGAAGTTATTGTGTGTGACCTAACACTTATGTTAACTCAGACTAGCTAGCTTACATGTGTTATTTAGTAATAGACTTTGAAAGATGTTGGATTACTTTTGTATCAATTCGATATTATGTTAATTTTTGGATATTTTTTAATGGAATGATTATTTATGGAACTCAATGTCATTCAATGAGTGACATGTTTTATTTGATATATTTTTATATTTTTTATTTTTTTTATACAATTTAAATTTATATTAAATTTTGACAATTGATTAAATTGTTACTATGTATCAATACAGTGAGTCAGTGACTTAATATTCATATTGTTAATTGTCACTAAGTCTGCGTTGTAGTGACAATTATTATATGGTTAAATTAATTGTCACTAAGTTTGTCTGTAGTGACGTAATTTTAAGATGATTATTTGTCACTAGATTTGTGAATAGTGACATTTTTTAAACAATAAATTGTCACTAAGAATATGTATATTGACAAAATCTTCAAACGGTTAATTGTCACTAAAAATATGTACAGTGACAAAATCTTCAAACGGTTAATTGTCACTAAATACTAATATAGTGACACAATTTTTATTTTGTCACTAATTAAGGTCAAGTGATAATGTGTCACTAAAAGTTATGATTTGTGACAAATACCAAAAAACTGTCACAAATACTTTTAGTGACGGGGGTAAAAGTGACAAATTGTTAGCGACACTTTTTTTGTCACAGTATTGAATTTGTGACAATTTCTTCACTTATAGTTATAAATATTTTTTGTCACTGTAGGTCAATTTTCTTGTAGTACCTGTATATAGGTTTCTCTTGCAAAACCTAAAGATTCTTTAGCTACCTGACAACTGACAGTGAATCATTGACTTCTAATATTTCACAATCAAAACCTCGGAAGTTTCAATTTTTTGGTTATGCAATTAGAAGTTATTGTGTGTGACCTAACACTTATGTTAACTTAGACTAGCCGGCTTACATGTGTTATTTAGTAGTAGACTTTGAAAGATGTTGGATTACTTTTGTATCAATTCGATATTATGTTAATTTTTAGATATTTTTTAATGGAATGATTATTTATGGAACTCAATGTCATTCAATGAGTGACATGTTTTATTTGATATATTTTTATATTTTTTATTTTTTTTATATAATTTAAATTTATATTAATTTTTGACAATTGATTAAATTGTTACTATGTATCAATACAGTGACTTAATATTCATATTGTTAATTGTCACTAAGTCTGCATTGTAGTGACAATTATTATATGGTTAACTTAATTGTCACTAAATTTGTCTGTAGTGACATAATTTTATGATGATTATTTGTCACTAGATTTGTGAATAGTGACACTTTTTAAACAATAAATTGTCATTAAGAATATGTATAGTGACAAAATCTTCAAACGGTTAATTGTCACTAAGAATATGTACAGTGACAAAATCTTCAAAAGGTTAATTGTCACTAAATACTAATATAGTGACACAATTTTTATTTTGTCATTAATTAAGGTCAAGTGATAATGTGTCACTAAAAGTTATGATTTGTGACAAGTATCAAAAAACTGTCACAGATACTTTTAGTGACGGGGGCAAAAGTGACGAATTGTTAGCGACACTTTTTTTGTCACAATATTGAATTTGTGACAATTTCTTCACTTATAGTGACAAATATTTTTTGTCACTGTAGGTCAATTTTCTTGTAGTGCATTGACATGCCAACTTGTAATTGGCTAACTATCCTTATTTTTTAGGAATTAGTTAGAAAGTTTGTTAGACAATTATTTAGTCTCAGAGAAGCAACCAAAACGTGTCTGTATCTATAATTGTTTTCTGATTTAATTCTATTGTACAATCTGAAAAATATCTTCAATAAAAGCTTGGAAGCTCTCAAGAGCTCATCAATGACAAATTTTCATTACTCTTCTCTTTGAAGCATTTTGTCAGTAACCTTAGCTTCTTGCTATTTCTCCTATTTTCACAAGCATTACTCTTAATTAACAGCTGGCCGGCCAAATCACATTTGAGATTTATTACAACAACCCATCGCTGGACTAAATCAAAGTATCATTTCTTTAATACATGATATCGTCATTGATGATGTATGATATAGGAAGTAACATGTATTTGTTCACATATTTTGAAAGTTACAATCGTTTTTAAGTTGTTTGACTATATATATATATTAATAAAAGTCACTGGAATTGCAGTTTAATATGAACGTTACAAATTAATATTAAAATCAGAGCAATAAATATTTCAAAAAATATCATTATTTAAAAAATTTATATATTACAATAATTTAGGATTTTTAGAGGCGAGACAAACCCGAACCCACAACCTTACCGTTTAAATGTGAAGAGCAAACCGCATGGCCAACCTCATTTTGTTACAAAAATATCATTACAATTGTTATACAACATAATCTAATGATTTACATGGGGTTGATAACTTATTTGTCACATCATTTAGACTTGGATTATGATAAATTTTCTGGACAATCATATATTGGATTGACACCACATGGCATTCTTTAAGTCCATGCATGAGGTCATGTGCACCATTTTTTCTCCAGCATATGACATATCATAAATTAATGTGGCAACTTGTAAAAGACGTTTGAATTTGTTGGTATTTGTTTATGTATGAATAAGCTTCCGATCGTTGAATTAAGCACAAGAGATTGCAGATAATATAAATTGGATAGAGAGAAGTAAGTGATTATCTGGGAGCTAATAAAGAATCAATGGAAACAAAAACAATATCGCTTGGTAGAACTCTGGCAGTGCCTTTTGTTCAGGATTTGGCGAAGAAGGGATTGACAAGTGTTCCACCACGTTATTTGCATCATGATCAAGACCCTCCCATCATATCTCTCGACTCTTGTTCACCACAAGTCCCCGTCATTGATATGCAAAGATTACTCTCTGAAGATTTCATGGACTCGGAGCTCCAAAAGCTGGACCAGGCATGCAGAGAATGGGGTTTCTTCCAGGTTTGTTTTAGTCCCATTCTTGTTTAATTTGTTTGATTGAACTCGTTAGTTTGTTTATTGCGATTAAGAATATTAAGATGAAAATGAAATGTATGATGCAGTTGATAAACCATGAAATGAGCAGTAGGTTAGTCGAAAAATTGAAATTAGAGACTGAAGAGTTCTTCAAGCTACCAATGGAAGAGAAGAGCAAGTATGGGCAACAAGAAGGAGATGTGGAGGGATATGGGAATGTGTTTGTTGTGTCTGAGGATCAGAAACTTCACTGGGGAAACAAGCTCTATTTTACTACTTCCCCACCACATTTGAGGAAACCCCACCTTTTTCCCAACCTCCCTCCCTCCTTCAGGTTCTCTCTCTCTCTCTCTGTCAAATATCAATAATTGCACAGATCTATTTGAGTTCAGAAACTTAATTAGCTTAGAATTATGGAAAGGGCACACCTTAAAAGAAAGGAAAAAAAATAATGAAATAGTTATATTTATGTTTTTTTTTTTTCAAGACAAATCTCAACTCTCAACTCTCCATTCTCCACAAATTGATTTCTTTATTTTGAAAAACCACAAATTGATCTCTTCATTCTTGAAGGCAGAGTATTTATGTTACATTAATTTAACCTATAACAATTCAAGGTGATGAAACCTAAAAAAAAAAAAAAAAAAAAAAAAAACTCTAGTATTTTGTTAGAGAACATTTTTGCTCACCCCCTTCAAGAGAGGTAACCATTACCTTCCTCTCAAATAGATGACATGTGTCTAAGAAGGTAATCATGTTACTTAATGTAAATATTTTGTTTAAAAATTTAAAAAAAAAAAAAAAAAAGATATGATTTTTAATGGCTATATCGATTAAGGATGATTTGGTGATCAATGGCTTAGTAGATAACAAATCACCTAATCTAACATTTGGAGTAATTTTTGGCAAGAGAGGAAACAATTGTATAATGAAAATTCAATTGTAGTATTATTATTATTTTGATATACCACATGTGGTGGCAGTGACTTGAACCTATGATATTGCCAAGCATAATATATATATATATATATATTAGGCAGTGGTTATATATATATATTATTAATTAACTATTATATATATATATATTTGATGTTAAAATATTTTACGAAAAAACAAAATATGACATGATTTATCAATGTAAATCAAAAGATAATTAGGTGATCAGTTTATCATTTGTAATAATTTTGAGCAACAGAAGAAACAATTATAGAATGAAAATAATTTATCTCGACATATAATAATATAACCATACCGTTATTCTTGATGATTAATCCTTACTAAGACATGTTAGTTTTGTTTTTTTACAGGGATACATTGGAAGCTTACTCGACTGGACTAATAAATGTTGCAGCCAGAATTCTAGGACTAATTGGGAAAAATCTAAGAATAGACAATAATGAAATGGCATTCTTGTCAGAAGGAAGACAATCAATGAGCTTTAATTACTATCCACCATGTCCACAACCGGAACAGGTCATCGGCATTGCTCCTCATTCTGATTCTTCTGGCATCACCATCCTCCTTGAGGTCAATGATGTACAAGGCCTTCAGATAAAGAAAGATGGGATGTGGATATTAGCTGATATGGTACACGTGTTTTAGTTAGTTTGTATCTCTGTTATTATTTAGATTGTTGTCTTGTAATCAAACTCTGTAGCCAGCTCTTTCTTCTTATCATTAGGAGGGTTCACGTCCCCTTAGTTTTAATATCTGATGTATATATACTTAATATCAATTAATGAAAGCAGCAAGCTTCAATACAATTTTTGAAACTCTCTTTACATGGTATCAGAGCAGCCGATCCCTCTCTAAAACACATTCATTCTCGTCACTTCTCTACATCATATTACTCAATGACAACATTAAACACTGCCTCATCCTCTGACATCAGTCCTTCCTCGACAACTCCTACCATTATTAACGTCACTCCTGCGACGTCCACTGCTCTCCGCTCTAATGAGTTTCATCTCATTACCATCAATATTTCCTCTCAGGCTCCTCTCAAACTTACTGCCAACAATTATATGTCCTGGAAAATTCAGTTCCAAACTCTCTTCACTGGGTATGATCTTCTTGGCTTTATTGACGGCTCCAAACCGTGTCCACCTACTACTCTGACTGCGAACGACATCACTACACCAAATCCTGCGTACAACATCTGGGTACGTCAGGATCAGCTGATTCTGAATGCAATTATTGGTTCCCTATCCCCAACAATCATCTCTTTTGTTGCCAATGCCAAAACTTCGATGGAGGCGTGGACCATACTTGCCAACACCTATGCCAAACCATCTCGTGGACGTATTAAACAAGTGAAAGCTCTTCTCAAACATTCCACCAAAGGTACACAGACAATTACAGAATTTCTTCACTCTGTTAAAGCTCGTGCTGATGAGTTGGCACTGCTCGGTGCTCCAATAGACGATGACGATCTCACTGAGAGGATACTTGACGAACTTGATGATAATTACAGAGAATTGGTTCGTGCAGTTCAGGCTCGAGATAATCCGATATCCTTTGATGAGCTCCATGAGAAACTCATAACCTTTGAGGCATCTCTTTTGAATAACAAGAAGGACACATCTTCTTTTCCTGTTACTGCCAACTACTCCTCCAAATCAGGCCAGCCATGGCGTCCTCATCCGAACTCCACCACCTGGCAGCAGAACCCCAACACCTGGCGTCCTCCCTCTCACAACAACAACACCGGTCACTCAGGCTGGAGACAGAATTCTTCTCACTCAAATCGGGCCTCTTCTCCTCACTTCGGTCCACAGCCCCGTGGCACCAACCAAGCACCACGTCCCTATCTTGGACGATGTCAAATTTGTGGAGTTCAAGGACACTCGGCTAAGAGGTGTCCCTCCTATCAGCTGGTCCCGATCTCACCAACTGGTTCAGGTAACTCGTCACAGCGGGCCACAGTCTCTACACCTTGGCAACCGAGAGCACACTTTGCTACCTCTTCTTCCTCGGATAGTTCAGCTTGGTTACTTGACAGCGGGGCTTCTCACCATATGACGGCAGACTTGACAAACCTGTCCTTACATGTGCCGTACAGTGGCTCCGATGATGTTATGATTGGTGATGGTACAGGTCTCTCAATCACCAACACTGGTTCTACAACACTTTGTGGCTCTAATCACACTTTTTCTTTAACTGATGTGCTTTGTGTTCCTAATATGCAACGGAATTTAATTTCAATTTCGCAATTTTGTGCTACTAATGGTGTTTCTGTTGAATTCTTATCGTCCTCTTTTCATGTGAAGGATCTTCGCACGGGGGCAATTCTGCTGAGGGGCACAACCAAGGATGGCGTGTATGAGTGGCCAAAGTCCAGTTCCGAGTCTTCCCCGGTCATAGCATTCTCAGGCGTCAAAACATCGTCCTCAAATTGGCATCATAGGCTAGGTCATCTAGCTTTTCCTATTTTACAACATATTGTCTCCAGTTTTAATTTAGATTTATTGTCTCCTATGTCCAAGGATTTTGTGTGTCACTCTTGTTATTGCAATAAAAGCCATAAGCAACCATTTTCTAATTCTACTCTTGTCTCGACTCACCCTCTTGACATTATATTTTCTGATGTATGGACATCTCCAGTTGCTTCTTCTGATGGTTTTAAATACTACGTAATCTTTGTTGACCACTTCACTAAATACATCTGGCTCTACCCTTTAAAACGAAAATCTGAGGTTAAGGACACTTTTATTCGATTTAAGGCCATTGTGGAAAATTATTTTAAGCGTAAAATCATCACCTTTTACTCTGATAATGGTGGTGAATTTATGTCACTAAAAGACTATCTTGCCACCTCTGGAATTTCTCATCTCACAACTCCGCCTCACACTCCTGAACACAATGGGTACTCCGAAAGGAGGCACCGTTACATTGTTGAGACGGGACTCACCCTACTCTCTCATGCAGCCATTCCACTGCACTTTTGGCCTTATGCTTTAGCCACAGCTGTGTACTTAATCAACAGAATGCCTACTCCTACTCTGAGTCTTTCGTCACCTTATGAAAAAAATTTTGGGACCCCTCCGAACTACTCAAAATTAAAGATTTTTGGC
This sequence comes from Acer campestre, assembly GCA_954870605.1. Lineage (NCBI taxonomy): Eukaryota > Viridiplantae > Streptophyta > Magnoliopsida > Sapindales > Sapindaceae > Acer > Acer campestre. The sequence goes on from OX940809.1 coordinate 14,889,096, forward strand.
TGCCTGTGTTATCCCTGGCTCCGGCCTTATTCAGCTCACAAGTTAGATAAAAAGTCCTCATCGTGTGTCTTCCTTGGATATTCGTTGTCTCAGAGTGCCTACCTCTATTTTGATCCGGTAAGCTCCAAATTATTTGTCTCTCGTCATGTGCAGTTTGTGGAGTCTATTTTTCCCTACAGGTCTATCGACACCACATTAGATCGTCCATCACCCTCCACCTTGTCAGCTTGGTTACCGCCCGAAATTCCTAGGTCCTCCCCTACCCACTGTCGGCCACCATCTGCCGTTCCCTCTGCTGTGCTCTCTCACGGGCTGCCTTCCAGTGAAGTGTCCCTCTCCTTGCCACCTGATGGGCCTCTCCAATGCCCCTTACCTACTGTTATCACTGCAGTCGAACCAGCTCATCAGTCCCTCTCCATTGCGGTTGCATCGCCGGCATCCTCTGTCCTCCCTCCGTCAGCTGCTGCTGTGGCTGCCGAGCCCGCCCCTTTTGCTGTCGCTGTTGATCAGGTGTCCTCAGGTTCTTCTCCACCAGCTGCCTCCGCTACTTCGGATTCTGTTGCTCCACACGCCAGTTCAGTGCCATCTCCATCCAATGACCACCACATGATCACTCGGGCCAAAAATAAAATCAGCAAACCCATTCAACGGTTAAATCTTCATGCACAGCTGCAGCATTCCGTTGACTCTGAACCGACCACTGTGACTCAAGCTTTAAAGGATCCGAATTGGCGTCGGGCCATGTCAGAAGAGTGCAATGCCCTTGGTCTCAAACAGGCACCACGAGCTTGGTACCACGAGCTGCGTCAATTCTTAATTGCATCTGGTTTCAAAAATTCTTATGCTGATACTTCCCTATTTGTCTTGAACACTGGTGGCACTATTATTTATCTGCTTGTATATGTTGACGATATTATTCTGACAGGAAATAATTCAGCTCATGTGGATTGTTTTGTTGATAGCCTTGCTCACAGATTCTCTCTGAAGGATCTTGGTCCTCTCTCTTACTTTCTAGGTGTTGAGGTGGTTCCTCATGCCAATGGTATTCTTCTCTCGCAGCGGCGATACATTCTAGATCTTCTGACTCGCACCAAAATGTCTGGTGCCGAGCCGGTGCAGACTCCACTACCAACGAGTCCGCCTATTAGTCTATCTTCGGGTGAACCTCTTGCTGATCCTACCACATATCGGATGGTTGTGGGCAGCCTTCAATATCTATCTCTTACCCGACCGGATATCTCCTATGCTGTCAATAAATTGTCACAATTTATGCATCGGCCAACTTCGGTTCACTGGGAACTTGTGAAACGTTTGCTGCGATATTTATGTGGTACGTTAAATGAGGGAATTGTTATTCATAGGCAGTCTCCGATGGCTCTTCATGCTTTTTCTGATGCCGATTGGGCTGGTAATAGAGATGATTTTTCCTCTACGAGTGCCTACATTGTCTACCTTGGGCGTAATCCTATATCGTGGAGTTCTAAGAAGCAAAACACCATCGCTAGATCTTCCACAGAGGCGGAGTATAGGTCTGTTGCTGCCACGGCGGCTGAGCTGAATTGGATATGCTTTCTACTTACTGACCTTGGCCTTTCCTTATCTACGGTCCCTGTCATCTTTTGTGACAATGTGGGTGCTACTCAGTTGTGCTCGAATCCGATTTTTCACTCTCGAATGAAACATGTTGCCATCGACTTTCATTTCATTCGGGATCAGGTTCAATCCGGCAGCCTTCGAGTGGCACATGTGTCGTCCAAGGACCAGCTTGCGGATGCTCTGACAAAGCCGCTATCTCGTCCACTTTTTCAGTCCCTTAAAGACAAGATTGGCCTCTCGAGTTGTGGCCTATCTTGAGGGGGCATATTAGCTGATATGGTACACGTGTTTTAGTTAGTTTGTATCTCTGTTATTATTTAGATTGTTGTCTTGTAATCAAACTCTGTAGCCAGCTCTTTCTTCTTATCATTAGGAGGGTTCACGTCCCCTTAGTTTTAATATCTGATGTATATATACTTAATATCAATTAATGAAAGCAGCAAGCTTCAATACAATTTTTGAAACTCTCTTTACAGTGGATTCCTGTTAAACCCCTTCAATTCCTAATGCGTTTATAATCAATATTGGGGACATTCTCGAGGTATATATACCTACTTGGTACATTTTCACCTTTTCTATTATTTGGTAGTTGTAGAATTATTACAAGCTTGATGATGTTCCAGATATTGAGCAATGGAACATACCGCAGCATCGAACATCGAGCAACAGTTAACTCTTTAAAAGAGAGGATATCTGTTGCCACATTTTGCAGCCCCAAAATGGATGGAGAAATCGGTCCCGCACCAAGCCTTGTAACCCCAGAAACTCCACCAATGTTCAGAACCAGAAACTCCAGCAATGTTCAGAAGAATATCAGTTGTTGACTATATCAAAGGTCTATTTTCACGTAAAATAGATGGAAAATCATACCTCGATGCCATGCGGATTCAAAATGAACAAGAGTACGATCATTGAGTGCGCAGGAATCCCGGCTAGGGATTTGCGAATTCTTGGTCCTGTCTTTTCTCACTCCTTCAATATTCTTGCTAAGGAGAAGGCCATGGTTGTCAATTTGAAGTTCATAAAGGCTATTGTTACAGCTGAAGAAGTACTGTTGCTTGATCCTCTTCGGCAAGAAGTTCTTCCATTTGTTGATCAGCTTAGGCAACAGCTTCCTTATAAAAGCCCAGCTAACCTCCATGGAGCAGGACCTGCAGATGTACATGATAGTGAGATGCAAGTGTCCACAGGTGGACGCTGGTTACCTGTTCCAGAATCTGCTGAAGGTTTGCAGCGTGAGCTTCCATTCGAGTTTCAGGTTCTGGAGATTGCATTAGAAGTGGTCTGCACTTATTTGGACTCCAGCGTGGCTGCAGTGCCGGCCTCGACAAATCAGGGGCCCAGGGCAAACTAATAAGAATTTTGGCTTTTGGGCCCCTCTAAGCTAAAATTTAATAAGAAATTTGTCTATTTTCATATGGGCCCTGCTGCACCTTTGGCACAAGCCCAGGGCCGGCTCTGCGTGGCTGACCTTGAGAGAGATGCTTACCCTGTATTGGATGAACTGGCAAGAAATGTTAGCACCAAGAATCTTGAGCATGTACGAAGTCTGAAAAGCAATCTTACCCGTTTACTTGCACGTGTACAAAAGGTGAGAGATGAAATCGAACATTTATTAGATGACAACGAAGATATGGCACATTTATATTTAACAAGGAAGAGGATCCATAATCAGCAATTAGAGGCGATAGGTGATGGTTCAAATAGTTTTGCTATAGTACCTCTACCTCATCTTCCCCGGCTTAGCTCTAAAAGTAGCGGAAGTTTGGTGACCAGCTTTTTGGATGATAATGATGTAGAAGATTTGGAAATGTTGCTTGTGTAAAGGATAAGTGATTTATTTTAAACATTCCCTTTGTGTTATCCTTATTGTGTACAGATTTCTTAATAGTCTCCTACTAGTGTTTGTATTTCCTAAACATAGTTTTGTAGTATATTTCCTATTTGTAGTCTCCTAGTTCTCTTGTACTGGAAGTCCTTCGTGACTCTCCTATATATATAAAGGTTGTAACAGCTGCTAGGTTAAGCAGTCAATATACTGAAATATATTCAATCTCTATATGGTATCAGAGCCCTAAAACTCAAACGAGTCTTCAACCGATCCAAGAACAATGACCGGTGCTAATTCTTCTTCTTCTTCCCCCTCACCGTCAGTCACCATCATCTCCTCAACTTCCTCAGGCCATGACGTAAATACGTCCGGAAACACCATTATCTCCATTAATATAGCTGCTCAAGCTCCTTTGAAACTTACCGCAACAAACTATCGCTCATGGAAACTTCAATTCCATACTCTCCTAATTGGTTTTGATCTTATGGGTTTTGTTGACGGGAAACACCCATGTCCGCCTGAATCTATCACAACTGGTGACACCACCACACCTAATCCTGCACATCATATTTGGATTAGACAAGATCAATTGTTGCTTAACGCAATACTTGGCTCCATCACACCATCCATCATCCCATTTATTGCTTCCGCCAAAACTGCTCATGATGCTTGGACTGCTCTTGCCAATACCTATGCCAAACCCTCTAGAGGACACATCATGCATCTCAAAGGAGTTCTCACCAACATCACCAAAGGAACTCAATCTATTACAGAATACATGCAACATGCAAAAAGCATCGCTGATGAATTAGCCATGCTTGATGCTCCAGAGAATTCTGAAGACCTGACAGTGAAAATCTTGAATGGTTTAGGCGACGAATTCAAGGACATATCGTCTGCTGTACGTGCCCGTGACTCAGTAATCACCTTTGAAGAATTACATGAGAAACTTCTCAATTCCGAGGCCCTCCTAAAACAAGATTCGGTAAGGACTCAAAGCCTTCATATCACTGCAAACTTTGTTGCCAAATCTTCCTTTCATGGACAGCAAGCCCACACCAACCGGAATTTCAATAACAATAGGCAGAACATGCAGTCCATGCCGTCCAAACCTGCTACCGCAATTCACCAGCCCCGCAATTCTTCCTCTCCGGCGAACAGGATAGGCGGACCAAGGCCTTACCATGGATACTGTCAGCTGTGCGGTGACCAGGGGCATACAGCCAAGAGATGTTCGACTTACAGCTTCTCTCCGGTCAATCCAAACCACCGTCTGCAAGGTAATAATTCTGGTGCTCAATGGCAGCCGCGTGCACACCTTGCAACATCAACCTCCACCACGCCGAATTGGCTGCTTGATTCCGGTGCCTCACACCATGTCACCTCTGACCTGAACAACCTGTCACTGCACTCTTCGTATACTGGCTCCGAAGACATGATGATTGGTGACGGTTCAGGTTTAAATATAACACACTCTGGCTCTCTTCACCTTCCGAACAAAAATTCATCATTCTTACTATCTAATGTTTTATGTGTGCCTAATATGAAACAAAATTTGATCTCAGTCTCCAAATTTTGCACATCTAACCAAGTTGCTATTGAATTTTCCCCTCTTTCTTTTGTTGTGAAGGATCTTCGTACGGGGGCGCAGCTTCTGCGAGGACAGACTAGGAACGGAGTCTACGAGTGGTCATCTCATGCAAAGCCAAATTCTACTCCTATCTTTGCCTTTTCAAGTATTAAGGCCTCTCTTCCTGACTGGCACCATCGTCTAGGTCACCCATCTTCACAAATAATTTCGAGTCTAGTAGGTTCTCAAGCATTGTCAGTTATTTCTCATAGTAGATCTAATGAACCCTGTAATGCTTGTCTCTGCAATAAAACGCATAAATTGCCTTTTTCAATTTCAAATGTTCGTAGTTCTAAGCCTCTTGAGGTTATTTACTCTGATGTCTGGAGTTCTCCTATTTTATCCAAGGATGGTTTTAAATACTATGTACTATTTGTTGATCACTTCACAAAATATATGTGGATGTATCCCCTCAGTCGCAAATCTGAGGTTCATGCCGTTTTCATTCGCTTCAAGACCTTGGTTGAAATTTTTTTTAAAAATCCCATCATATCGCTTTATAGTGACAATGGTGGTGAATACATAGCTCTACGGCACACCCTAGCACATTTTGGCATATCCCACTTCACTACACCACCTCACACACCAGAACACAATGGTGTCTCTGAGCGTCGACATCGTCACATTGTTGAGACGGGCTTATCTCTTCTCACTCATGCATCCCTACCTCTCACTTTCTGGTCATATGCATTCACTACGGCTGTTTATTTGATTAACAGAATGCCCACACCTCTATTGGACATGTTATCTCCTTTTGAGAAACTTTTTGGCTCACGCCCTTCTTATGCAAAATTGCGCGTATTTGGGTGTCTCTGTTATCCATGGATTAGACCGTACAATAGTCACAAAATTGAGTCTAGGTCCAAGGCTTGCATATTTATAGGATATTCCCTAACTCAGAGTGCGTATCACTGCCTGGATCCAATTACTGACCGTATTTTCGTATCCAGACATGTCAACTTTGTTGAGTCTGTCTTCCCATACACTACTATTCCTACTACTCATCCTAGGTCTAGATCTTCCACATGCACGTCTTGGTTGCCGCATGAGCCCCTACCCATCTCGGTCCCGGTCTTGCATGCTCACTCTTCTACAGGTTTGACTTCGCATGAGAATCCTCGTCAGAACTCGCTCCATAGCTCTCGAGCTCCTGCTACAGCCTCACGGTTCTCACACCCCTCCCAAGCCCACACATCAGCCGAACCTGTCACACAAATTGACCTCATTGCAGAACATGTCGCACCTCTCACCGGCAGCGTTCCACCTGATCTGGGTGCCCTGGTCGTGCCACGCAGCAGCCCACCTGACTTGGGTGTTTCGCTTGCACCCCACCCTGACTTGCATCAGTCCGCAGACCAAGCTCCCGCTGACCCAGCTCCTGCATCTGCCACCGCTGACCTGATCTGTCCGCCAGCCGAGTCTGCATCAGCTGCTGCACCTGCAACCACCGGCCATCACATGCTCACACGCTCCAAACACAACATACACAAACCCATCAACAAGCTCTCTCTTGTCAGTGTCCTATCTCCCCCTCAGATTGAGCCTACATGTGTCTCTCAGGCGATGAAAATTCCTGAATGGAGGCGTGCAATGTCAGATGAATTTGATGTTGTTATTCAAAATGGGACATGGTCTCTCGTTCCTCCTCATGCTTCTCGCAATGTTGTTGGCTGTAAGTGGGTGTTTCGTATCAAACGATCTCCCGATGGGTCAATTGCTCGCTATAAAGCTCGCTTGGTGGCTTAGGGATTTCATCAACGGCCAGGTTTAGACTTCAAAGAAACATTCAATCTAGTGGTTAAAACCACAACTATCAGGGTCCTACTAAGCATTGCAGTTACAAGGGGGTGGTCTCTTCGCCAACTGGATGTGAACAATGCGTTTCTTCAAGGCCATCTCACTGAAGATGTCTTCATGGCTCAACCGCCAGGCTTTGTGGATCCGTCCTCTCCGTTACATGTTTGTCACCTTAAAAAGGCGATTTATGGCCTTAAGCAAGCACCACGGGCGTGGTATAATGAACTGCGGCAATTTCTTGTCCACAGTGGGTTCGTCAATTCACACTCCGACACCTCCTTATTTATATTCAATAATGCTGATTGTTTGATGTTTTTATTGGTATATGTTGATGACATTATTGTCACTGGGAGCAATGGCAAGCTAGTTGATGACTTTGTTGCGTTTCTTGCTCAACGGTTTTCGATCAAAGATCTTGGCACTTTATCTTACTTTCTTGGTGTTGAGGTTTTACCATGCACGACCGGTCTATTTCTCTCTCAACAATAATATGTGACTGAGCTTCTCACTCGAACAAAAATGCTTGATTCAAATCCAGTCTCTACCCCACTTCCTACAGATCAAGAGCTCAAACTTCTTGATGGCACCTCACTAACTGATGCTTCTGAGTTTCGACAGGTAATTGGTACCTTACAATATTTATTGTTCACTCGCCCTGACATCGCGTTTGCGGTTAACAAGCTTGCCCAATTCATGCATCGCCCAACAACTGGACATTGGACCTTAGCCAAACGTCTTCTGCGTTATCTCCATGGCACAGCCGGCCATGGTCTCTTAGTGTGCCGCAATTCTCCTCTTTCTCTTCATGCTTTTTCAGACGCCGATTGGGCAGGAAACCATGACGATCGCACGTCAACTAGTGCGTATGTGGTCTTCCTCGGGTCGAATGCAGTCTCTTGGTGCTCTCGTAAACAACGGTATGTCGCCAGATCCTCCACTGAAGCTGAATACAAGGCTGTTGCTGCGGCTGCCTCTGAGGTAATGTGGCTTCGGTCTCTTCTGCAGGAAATGCACGTCTGCAACCCCCATCCACCAACCATCTTCTGTGACAACATTGGTGCTACGTACCTGTGCTCTAACCCTGTCTTTCACTCAAGAATGAAGCACATTGCTATTGACTTCCATTTTGTTCGTGAAAAAGTTCAGAGTAATCAACTCCGGATATCTCACGTGTCCTCTTCGGACCAGTTGGCTGATTCGCTCACTAAACCGCTCTCCAGGACAAGGTTTTGTCTCTTAAGGTCCAAGATCAGTGTCTCTGAAATGCCCACTGTCTTGCGGGGGCGTGTAAAGGATAAGTGATTTATTTTAAACATTCCCTTTGTGTTATCCTTATTGTGTACAGATTTCTTAATAGTCTCCTACTAGTGTTTGTATTTCCTAAACATAGTTTTGTAGTATATTTCCTATCTATAGTCTCCTAGTTCTCTTGTACTGGAAGTCCTTCGTGACTCTCCTATATATATAAAGGTTGTAACAGCTGCTAGGTTAAGCAGTCAATATACTGAAATATATTCAATCTCTATAGCTTGAAGCGTATTTTATTCAGCTGGATGGAACACGGAACAAGATATTGTCTGTGCGTGAGTACATTGATGACACAGAAGACTATGTCAACATCCAACTTGACAACCAGCGCAATGAACTCATCCAGCTTCAGTTGACATTGACGATTGCATCGTTTGCTTTAGTTTTCGAAACGTTGATAGCCGGCCTGTTTGGAATGAACATCCCTTGTACATTGTACAAAATTCATGGGATTTTTGAAATCTTTGTTGGGTCTCTCACAGCAGCTTGTGTATTGCTCTTCCTGCTGGTTCTAGGATACGCAAGATGGAAGAAGCTGCTTGGTTCATAAGCCCTTTCCATTAACAAATATACTTGTGTTTTTTCATTGAGAGATCTACTGAATTGATTAATCTATAAATGAATCTCAATAATGTTACTTCAGATTTCAAAAAAAAAAAAGACTCGATGAAACCTGTACTTTCTATACATTGGGGTGGATTAATTTGGGCCTTGTTAACTTTGGTTAAATTAATTAATAGTAACTTTGATTACACATGTCAACGGATTTGTTGAGGTCAGAACAAAGATCAACACAATTAAGAATCTCAATTCTTAAGAGATGTCATTCTCCTATGTACTTCCAGTCTTCTGGACCACCAGACACAACGATGTATACATCGGAGAGAAGAAATGTGAATGAAAGGTTTTGTGATTTATTTTTTTATTTTTTTTAACAATTACAATATTTCGGAATTTGGTTTTTGGGGTAGGGTGTATGACTTGAATCCACAACCTCTTGATTATAAATGTGATGGGTTTACGACCGAGCCAATTAACATCATCTTGTCATGTTTAGGGCCAGTTTGGTATTACTTTTGAGAAGTTAAAATCAGCTTATTTTATAATTTTGACATAAAATGATGTTTGGTAAAACTTCCAAAAGTGGTTACTTTTTGAAAGTGATTATGAAATAATCTATTTCAGTATTTAATGAATATTTTAAAATATCATTATTATCCTTATGAAATTAAATTTAAATCATTTATATACCTTATTTCAACTTAAAATTAAATATTCTTATTAAATATTGATTTGATTTATAAAATCTTTTAAAAATATTTGTATTGTTCTTATGACTTTTTTTTTTCTAATTTATTTATTCTACATAAATATTGATTTAATATATATATATAATTAATGAAAAAATTAAAATGATGTTCTAAAATCATGCCTATTTTAGTTATTATAATTAATTTCAGCACTTTTGAAATAAAATTACCAAACATATGTATACTGTTTTTGAGCTATACAATAGTTTTAAAATATACAATTACTGATTAACTTCACAGCTGATTATTTCTCCAGCATAGCTAACAGTGATTATTATAAAAGTTATAGTAATACCAAACTGACCCTTAGTATTGTTTTGAGAAGTTCAAATCAACTTCTTTAATAATTTTGGACTAAAAAAAATATTTGATAAAACTTCCAATATATTTATGAATCTTGTAAATAATTACATTATCCTAGTAAATTTAACATAAATACAAATCTACTCTAACCTTAATTTCATAAAAATATATTTTATTATCATTTCATTAATCATTGATCTTTTTTTTTTTTTTTTTACAGTATCTATTTATTCACCTATTTAGATCATGTATATTTTTTTAAATCTTTTGTCATTGGTAAGATTCAAACCACTGATTTGGAAGTTATTTACCTAAATCGAAAGCCGAGTCCATCTATTAATTGAGCTACGCCCCTGGGAGCGATCATCTTCATTGATAAGCCGTTGATTGTCATCGTCATTGGTTAGTTTGGTTACTTTTATAATCGTTTTAAATATGAATGTTCCAAATATTAAAATCACAACAAGAAATATCATCACAATTTTTTATTTTATTTTTTATAAAGTATACCATTACAATTAATTGTTATTCCATGCATAACACGACTTATTTTTACATACTATTTCCCCAACTACGACTCAATTCTTAAATATAAAATATTATTATATTGAATAAGACTCTTTTACCGTCGACCCACATTTGGTGGTACTTTATGATTTGATGTTACATTTTGTTTTATTTAGTTTTGAAGTGGAGTATATTATATTTATTTTATACTATTCGTTTTATTATATTATACTATTTGTGAAGAGATTTAAATAGAGAAAATATTTGTTTGATTTTTTTTTTTTCTAGTTATGTATTAATAAGGAATAACTTAAGAAGGAAAATGTTTGATTAAGCTATATATAATTAAATTTAAATTTTTAATTCATTAATGGTTTTTAAATTCAAAATTTGAAAGGTTTTTAATGTTGTAATTTTGGCTTCCCCACCAAGCCTCTCTATAGTTGGCTTCTCCACCAAGCCTATATATTTGGCTTCCCCACCAAGCCTCTATTGTAACTTCATCACTAAGCCATTGATTGCCTATATATATGGCTTTCTATTGTAAGTTGGTTGGTTAGCTAAAAATGTTCTTGAAATCAATACAGAAGTAAAATAGTTCTCTCTCTCTGATCTCTCGCATCTATCTTCTTTGATGTCTCTCATCTTTCTTATTTGTTATTTCATTCATCTCATTTGTTATTCATTATTTTATAACACGTTATCAGCACGATTGTATGTAAGTAAAAGGGATCTCTGATGGGTGATTTACTTACATCTCAATATTTTGGATCTATATATATTTCCGTATACAAAATGGCTTATGCCGTCAACGGAACATATATATATAGTTCTGGATTTATTCATTTATTCTTTTTACATCTCAATATTCTGGATCTATATATATTTCCGTATATAAAATGGTTTATGCCATCAACAGAACATATATATATAGTTCTGGATTTATTCATTTATTCTTTTTACATCTTAATATTCTGGATCTGTTTATAGTTCTGTATGCAATATGGCTTTTGCCGTCAACGGATCCTCTATATATAGTTTTGGATTTATTTATATTGTTTAAATATTTGCATCCATTTTTATGCACATAACAGGTGAGCTTAGCCTCCTGGAATTGTTTAAATATCTGCATTTAATTATTTGCAATATATGAGACTGGCTTATGCTGTGTCTCGGGACTGGCTTATACTGTGTCTCAGGACTGGCTTTATGCTATGTCTCCAGATAAGCTGTTTAAATATTCAGTATTTATTTTTATGCAATATATGAGACTGGCTTATGCTGTGTCTCGGGACTGGCTTATGTTGTGTCTCAGGACTGGCTTATACTATGTCTCTAGATAAACTGTTTGAATATTCAGTATTTATTTTTATGCAATATATGAGACTGGCTTATGCTGTGTCTCGGGACTGGCTTTATGATGTGTCTCAGGACTGGCTTTATGCTGTGTCTCCAGATAAACTGTTTAAATATTCAGTATTTATTTTTATGCAACATATGAGACTGGCTTATGCTGTGTCTCGGGACTGGCTTATGCTGTGTCTCCAGATAAACTGTTTAAATATTCAGCATTTATTTTTACACAATATATGAGATTGCTAGACCGACTAACCAGAACTTAAAATTTCTGGAATTATGATATTTAAGTCGGTATGGTTTTGAAAACCGATGAGAACCTGGAGTTCTGAATCCAGTATTATATTCATGAATGTCATACTTCATTATTTGGAACCTGGGGTTTCAAATTCATTCAGATCTGAAATTTTCTAAATTTTATATATGAACTTACAGTTCATGATCGAACCGGAAGTTCGAAAAATTAATATGATCTATGATTTTATTTTATCACATATATAAAGTAATATGTTTACATATCATTCATTTGAGAAAAGAAAAAAAAAAGATTTACACATCCAACAGGATGTTGTGGCTATCGTAAAAAAAGATTTAAAGATCATAATGTATTATGAAATTGGAAATAATATTTTATTCATTTCATACATGCTTGATGCTCAAGAAGAGCAATATTCAGAGAATAATCTACACATCCAACAGGATGTTATGAGTATCATAAAAGGGATTAAAAATCCTAATGTATCATTCATTTGAGACAAGGGGGGTGTTATAAATAAAATGGATTTCCACCACCTCTCCTTTATTGCCTTGTTCCACCGCCTAAGTGTCAAAGTGCTCTCTACTTGATCCTCTTGCTTTTGTCATGATTATCACCCATGTGGGAGCTTGGTTTGATTTTGCTTAATCTCAAGTAAATTCCTCATTTTCTCTTATTTATTTTGTTACTGATACTTTTACCAGCTCTCATCTCACTCATATTTTATTTAAATTATTTATTACTTCATTTCATCTCATTCACAATACGTATTTATGATTTTGACAAAATTTTGGGTCAATTTCTACTTACCAAAAACTTATTGGTCCAGCTTACAATTTTCAAAGAGTTTTGGGGTGATTTATAATGAATAAAAAATTTTAAGAGACCTTTCCATAATTTTACAAAATTAGAGGCAGTTTTGTAATTTCTCTTTAAACAAAAAAAAAATATTTAAAAAAAAAAAAAAAAGGGGGGGTGAGGGGGAATTATTATCATTTCAGATGAGATATAAAATGACATTACAAATAATATCCATAAAATTCCTAGAAGGGAAAATGTATGTCTTGCCGATAGTGTAAAGACTTGTACATTTCTGCGGAGTTAGAAATATTTAACGAATTTGACTTTGTTGAGAGCAAATGTTATTTATGTATCAGGTCCAATGGATCTGATAAAAAGCTCTGGAAGAGCCACGATCTTGTTATCAAACAGTACTAAATTTTATGGATTTAACTTTTCTGAGAGCAAATATTAATGCTATATAAGGTCCAACAGATCTAATAGAAAGCTCTGGAAGAGCCACGATATTGTTATCAAACAATACTAAATTATGTATTAATGATACTTGATATTATTCAAGAACAACATAAAGAAATATGCTTAGTTCAATGGCATTTAAAGTTAATACCAGATCAAATCTAGCGGATCTGATGGATCTTATTAAAGACTTTATAAGAGCCATAATCTTATTCTCTGATGGTATTTAATTAAGTATCAATGATACTTTATTTCATTCAAGTAGAACATAAAAGAAATTTGTTTAGATCAAAGACATATAACTTTATTATTGTCATATTGAGACCACGAATAATAAGAATGTTGAATATCTGTGCGTAATTCAGGTCAGAAACTGATTATAGAAAAAGCCGAGTTCTTTATCATCCGGATTATATTGCTGATCAGAAAATTGATGTATGTGGATATATTCATCCACCAAATAAACCATTATATTCTAAAGTTGGTTTTAAATCCCCATCATTCAAGAGGGTATATGTGGATATGTTCATCTACCAAATGAATCCTTCCATTTTATGGTACTGATTGATGTATCTACGTGATTGTCACATGTTTGTGTATTATCAAACGTCTCCAGTTGATATCGATGTTCAACATCCAGTTTTTGCTTGTGCTCATAATCAGAATGGATCAGCGGAATCACTTATCAACGTCTCCAGTTGAGATCGATGTTCAACATCCAGTTTTTGCATGTGCTCATAATCAAAATGGATCAGCGGAATCACTTATCAACGTCTCCAGGTAAATACGAGAACTTTATTATTTCGATTTAGTTACCAATTTCTATACGGGACATTATATATTATATGTTTGATGCATTCACCCATGACTCACTATCTATCATCAGTATTTACCATTACAACTTGTAATTGGTCATTGAATTGCTCACATTTTAAAGATATTTTGATTGTGTAGTATATCACTATATCTCCCTATTGCATCTTTGGCATGATCTAAGATAAAAAATTCTATATCATTATGAGATTAGTATTGATTTTGATCAGTCTTCCAATTAGATCATTTAAACTTCTGATAGTTTATATTTTTACGCACAATCTGTATATCATTATATTGATTAATTTCCAAATGGAAAGTTTCTCCAGAAAGAGTAAATGAAAAGTTACTCTTATACAAAATAGAGATACCAGTTCGGTTCTCTATATATAAATGTGTCTCATTTCAATCTTTGTATCACTCAAATACGAAAGATAATTGATCATCAGATTATTATTAATCTATTACCTGATATATTAAAGGTAACATGATTTTATAAGTTGTCATCTCATAAACCCCGGCCGGGTGATTGTTTTAAAGAATGATCAGAGTAAATGACAACAAATAAATCATCTGATGCATATCATAAGCTTATGGACCTTTTTGAAAGGTATTATTATCAGAATCCAAAAGTAAACAAAACTCGAGTTATTAATAAATCTACTTTCTCTAAATCAACTCTATAAGAGTCTAATATATCTAAAGAGACACGAGTCTATGAAATGATTAAATCCATTTAAATGGAAGAAATCTTAACAGAGATACAAGTATATTGAAATTGATAAAATTACTATACGAGTCTATGAAATGACTAAATCCATTGAAATGAAAGAAATCTCAACAGAGATACAGGTATATTGAAATTAAGAAAATTTCTATAAAGTCCATATAGAGACTAAATCCATTGAAATGGAAGAAATCTCAACAGAAATTCAAGTATATTGAAATTGAGAAAATTTTTATAAATCATATGAGAGAAATGTGGAATCATAAAGAAACAATCATTGATGATATATTTTTACATAGTAGCGCTACTGAAATTATAAATGATAATTATGATATTCATAATATCAATGATTGTATACAAAAGGCATGATTGACTTAAGTGAAAAGAAGCAATTCAAGAAGAATTGACTTCATATGCCAAACATAAAGTATTTAGACCAATAGTACTCCTGACACCTGGAGATGTCAAACTAGTTGGATACTAATGGGTCTTTATACAGAAAATGTAATGAGAAAAACTAGATCATGAGATATGAGGCACGACTCATAGTACAAGGTTTCTCGTAGAAACTTGGTATTCAATAGTGACGAATACAATTACGTTTCAAATTTTTGATGAATTTGGTTGCCTTTACAAGGCTTGAAATACGTTCTCTAGACGTAGTAATCATTTATCTATATGATTCACTCAATGCAGATATTCATAATCCTGGAAGGATTTAAAATGCTAGAAGCATGTAAATCGAGATCTCGTAATCTGTATTTGATGAACATACAAAACAAAAATCCTTATATGGATTAAGAACAATCTGGATGGATGTGGTATAATATTCTCAGTGAATATCTGATAAAATAAGGGTAAAATAATTATATTATATACCCAAGCGTCTTCGCAAAGAAATTAGAATCCGAATTTTCTATATTCACAACATATGTTGATGATATGAATTTAATTGAAGCTCCTGAAGAGCTCTTGAAAACTCTTGAATTTTTGGTAAAGGAGTTTAAAAATAAAAGACATGGGAAATGAAATATTGTCTCGACCTGAAGGTCGAGCATGAATCAAATGGAATGTTTGTCCATCAATCATAATATATTGAAAAGATTATGAAAAGATTCCATATGGATATTACTCTATAAAGCAAGTATTTGCTTATACTCCATCCAATAATTTATTATGTTATTTTATTTCATGAAATAAACATCTGTATACCCCAGTTTAGCAATCTAGAAGATTGTTTTAAAAGATTTTTTTTATCAGGGGGAGCGTCCCATCAGGGGGAGCATATCAAATAAAGTATATTAGTTACTTTGGGGCATATGTGCATTGTACTCTTTTTCCTTTCAATCAGGTTTTTGTCCTATTGGGTTTTCCTGATAAAGGTTTTAATGAGGCAATTCTCTAAGCACACCCAAAAATCTTTTGATCTATAAATGTCATCATAAATATTACATTAATCTAGTTGGTCACCGTATATATGTTGTCTTGATCAAGAAGATCATTGTAAATATTGCTTTGATCTTGCTAATCATCGTATATATGTTACATTGATCCAAAAAATCATCATAAATATTACTTTGATCCGACATATCAATGGATATCATTGCTATGATTTTTATCCCACTGGGTTTTTCTACGCAAAGTATAAATGTGAACACGGTTTTAAAGAAAACATTAATTCTAAACATATATACACTGTACTATTTTTCCCTTTGATCAGGTTTTGTCCCACTGGGTTTTCCTGACAAGGTTTTTAACGAGACAGTTTTGAGGACATCCAACACCATAAGATCTAGAAGATCTTTGTATATATTTTATTGAGTTTTTGTCCCACCGGGTTTTTTCTTAGAAAATTAAAAGTACGAGTGGTGGGAAATTCAAGGGGGAGTGTTGTAATTTTGGCTTCCCCACCAAGCCTCTCTATAGTTGGCTTCTCCACCAAGCCTATATATTTGGCTTCCCCACCAAGCCTCTATTGTAACTTCATCACTAAGCCATTGATTGCCTATATATATGGCTTTCTATTGTAAGTTGGTTGGTTAGCTAAAAATGTTCTTGAAATCAATACAAAAGTAAAATAGTTCTCTCTCTCTGATCTTTCGCATCTATCTTCTTTGATGTCTCTCATCTTTCTTATTTGTTATTTCATTCATCTAATTTGTTATTCATTATTTTATAACATTTAAGTCTTTTTAACAATTAAAATAAATCAAATGTTAAGTTTGACGGTTTGACTAACACCAAGGATGTCATTGTCAATTAATTGTAAAATTGTTTTAAATTGTAAAGTAAATTTAAAATTGTTTTAAATTGAGAAAAGCAATTGGTTATCTCTAATCGAGCTAATAAAGAATCAATGGAAACAAAAGCAATATCGCTTGGTAGCACTCTGCCAGTGCCTTTTGTTCAGGAGTTGGCAAAGAAGCCATTGACAAGTGTTCCACCACGTTATGTGCATCCTGATCAAGACCCTCCCATCATATCTCTCGACTCTTCTTCACCACAAGTCCCGATCATCGATATGCAAAGATTACTCTCAGAAGATTTCATGGACTCTGAGCTTCAAAAGTTGGACCACGCATGCAGAGAATGGGGTTTCTTCCAGGTTTGTTTTACTTCCATTCAGATATCTGATTGAACTTGTTTGTATATATCTGAAATAAATAAAAAAATTAAGAAACAAAGTGTTTGATGAAAAGCCTGAACGAGAATCTTCAAGTTTTTTTACTTTACAGAGAATGACAATATATAGAAACCTAGATTCCATCACTAACTAACTATCCTGGATCTGTTTGATCAATTTGGCAGAGCTAGCTATACTATTCACAATATTATTGCTAGATATATAAAATAATTTTATTGTGATCAAGAATATTATTAAGATGAAAATCAGGAAAATAAGGAAGGCCAGTAGTCTTCCTTCCGTTTTCTGGTCTTGGAGTGTGTGGCTGTAGCGCTTTTGTTGGGGTTTTCTCTTGCTGCGTTTTCCCTCTTTCTTTGTTGGAGTGGTGGTCAGGATGGCCTTTTTTGGTTTTGTTGCTGTTTTTTGTGGGCATTGGTGTTTTGGTTAGCTTTGGACAAGTTTCGGTGGTTTTATGTTTTCGATCTTGCTGTAAGCCTTGCTTTGTAGGGAGTTGCTGGTTGTGAGGAGTGTGTTGGTTTTGTTGTTTGTCCTTTTAGTTCTGTGTTGTGGTCTTGTGTGGTATTATGCTTTGTTGCTTTCTTTTTGTCTGCGGTGCCCTTGTCAAATTTCAGCGACAGGAGTGTTGTGGGTTTGTGCAGACCCTGTCGCAGTATTTTGATGTGTTTTGGCTCGTGTGCTTTCATTTCCCTTTGTATTGGTGTTGCGTGGCTTTTGGCCTCGCAAAAAAAAAAAAAAAGAAGATGAAAATGAAATGTACTATGATACAAATGCAGTTGATAAACCATGAAGTGAGCTGTAGCTTAGTGGAAAAACTGAAAATAGAGATTGAAGAGTTCTTCAAGTTGCCAATAGAAGAGAAGAACAAGTTTGGGCAACAAAAAGGAGATGTGGAGGGATATGGAAATTCCTTTGTTGTGTCTGAGGAGCAGAAACTTAATTGGGGAGATATGCTCTATTTCACTACTTCACCACCTCATTTGAGGAAACCACACCTTTTTCCCAACCTCCCTCCCTCCTTCAGGTTCTCTCTCTCTCTCTCTCTCTCTCTCTCTCTCTAAATCTTGATAATATTTGTTTATTTGAGTTCATGAACTTATAATTATGGTAAACATATGGCCTTAAATGGCCCTATCATTATTGATTAGTTTTTAATTATCTCAACACACAATAATAGAACCACATCCATCTTGATGATGATTATTTTCATATTAAGATATGTTAATTTGATTTGATCATTCAAAATTCTTTAGAACTTTTTGACACCATGGTTGCAGAGAGACACTAGAAGCTTACTCAGCTGAAATGACAAATATTGGCGTGAAAATTTTGAGGCAAATGGGAAAAAATCTAGGAATATTGGACAATAATGAAATGACCGGATTGTTAGAAGGAAGGCAAGCAATGAGATTTAATTACTATCCGCCGTGTCCACAACCAGAACAGGTCATCGGCCTCGCTCCTCATTCTGATTTCGGTGGCATCACCATCCTCCTTGAGGTCAATGATGTACAAGGCCTCCAGATAAAAAAAGATGGGATGTGGATTCCTGTTAAATCCCTTCCTAATGCTTTTATAATCAACATTGGGGACACTCTCGAGGTAAATCTACTTATACATGTTCACCTTTTCTATTATTTTGTAGCTACAAATATGTAACGGTATACGGTTGATGGTGCAGATATTGAGTAATGGAACATACCGCAGTATCGAACATCGAGCAACAATTAACTCCTTAAAAGAGAGGTTATCTGTTGCCACATTTTGCAGCCCAAAATTGGATGGGGAAATCGGTCCAGCACCAAGCCTTGTAACCCCAGAAACTCCAGCAATGTTCAGAAGGATATCAGTTGTAGACTATATCAAAAAACTATTTTTGCATAAACTTGATGGAAAATCACACCTTGATGCCATGAGGATTCAAAACGAAAAAGGCAAGAGCAGTTGAGTGTAACACATTCCATTACATATATGATGTTTCCTTAAATAATTTGTATAATAATTAAAAGGATAAACTTCCATGCCCCAACAAAGTTGTGTTATGATTAAATGGAAAACCCATTGTAGACCCACAAAGATTAATTATATATGATTGATAGACATGTTACATGTGCATCACTACCATTCCTAGTGGCAACACAATTTTTAGTAGATTTGATTTTTTTTTCTAATTTTTTTTAATAAAATAAGATCGTTGTTCAAAAATAATCGATTTACATTTATTTGTGGGTTGTACTTGATTGCATTGTGTAACACAACCCAAACTAATTAAACATACATTAAAAAAAATTATGAGACTATAATTAATCGGAACACTCCTCTTAATTATATGCAATAATAGAACCACATAATCTTCTCATAGCTTTTTTTTTTTTTTTTTTTTTTTTTTCTTTCGAAATTCTTTAAAACCTTTTCTCATCTTATAACTGCAGAGAGAAATTGGAAGCTTACTCGACTGAACTAAAAAATCGATGATGATGATGGTACTGGATGAATTTTGTGGATTTTTGGTTTGGTGTTCACCGATGATGATGATGATGATGATGATGGTATTTGATGAATTTTGTGGAATTGATTTGTGGTTTTATAGTGTTTGTGCAGTGAGAAAATGAAAGAAAATATTAATTTGGTATGAATTTTAATTAATTTTAATTCAATAATATTTGATATTTTTCAAAAAGAAAAATCAAACTTAATAAAATTGTTATAAACATTGGAAAGTACAAGAGGGGCACTTTGGTCATTTGAACATCGTGTCCCGTCATGTCTCAGCCATACCAAACACATAATAGTACAGTCCACAGTTCTGTCCCAGGCATTTCAAATACAATATAGAACAACTTGTCATATCCCGTCTCGTCCCATCTTCTCCTGTCTTATGTCCGTGCCAAACGCACCCTAGAAGAACATGATTATCGGTGGGTTTCGAGAAAATACCCAAGAGTAGATTTTGTACTTGAAGCAGTGATAGCTATATATAGATTTTGCACTTAACAGTTAACACACAGGTTCATGGTTCTATACCACTCGTGTCAAACCCCGAGTCATGAAACCTCATGTGTCGAATTGAGATGGCCTTCATCCTGACCGTCTAATTCTCAAATTAAAATCCTTAAACTAAATTGATAATTTAAATAAAAAAACAAAACAAAAATGAATGTATGACGTCGTTGGAATTGAATATAAATGTTACAATGACCCTAGAAAATGTTGTTAGTCAAATTATGGCTAAAATAACAAGTGTCGTGAGATTGAATCTAATACCAAATTACCAATCACTAAACAAATAATTCCAATAAAAAAAAATGCCCTTATTTCCATATTTATCTCTTCAGCAGGTCGATTGTGGATTGTGTAGTCGATGTCTTGTATGACGTTAAGCCAACTGTGCTGTATCAGAATTTATAGTAATAAAAAAATCAATTAACTTTGTCAAATACACAAAATGACAAAAGTATCATTTAAATAATGCATGATATCGTCACCGATGATGAATAATATAGGACTAATGTAAGCAACATGTTACATGTGTATTTGCTGACAAACTTTCATAGTTATCTATATTAAAAAAAATTAAAAATAAAACAAGTATAGTTATCTTATCTATTACCTACGTTTGGAGCTAGACATGATGCCGGTTTGGTTCCAACTATGGAATCGAATCAGAACCGCCCTCTTCGAAATCGGACCATGAATCAAAATCAGGGAGGTTTTGGATCCGGTTTCAAAAAATGATGAACCAGATTGGAACCGTCGGTTCAATTCCGATTATGGAATCGACGGTTTCAGTCCCAGATTTTATTTTTATTTTTATTATTTTTATTATTTTTTAAATTATTATGTGAGCCGTTGGAGGCCCAATGGTCCACTGATGTCAGCAGGTCGTTGGGCCTCCAACGGCTCACTTTTTCTTTTTCCCCACTCCAATTTTCTTCCAATTCTCTCTAATTCTCATTTCTCTCTCAATTCTCAATTCTCCAAGTTTCCAATTCTCTCTCAATTACAAAGGGGAGTGTATTCAATTAGGATTAAGACTTTTTTTAAGTGAATGAATTTTACATATTTTATGGACTTTTATAGACTTTACAAAATTATGAAAAACTTTCATTTCGAAAGACTTTCATAGATTTTCATTTCGAAAGACTTTCGTAGACTTTTATTTTAAAAGACTTTTATAGACATTTATAGACTTTCATTGACTTAATGTATACTTTGTTTTAGCAAAATTATATATATTTATCATGTAAATAAAAATATTTTTTCAAATGAATAAAAAAAAAAAAAACCATTGTTAATTAAACTTGACAAAAGCATTCATGTCTATATATGTGATTTTAAATTTTAAATTTTTATTTTAATTATATTTTGCATTATAAAGACATTATGCTCCTTTTTTTTTTTATTAATAATTAGTCAAAATTTTATTTGTTTTTTATTTTTTATAATTAGTCAAAATATTATTTTACATAAATGAAGTTCATTTGATTTGTTTCGGTGTTATTTAGTTGCTTTGAAAATATAGGTAAAAAAAATATGAAATCTCTCGTCCTTAATTGCATAGCTGATGAAGAGTTGTTTTATATTATTTTTTAGTTTTTTTTTTTTTTTTTTTGTTATAGATCATTAATGTTTGTATGTTTTTTTTTTTTTTTTTTTTTCGATAATGTTTATTCAGTTTAAAGTTATTCGTTTTATTTTAATTATTAAATTTGTTAAGAATGAGTGTGTTTTTATTTGAAAATAGAACATATGTTTGGTGGTTGATGTTTTTCAAAGAGTTTTTTTCTTCTAAAGTGAAATTCTTTCTAATTTTTTTTTTTTTTTTTTAAAAAAAAGTCATTCAAAGTCTTTGGTAGAAATGGAAGATAAATTGTGAGATTTTTTATAACTAAAAGTCATTGATATTTTAAAGTCGTTAAAAGTCATTGAGATTTTGCATACCTCATAACTTTCATAGACTGTTAAAAAGTCTTGATTGAATACCACAACTTTTAAAGACTTTTTAAAAGTCTATAAAAGTCTGTATTGAATACCCTATGACTATTATAGATAGAGTTGTTAAAAGTCTACGTTGAATACACCTAACTTTTTAATTCTATAAAAGTCATTAAAAGTCTTTTAAAATCCTAATTAAATACACCCTCCTAAATTATTAAAATTTATTTTATTTGCAATCACTAAGGTTCCAATTTATTTTATTTGCAATTACTAAGTTTCTAATTCTCTCTCAAATTTATTTCCATCAATTTTTTTCACTTTTTTTCTTCAAGGATTTTTACAATTCAATTTTTTAAATGACAAGTGGAAGTGGAGATGGTCCAAGGCGTTCCATTTCAATGAAAGGTAAGGGTCGTACGCCGATATTGCTGGAGCCAGACAATGTCAATTATGACGACACCGCCTATCATGAGTTCCTGCAAGCCCAAGCCTATGTTGAATCCCTAAACTCTCCTCATCCTAGTCATCCCCCTCTAATACTTAGAAAAATTAATTAAACTCTTTAATTAATATTTCATAATTATTAACCTCGAAGTTACTCAACTAAAAACCTGAGGTTGCACTCTTGTAACTGTAGATGGTTTACACAAACCAAAATATCATTGTCCATCGATATAGCTGTTACATATGGTATAATCCTCCACAAGCAGTTCATAATTAAAGCTAGGTCATAAAGTCTGTTATACCTCTTTAATTATATCTTTTCCTTTAAGTATCATTGATTTTCCAATGAACAATTATATCCTTCCTTCCTTTACAAAAAGAGGAGAGCGCTCTTAATCGTTCAAGTCTCGAATCAACTCTTAAGGAAACTACTCCTCTACTTCTCGCAAGAAGAAGTAGATTCCTCTATTGTGTGCATACTTTCTCAGCCACAAGCCAAACCATAATTCCAAGATATGGAGTTATTGATCGGGAATGCTACTCCAATCTCACCTATGGTACGTCAAAAACTACGATCTAACTTGAAGGAGTCAATAAGACACTCAGAATTAAGATTACCCATATACAGCCATCATTTATCGATATATATGAATCTCTTCATTTAACGGATCTTGGTGATCGATAGATTCATATTGATCGTGGCCTAGTCCTATATTGATCACATCATATAAAGTGCCTTAATTCTCATATCTATAAGTCACGCAACGGAAAAAAGAAGATGAAAGATATAGGTTTTAAAAATTTTATCATCTTGGACCTTTTTGTATACACGAATATGAGGAAGCACTACTACAAAAAACGCAAAAGAAATCGGTTATTTTACATGGAAGAAATCGGTTTTTCAAATTTTTAAAACCGATGTCTACTTGAGTGATTTAGAAAAAAAATGCGCTAAAGACATCGGTTTTTAACCGATGTAAAAACATGCGAAAACACATCAGTTATATATAAAACCGATTTAAAAACCGCAACGTAAAATTGATATATTACGAAGATTAATCCCACCGTTCGACCGTCGTCCGGCCCGCCCCACCTTTGATAATAATGACAATTAATTGTCATTATGAGGAATTGAACTTGCAACCTTATAGTCAAAGTGGTAAGCCTTTATCACCTAACTACAAGATTGGATGTGTTAACAATTGCACAATATTTATATATAACCTATATGAGTTGTTAGAGAAAAAAAAAGAGAAAAAAAAAAAAAAACTTGTTTGATAAATTTAAATTTACTTAACTAATCAAAATTCTAATTTCTACTACAAACATATATTAAAAAATATATATTGGTGGGTTTATTTTTCATTTCATTTTTTGTGTGGTTTTGTGTTCTGCTGGAGATATTTTTATACAAACTTTTTCCTTAAAACTGTATCTTTTGGTAAGGATATAAATTTCTTCGTCCATGCTGGGTTCTTCAATTTTTCAATACGAATCCAACGGTATAAAGAATGTAAAATTCTGAGGGGTATTTTGAAAGTTATGATCAATTATTCAGTCAAAGGTAAGAAGCGATTTGAGATATTTTTGTGCAAAATTTTTCCTTAAAACTGTATCTTTTGGCAAGGAAATAATTTTTTTTATCCATGATGGGTTCTTCAATTTTTTTATACAAATCCAATGGTATAAAGAACGTAAAATTAGGGGCGGTATTTTGAAAGTTATGATCAATTATTCAGTCAAATGTCAGAAGCGATTGAAGATGATCAATTTTTATGCAAACGTTTTCCTTAAAATTGTATCTTTTGGCAAGGAAATAAATCTTTTTGTCCATGTTAAGTTCTTCAATTTTTTGATACAAACCCAACAATATAAAGAACGTAAAATTCTGGATGGTATTTTGAAAGTTATGATCAATTATTCAGTCAAAGGTCAGAAGCGACGCAAATCCGCGAGTGAGATGTTTTCATTGCTCCTTTTCACACTTTTCCAAATAGATTTTTGGAATATTTTCTGAATGAAAAGTGTTTTTTTAAATGTCTAATTTCTTGTGTCAAAATTTGAGAAAATAATGTTGAGTATTTTTAGAGATGCACACTTGAATGTGGACATAGGTCAGATTTGAATTTTAGCATAATTTTGCTTTTGAATCCATATCTATTTTCCCAAAAACCGTTGTCTTTTCAAACCATAATATTTAAGACATTAGTTTTAATAGAAACCGATTTCTTATAGGAAAAAAAATCCATATCGGTTTTCCTAAAAACCATTGTTTTTTCAAACGGTAATATTTAAGACATCGTTTTTAAGGAAAATCGATTTCTTATTGGAAAATAAATCCATACCGGTTTTCCCAAAAACCATTGCCTTTTTAAACCACAATATTTAAGAAATCGATTTTCCAATTTCTAAAAGTTTTTTTAAATCGGTTATCTAAAAACCGATGTAAACAACAGATGTCTTTTAACATTTTTGTAGTAGTGAGGGATTTGTTTTCACACCTTTGAAGATCTCTCATTCGTTTCTTTTCGATCCTTCACCACGAAGCCTTCCAAGCTATGTCCCGCAATCTAGCAACTGTGTGTATGGGCACGTCACGAATTCCGAGAGTACTTGAATGGAAGCTTTAGAGATCTGAAACACAACCCCTTGTCTTCTTCCTTGAATTCGGCCAAGCTTGAGCAAGAAAAAAAAATTTATTTTTTCTTTTCTTCTTCTCCTTGCCACACTCTCTCAATCTATGTATTAGGGTTAGGTTTTTTTGTTTCATAATAAGTATATCTTTTATACCAGGATTCAAGGGTTTAGTAAACCAAGTCAATATAGGATTATAAATCCTTTTTTGATTCAGTCACCACTAGGACTTGAACCTTTGACTCTTTAAAGTAAATAAATAATCTCTATTATTTTATTGCTTTGCTTTCGTCAAGGTTCAAACATGTAACTCCTAATAACAATTAATAATTCTTAATTATAATCAGTTAAATAATTCATTAATTAAATAATCATATCATTTAATTAATTCCCATAATATATCAAAGTTACTTTCGTAACATTATTAATTGGACCCTCCAATTCACCGTGAGCCTTGTTGCTAATAATGGACCCATAGTTTTGAGCTCCAATAATAATTAGAAAAATTAATTAAACTCTTTAATTAATATTTCACGATTATTAACCTCGGAGTTATTTTACTAAAAACCCGAGGTTGCACTCTCGTAACTGTAGATGTTTTACACAACCAAAATATCAGTGTCCATTGATATAGCTATTACATATGGTATGATCCTCCACAAGTAGTTCAAAATTAGAGCTAAGTTATAATGTCCGTTATACCTTTCTAATTATATATTTTCCTTTAAGTACCATTGATTCTCCAATGAACAATTATATCCTTCATTCCTCTACGAAAGAAGGAGAGCGCTTTTAATCGTTCAAGTCCCGAATCAACCCTTAAGGGAACTACTCATCTACTTCTCGCAAGAAGGAGCTGATTCCTCTATTGTGTGCATACCTTTCCAACCATAAGCCAAACCGTGACTTCAAGATACAGAGTTATTGATCAGGAATGTTACTCCGATCTCACCTATGGTATGTCAAAAACCACAATCTAACTTGAAGAAATCAGTAAGACACTCAGAATCTAGATCACCCATATATAGCCGTCATTTGTCGATATATATGAATCTTTTCTAATAACGAATCTTGGTGATAGATTCATATGGATCGTGGCCCAGCCTTATATGATCACATCATATAAGGTGCCTCCATTCTCATATCACCATATGAGTAGTCTAGGATAAGACCACCATACATTACAGAATGGACCGCAACTGTAGATTAACCACAAATAAAGTATCCAGCTTTACTTGCTTTCTACGAACTCTTTAGATTGCATGTCTCAAACCTAATTCCTCTGCATATGACATTCATATACTCAGTTTGAGATTACATCTAGCAATCTTGGATGTTTAGCACATATAATATAAGTGTATAAGTCATATTTGTTGAATGAAAAAACTACTTCTTTTATTTATGTTTATAAAATTTACAAATTACAAACTTTAGAGCATAAATTCCAACACATGTGTTGTCACACCAAATTATCGGGGTATCGATGAGAGGAACCTGCAATTCAAAAAATAGAGAGTGAACCCAAATGACCTCAGTGGCAACCTATGCTAAAACTCTATATATACTCGGCCTCACAACTAGAACGAGCTATCACCTTTTGTTTCCTTGCTCTCCAGGTAACAAAGCTATCACTCAAAAAGATACATATTCTTGAAAATGTTAGGTTTGGTGAAGCCTGAAATTGGCCAAGAGGAAAAGACCGTGATTCAAGGCACGGGGCTGCAGACCGTGGCCCAGACCTTGATGACGATAAAATCCATGCACGTCAGGGTTGTTTTGTACGGAAAGGAAATCTTTCCTAGTGGGTTTTGACCTACCTTAGTACTTCGATATTAATACTAATGTTACCCTATGTTATTGGGTGTGTAGAAAATAGAAAGAGAGATAGAGAGCAACTTTGTAAGAGATTGAAAGAGAGAGACTGAGTGATTGTAATCAAACTCTGATAGTGGATTGAGTGTAGGTGCTCTCCGTAGATTTAGGCTTACACTGAACCACGTAAAATTTATTGTGTCTTCTTTTTCTTCTTATTGCTTTTTTATTATCTGCGTGCGATTGTGATTTGCGTGTGTGTGCGATTTTCTACAACATAAACAAATTTTCTATCATCTAAACAATTACCCCAATCTGCATCACTAAAGGCATTGAGAGTCAATTGCTAAGTAGGCTCGAAAAAAAAAATAGAATGTGAAGAAGAAATTTGAGAAGAAACTGCATACGGAAAGAAAGACAAATGGAATGCGAGGAAATGAAAAGAAAATGAAGTTATCAATTGGGATTTTTATTTAAGGGGTATTATCATTTTTGTCCCTATGTTTTCATGAGTTATGAATTTTTTTTAACTATCTTTCCATTTTTTGAGCCCGTGGTTCCTATGTTTTCTAAAATCTATCAATTTAGTCATTCTATGAGTTAAACGTTAGTTACATTTAATGGATTCAATGGTATTTTTGTATTTAAACAATGAAAATATCATGTCAACACCAAACAATAGATAACAATTTTTTTTAAAAAACTATTTATATAATATAAAAAAATAAAAAATAAAAAGAAATAAAATTATAAATCTCCACTGTTTGGACGGTGGAGATTCATTTATATAATTTTTTTTTTTTTTTTTAAGTAGGTAGATGATTAGATTAAATTTTTGTAATTTTTTATATCAAAAAAAAAAAAAGGGCAATCGATGGATCTCCATTGGTGATAGAGATCTCAATGTGGGTTCTTCATCACCGCTGGAGACCCATCATTGATGGAGATCGTCTCCATCATTGATGGGGATCCCGTCGTTGAGATATCTATCGACTATGGAGATCATTCTCGGATCAGATCTCCATTGCTATGGTTCTTCATCGGTTATGGATGAAAGTATACAAACAAGGTTAAATTGCTTAAAGCGTACCTAGAGAGGGGGAGGGGGGGTGAATAGGTTTTTCGCCTATTTTCAATCCTTTGAACAAACTTACATTTGTCCCTCAAGGTAGCTTTACATACAACATATAAACGGAACATTCATACATAGACAAGATATGCATATCATCATTTAGGCAATGTCTACATATAACAAGTTGTTGTATGAGATATAATATCACTAAAATACAAAAATCAAAGAATACTTTGTATATTAATATTTTTTAATGTATTACAAAAGTGAACAAATATATCTATACACAAAGATAACACAATATGAAAGATTACAAATACAAAATTAATCTAAAGAGGATTGTTCTACAAATCACTTTTTACAAGTACTTATCCAAATATACACCACAAGTGAATGATGTTCAACAAATTAACACATACACATACACAAAATAAAAGAGATAAAGAAAGAGACAATGGACATAAGATTTTTACGTGGTAAACCTCCGAAGAGGAAACATCCACGGGTTGAATCCACAACCACCGGTAAAGCAAATTCACTATATAAAAAGGACATACACACTCAAGGCTATCAACTTTATGATATCCACCTCAAGCTAACAAATCCTAATCTACCCTCAGGCTAGTGAATCACTAAGCCTACTCCCTATCCAAGGTGTGTCCTACACCTCTAGGAAGCAATTTTCTATTCAAGGCTCTCAAGCCTATAGGAAGATTCATTTGCTTAGCAATCTAGATCACTAGGATCCTAGTCAAGCTACCCTAGCTTAACTATCCGGAGTACGCAACTCCTTGCTAAGACTTTCGCTTGGCTATCCAGAACTCATTCCTAGCCAAGTCTTCTTGCTCAATACAAAGCTTCACTCACTTTGAAAGAGACTTCAACCTTTCGTGAAGGCAAATGATCTAAGTGATAATGATGCAAATCACAATCAACACAACATAGAACATGTGATCAATACATTTTATGGAACAACTAGACCTAAACATGTGAGAACACAAGAATAAAAGTCCAGATGCAAAAACATGAATTAAACCTAAAGCATGTAAAAACACCTAACACAAAAGCTCATAGTTCCATTCATACAAATAACACTTGAATATATCATAATCATGAAGAACAAATTCAAGATGCTATAAACATACAAATAAATACTAGAAACATATAATGTATTCAATGAGTATTCTAGCCAAAGATATAGAGCATGGATATATTGATAAATCAATTAAATCATAAATGTCTCTAAAAACACATACAAGAGCATTAATCCTAGATATCATCAATCAAAGGATCGGATCAAAACACATTTCAAGGATTATCAATCATAAAATGATTCAATCAAGTCTCAAATAATCTTAGATATCAATATAATCACAATACAACTCTCAAACATATGAAAATCATAGAATCAAAAATTCCAGTTCATATATGTCTCTAATTAGACTTTTGATTAAGATTGATTATGAAGCTATCTTTCTCAATAGCATTCACCAAACATATACATGCATATATAAGAAGAAAGCCCAAGCAATTCGAAGGTTATAAAAGAAGAAATCACAAAGATAAGACCAATACCTTCAATTCACGAGCTGTCACGTTTTTCTGGATAGAACCCTTTGAAAACTCAATCAAATGACTACAAGATAGATAACTCAATTATGAACAATCTCCAATTTGAATCACTCAAATCCGACTTCGTATGAGAAAGTTATGGTATTTGGAAGGTGAGACAAATTGAGAGAAAAATTCTGGTGTGAGTTCTATCTTTTTCTTCTTGAAATGAAATGGAGGGAAGTTAGAATATTTAAAAGGAAGCAAGAGAGGGAAAATAGATCGGCCAACCATGAAGTGCCACATCAGCTCCACATGTGGACCGTGTGTGGCACACGTGGGCAGAGAGCTAAGCTGGTCGTGTGGCACACGTGGCCAACAAGCTTGGTCGTTGGCCTCGCTTGTTCCTCCCGCGCTCCGCTCCCGTTCTTCGACAGTATCCGGGCCTCCGAACTCCGATTTCAAATCCTTCTTTGGATTACGAATCGTGACTCCCTCACGCACAACGAAAACTATGAAACTTTGACAAAAAGGTTGAGAATTCATCTCGAAAAATAAAGACGAACACAACTCAACGAATGAGAACGAAAAGTAGCATAGCTACATCGTTTGGACTCGAAATCAAATGTATGAGTAACCAAAATGACCGGGACTCAATAAGGAATTATAAGAGATCATGTTCAAGTCCAAAAATAATAAACCATAAACATATAAGCACAATGTCACACATGTATGCCGTTTCCTAGACATAGTCTTAGAACATGCAATTCTATAATGTATGAGAATTTAAGTTCAATGCATGAGCATGTAAAAACATGTGAATGTGCTATATAAATATTGCACAATGATGCGGGGACATGTATAAATGATTAAATGATTTTTGTGTGTGTGCCTATTGCTTTGAAGAAGAATGAGGTCTATATTACCTTAATTGTACAATGTAGTCCATTCCCCTTCAAAGACTCCTTCTTGCTTGATCTTTTGGCCATATCTTTCTTTGAAACTTCAAATCATCAACCTTTGACCATTAATCAAATACAAGAAAAAAAACATCGTTTTGATATGAAATATATACCAAGACAAACTAAAAACCTAATTGGATCTCCACCTAATTTTTTTTTTCATTGTTTTGTTTTTTCATTTTCTTTTCCTTTTTTTTTTTTCCTTTCATTTTCTAACTAATTTTTTGTTTTTTAATGGATAGTAAAATAGTCATTCAATATTTCTATGATCGTTGACCATTAAAAATCATATCAGATGACTAAATTGATGAATTTTGAAAAACATAGAACTATATCCAATTGTACTTCTTCGAAAAGGTGAGGCGGTGGGTTTTGAGATATTTTTCTCTCTCTCTCTAGTTCTCTGGTTCTCTTCTTCTTCTCCACATCTCCGCCTAAGCATCTCTGTTTTTTCATCGCCGGTTTCTCGCTGTGGCAGCGGGATCCGGCGGCGATGATCTTCTTCTTCCATGTGCTTGGCCTTCCCGGTCAAAAGGGGGTCACCGGAGGCTGCTATGACGGCCCTGTCCATCGACTAGAGGTCTCTCTTGTGTCACCGGGCGGGACGTTTTGTCTAGGTGACGACAGCAGCTGTTAGATCGGCCGATCCTTTTGGTTCCGGCCAGATCTGGTGTGATTCGGCGTGAGTAGTCTCGATCGGTGGTCTTGAAGCTCGTCCGACCCCATCCTCTCCGTCGGGACACCACCGGCAACTTCGGCGTCCTCCTTCACTGATCTTGGTGTTTGGCTTGGTCGGTTTTTGCTTTGCGGTGACGGGCTTCGAAACTGGTGGGGGTTTGATTGGTATGGTGGTTTGGGGTTTCGATCCGGCATCACCGACATCTCTGCTTGGTCGGCGGCGTCCTGGTGGGTCTTCTCCGGCGGCATGGTCTCTCCTCCGGATCGGTTTCAGCTCGTTTGTTGTGATTTCAGTTTGTTTGGTTTTCTGTTTTAGTTGTAATCTCACGTTTGTGTGGGTGTTTTTCTCCCGTTGTGGGACTCTGTTCTGGGCTTGTGCTCAAATAGCTTTATTTTTGGAGTCCCAGTTATGGTTGTAACGTTGCCCTGGATCTGGTTTTCCAGGTTTTCAGGTGCCCTTTCCATCCAAAAAAAAAAAAAAAAAAAAAGGAAAATATAGGACCACGGGCTCCAAAAATAAAAAGACGCTAAAAAAGTTATAACTTACAAAAAATAAGGACTAAAATGGTAATACTCTTTAATTTAATTTTAACATTTAAAAAACGTTTGCCATATGGAACATTATAATTGGTGAAACAAAAAGTGAACTTATCCGCATGGCACTATTTTATTGGTCTGTCTCACCGACCATGGAAGACTTTCCCTTTTCATTGACACCACCTGCCAGTCACATACTTCTTTTCAGAAATTGGAGAAAATTCACTGCTATGCACATACGCCCATGTGCATGTCATAAATACGCACATACTCCCACCTGCCAGTCACATACTTCTTTCAGAGATTGGAGATAATTCACTGCTACGTTATCTTCTTTTTCTTGCAGTGAATCAACAACAAGAGATTGGAGATAATAGAAATTGGAGAGAGAAGCAATTGATTATCTGGAAGCTAAGAATCAACGGAAACAAAAGAAATGTCGCTTGATCATACAACTCCGGCAGTTCCTTTTGTTCAGGAGTTGGCAAAGAAGCCATTTACAAGTGTTCCACCACGTTATGTGCATCCTGATGAAGACCCTCCAATCATATCTCTCGACTCTTCTTCGCCACAAGTCCCCGTCATCGATATGCAAAGATTACTCTCTGAAGATTTCATGGACTCGGAGCTTCAAAAGTTGGACCAAGCATGTAGAGAATGGGGTTTTTTCCAGGTTTGTTTTAGCCCCATTCAAAGTTTAATTTGTTTGATTGAACTTGTTTGTTTGTTTATTGCAATCAGGTAAGAATATTAAGATGAAAATGATATATGCAGTTGATAAACCATGAAGTGAGCAGTAGTTTGGTGGAAAAAGTGAAATTAGAGACTGAAAAGTTGTTCAAGCTGCCAATGGAAGAGAAGAGAAAGTTCGGACAACTAGAAGGAGATGTGGAGGGATTTGGAAACGTGTTATTTGGGTCTGAGGATGCGAAACTTCATTGGAGAGACAGTCTTTATTTCACTATTTCCCCACCTCATTTGAGGAAACCCCACCTTTTTCCCAACCTCCCTCCTTCCTTCAGGTTCTCTCTCTCTCTCTCTTTCTCTAATTGCACATATTTATTTGAGTTTTGAAACTTAGCTTATTAGATTAGGTTTGTTTTAGTTTATAAATGACCAAATTGATTAACTAATTGTATGGTTTCGTTATAGTTAAAACCAAACCAAACTAACAGATGTCCACAGCTATCAAAAGACAAAAGATATTCGAAACTCTAATATTTTGTTTGAAAATTTTAGGAAAAAAATAAGACAATGCTTTCTATCAGCTATGTCGATTAAAGGTTGATTTGGTGATCAATGGCGTAAAAGATAACAAATCACCTAATCTATCATTCGGAAAATTTTTGAGCAATAGGGGAAACATGTGTATAATGAAAATTATAGTACAAATTATTAAATTGAGGTATTTTGGTCTCACCACATGCTTTTGTGCTATTTTTATAAGAATTATTAACTTGGTGTTATCCCCCAACATCAACCCCATTTGGTTCTATTCCCCCCTATCCTCTCATTTATGAATATAGATCAAAAGATAACTTGGTGATCATCGGTCTATCATTTGGAATAAGAAACAATTGTAGAATATTGAAATTAATTAATTTATCTCAACACACAATAATATTACCAGACTATCTTGATGATTATTTCCATATTAAGACATCTTAATTTTGTTTGAGTTGATCATTCGAAATCCTATAATAAAAACATCATATAACCGCAGGGAGACATTGGAAGCTTACTCAACTGAATTGAAAAATATTGTGGCCGAAATTCTGAGGCAAATTAGAAAAAAGCTACGAATGGATGAAACTGAAATGACAGTATTGTTAGAGGGAACGCAAGCGATGGGCTTTAATTACTATCCGCCATGTCCACAACCAGAACTGGTCATCGGTGTCCCTCCTCATTCTGATTTTGGTGGTATCACCATCCTCCTTGAGGTCAATGATGTTCAAGGCCTCCAGATAAAGAAGGATGGATTGTGGATTCCTGTTAAATCTCTTCCTAATGCTTTTATAATCAACATTGGGGACACTCTTGAGGTATACATAGGGGCTGTTTGTTTTTTTCTCAATAAGACTTATTACCTCTTATATCTTAAATTAAGATAAATTAGTTTGTTTGTTTTTTCAACTTATATCTTATTTTAAGATATATATGTCTTTTAGAAAAAGTAAAAATCTTTGACTTTTATCTTATTCAAAAAGTGATACAGTAGAGTTTTTTAATAAATTTCCAAAAATATCTTATAACAATTCATACATTTATGATTTTGTCCGCACATAATAAAATACTAAAAATCAATTTTCCAAAAATTCCCAATTTTGAAGAAACCCTAACACAACCTAATCAATTTTATATTTGTAATAAGTCATCTAAAATGAAAAAAACAAACATATCATAATATCTTAATTTTTAAGACTTATCCATATATCTAATAAATTAAGGTCTTATAAGACTTTAGACAAAAAAGCAAACAACCCCGTACTCGTGAATTTTCACCTTTTTCTATTATTTGGTAGCTACAGACTCATTATTAGTGAGATAGATACAAATATGTAACTATAAAAACTTGATGATGTTGCAGATACTGACAAATGGAACATACCGCAGCATCGAGCATAGAGCAACAATTAACTCCTTAAAGGAGAGAATGTCTATTGCCACATTTTGCAACGCCAAAATGGATGGAGAAATCGCTCCAGCACCAAGCCTTGTAACCCTAGAAACTCCAGCAATGTTCAAAAGAATAAGAGTTGTAGACTATACCGAAGGACTATTTACGAGTGAAATTGATGGAAAAGCACACCTTGATTACATGAGGATCCAAAATGAACAAGGCAAGAGCAACTGAGTACAACACATGATGATTCGTCAATAATATTTTTTTGAAACGGGATTTGTCAATAATATGTACAATAATTATGATAACGTATGCTCTTAGACCAGATGTTAATAGTCGAAGAAAAGAGAACTTTTATATAGATTCTGATGTCTTTAATTAGAACATATATAAAAGTTTACTGTTGATGTTGAAAGTATTAAGATTCAGAGAAGCCAAGTATGATGAAAACTGAAAACCTTTTTTCTATTTTTCATTCACTTCACAAAGAACAGAGTATAATATATGCCTACACAAGTGTGCTCGTGACTACTTTCCTGATTATGAGGAAAGTAATATCAACTAGATAAAGGATAATGATCATCACATTTAATTGTAGCCAGTTGAGTCTCAGATGGAATATATCTGACATCTAGAACATGAGTCAATTTTATCTAGATTTTTACTTTGTGCGGGATCAAGTGACTCGTAAACAACTCCGTATGGCTCATGTCTATACAAAGGACCAGCTCGCGGACTCTCTCACCAAAGCTCTATCCCGTAAACAGTTCCATGATCATCAGTCCAAGATAGGCATCCTCGCCGGAAGCGCTATCTTGCGGGGGCATATTAGTGATAGAGTTACACAAAAGTTCACGTAACAGCCACCTATGTTAGTTGTGTACAAACAGGAATGTATTTACTTAATTGTTATCTTTCCTTGTATGTTTAGAATCAATTACTTCTCCATCAAGTCAGTTTGTAACACTATATATACCTGATTCCATCAGCGTAAATAATAATACATAATTTATATTTAACCTATTAATTCTATTAGAAGGGATGTGTACTACCATCTTTACCAAGAGATGATGTGCACATACTTTAGAATTAATTAACCACTAATGCTAGATAACCCAAAAATTAACTCAAATGATGTGGCGATTGATTTGTTCATTGACCATATCATCCCATGATTTATGTGGTAAGGACAACTCAGTAACCACATTATTTGAGTTATATAGAATTATTTGGGTTCATTGACCACATCATCCCATGTGCGCATTGTTAGAGTATCTACTAATATGAGCTCAAGATTGAGAGACTTCCAAACTTCACCAGAGCTGCAATTCTCTGCTTTACATTGGCCTTGCCTATTGCCAGGAGAATGACTCTATGCTAAACCAAAAGAAAGCCAAGTGCCAACTTAGCAGAGAGTTGATTGACCCTGAAGGCGGAGCTGACGTGGATTTGTGTTATAGAAAGTTGGTTAGCAGACACTGACTTGTAATTGGCTAACTATCCTAATTTTTTAGGAATTAGTTAGAAAGTTTGTTAGAAAATTATTTAGTCTCAAAGAAGCAACAAAAGCGTGTCTGTATCTATAATTGTTTTCTGATTTAATTCTATTGTACAATCTGAAAAATACCTTCAATAAAAACCTGGAAGCTCTCAAGAGCTCATCAATGGTAGATTTTCATTACTCTTCTCTTTGAAGCATTTTGTCAGTAACCTTAGCTTCTTGCTATTTATCTTTATTTTCACATGGTATCAGAGCTGGAGACTAACATCAATGGTTGAAAATAGATCCTCTAGTTCTTCGTCAACACAAACTCACAATCAATCCTCTGTAAACACTAGGACCATGGACTTCTCTTCTCTTGCCAAAACTTTGAGTCTCAACCTCACACTTAAACTAGATCACGGTAACTATATCTACTAGAGAACTCAAGTTCTAACCGCCATTGAAGCTCTTGATCTCAAAGGAATGATCAATGGAACAAAGCAATCTCCGCCAAAATTCCTTCAGGTTTGCTCTGGAGATGAAGTTGTACAACAAGAAAATACAGAATTCGTCAACTGGAAGAAAATAGATAAGCTGCTCATGAGTTGGATTTTTTCAACACTAACGCCTAGTGTCTTAGCTCAGGTAAATGGCTGTAAAACTTCCTTTGAGATCTGGTCCAGAATTGAAAGAAGTTTTTCTCAAAAATCTATGGCTAGAATCATGCAATTGAAACAACAAATGCAGTCTCTTAAGAAAGGAACATATTCTATCAGCGAATTCATTGCTAAACTTAAAGCCATTAGTGATACTCTTGCATCAGTCAGAGAGATGATAAGTGATAGAGACATGATCATAAGTCTCTTGAATAGAGTCGATCATGAGTATGACTTAGTTGTGACACTGTTTTCTTCTCAACAAAACACCATGACCATAGAAGATGCACAATTCCTCTTTCTTATGCATGAATAAAGGATATAGCACCTCAATAGTCATGCTAACCTGAATCTTGGAAATTCTTCTGCTAACATTGCCTTCAACAACTCTACTTTCAACAATAGCAAAGGAAGTGCAAATAGAGAAAGTTTCAATACAAATAG
Source organism: Acer campestre (assembly GCA_954870605.1). NCBI lineage: Eukaryota > Viridiplantae > Streptophyta > Magnoliopsida > Sapindales > Sapindaceae > Acer > Acer campestre. The sequence goes on from OX940809.1 coordinate 14,926,265, forward strand.
AGGAGGATACAAAAGGGCGTAACAGAGGAAATGGTGGTCATTTTGGTGGAAGAAACAACCAACGAATTCACTGTCATCTTTGTTCAAAACCAGGGCATGGAGCTTGCCAATGCTATAGAAGGTTTGATCAACAATTTCAGGGAGGACCTTCTCAGGTTCAGAATTTTCAACCTGGAAATCATATCAACAATCACAGTCAATCAACTCAAGGAGGCCAAGCTTTCTACTCTTTGCAGAACAGTCAGCTAAACAACTATGATCAAGGCAACTCATCTAACTTGAGTCTTCATTCAGAAAATGTGCAAGCAATTTCAGGCTCATATTCAAATTCTGCCTACTTTGCAACACCTGAATCGGTGGCTGATTAAGCGTGGTATGTTGATAGCAGGGCAACCAACCATGTTGCCTCCAACCTCAACAATCTTTCCATCAAATCTGAATATCGAGGTAATAATAAACTTTTCGTTGGCAATGGTGATCAACTTACTATTTCACATATAGGGAATACAAAAGTTAAGTCACATTGCATTCCATACACCAATCTAGAGTTAAAGCATGTATTGTGTGTGCCTTCAATCACTAAGAACTTTCTTAGCATCTCTAAATTCACAAATGATAACAATGTTTTTGTTGAATTCTATCCTAATGGTTGTGTACAAGGACAAGAAAACCAAGAGGGTCCTACTACAAGGTACACTTAATTGTGGCCTATATGAACTGAAGCTAATTGAAGCGTCCCCATAAAGCATTGGTCTACTGAAGTCTGCCTCTTTGGCTTCTTTTGTAAATACAAATAAATGTACAAATTATCAAAATAAGGCTGTCAATCATTTGTTGAACAACAAGGGTATGGAACCAAGTTATAATGCTCTAGTGGCTGCTCGAACTAATTCAGTTCTTTGGCATGCCAAGCTTGGCCATCTATCACCTCTTGTTCTTAAGAAAGTATTAAATACTCTTCATTTTCTTTTTAATATGCATACTCTTGAATTTTGCGATTCCTATAAATTAGGAAAGGTGCACAGATTGCCCTTTCAAAGAGCCACAATCACAATCAAAGCCCCACTTGAACTTGTGTATAGTGACATTTGGGGACCAGCTCCCATTTTGTCTGGTGATAGTTATAAGTATTATATTGTCTTTGTTGATGCCTATACTAGGTACACTTGGACCTTTCCTTTGCACTTAAAATCTGAAGCTTTCAATGTCTTCTCCAAGTTTAAAACAATGGTTGAGTTACAATTTAATAGCAAAATGAAGGTTTTTCAAGATCACATGGGAGGTGAATTCCTTCTCTTTGAGCGTCACCTATCCAAAGAGGGTATTAAGGTTCATTTTTCCTGCCCACATACTCACTAATAAATGTGACTCACTTTATTGGCTCATAGTGGTCTACCATTGAAATACTGGTTTAAGCCTTTTTCTACTGCCACAATTCTCATCAATAATCTTCCCTCTTCAGTTCTTGAGTTCGTATCTCTTTTGAAAAATTGTACAATCGAAAGCCTAACTACAACTTCTTTAAGGTATTCGGCTGCTCTTGCTTCCCTTACCTACGAGATTACTCAAACATAAGCTTGGTTTCCATTCTAGCAAATGTGTGTTTATTGGCTACAGTTTGTCTCACAAGGGCTATAGGTGCTTACACCATTCTGGGAAAGTATATGTATCCAGAAATGTCGTGTTCAACGAGTTGAAATTTCCCTACAAACAGCTTTTATGTTCTCCTAAGCTAAATGAGTCATCCATTAAACGTGAGTCTACCACTACTGTATCAAATCTCTGCAACATGTTTTCTTATCACAGCTCAAACATGTCTCCTCCATCTCCTAGACTGAATGTTGATGTGCCACCTGCTAGCACAAATTATTCTCTTGCACTAAATGTTAATGAAGTTAATGCTCCTAACTCCTCTGCATCTAGCTTCTCACAGTCAACAGGTGATAATAGGGTTGAAGTTAATAGAGTTGCAGATACTCCTCCTGTTTCTTCATATCCTATGATGACAAGAAGTAGAAATGGTATTTTTAAGCCAAAGATCTTACTGTCGAACTACTGTTTACCATCAGCTCTTCTATCTGAGTTAGAGCCCAAGAATGTCAAGGTTGCTATGACAGATTCGAAGTGGCATAGTCCAATGACGGATGAGTTTGAGGCTCTGCAGCGAAATCATAATTGGACACTTGTTCCAGCCGAAGAAAACATGAATGTAGTTGGTAGCAAGTGGGTGTTTCGAACTAAGTTCAATCCGGATGGTTCTATACTCAAGCACAAAGCTCATTTGGTGACGAAAGGCTTTCACCAAACTGCTGGCTTGGACTTCTTTGACACTTATAATCCAGTGGTCAAGCCTAACACTATCAAAGTTTTGTTTGCTTTCTCTGTTGTTCACAATTAGGACATCTAACAAGTTGACATTAATAACGCATTCTTAAATGGAGACCTTAAGGAGCAAGTTTTTATGAGACATCCTAAAGGTTTTGAGGGTTCGACCAAGCCCTCCTTCGCTTGCAAACTTAATAAAGTCTTGTATGGCTTGAAGTAAGCCCTAAGGTCTTGGTTCACCAAGCTAAAATCTACTTTGTTATGTTGGAATTTTACTGTCTCTACCTCGGATTCCTCTTTGTTCATCTTGAAGTCAGGTAATGACATACTATACCTCTTGGTATATGTGGATGATACCCTTATATCACCTCTTGGTATATGTGGATGATACCCTTATATCTGGTAACAACAGCATACCCATTCAATAAATTATTGTTAAGTTGAATAATAAGTTTGCTCTAAAGACTCTTGGCAGTGTCAGTTACTTTCTAGGATTTGAAGCATATAGGGATAGCAGTGGTTTGTTTTTGACACAGGCAAAGTACACAGTGGATCTTCTCAAAAGAATGAACATGTTTGATTCCAATGCCTCTGATACACCATTCAGTGCAAGTTCCAAGCTCACTAAGGATGGTGTTCCTCTTGAAAATGCCACCCTTTATAGGAGTATAATAGGTGATTTGCAATACTTGTACTACACACGGCCTGATATATCCTTCAGCATCAACAGGCTAAGTCAATTTTTAGTGTCCTCAACGCAAGCTCATTGGCAGGCTTGCAAGAGGATTCTTCGTTACTTAAAGGGGACTCTTCACAAGGGTTTGCACTTCAAGCCATCTTCTTCCTTCTCTTTGGAGGCTTTCGCAGACGTTGATTGGGTCAGCTATTTGGTTGAGAGAAGGTCAACCAGCGAAACTGTGTGTGCTTAGGAAGGAACCTCATTTCTTGAAGTTCTCGGAAATAACAAGTTGTGGCCATATCAAGTATTGAAGCGGAGTACTGATCAATGGCACAAATCACCACTGAAATCCTTTAGTTCTAGTCTCTTTTAAAAGAACTACAGGTTTAAATCCCAACTCAAGCAATCATCTAGTGTGATAATATCGGCGCTACCTCTCTAGCTCAAAATCCTGTCTTCCCTGCCAAGACCAAGCACATAGACATCGACACTCATTTCATCCGAGAAAAGGTCAGTGCTGGAATTGTTGAACCTTGTTATGTGCCTACGAAGTTTCAAGTTGTTGATATCCTAACCAAAGCCTTGCTAGCTAAGAAGTTTCGATTCTTGTGTTCCAAGCTTAATTTCATTGATTCACCTCAATTCAGCTTGAGGGGGGGATGTTAGAGTATCTGCTAACATGAGCTCAAGAGAGACTTCCAAACTTCACTAGCGCTGCAATTCTCTACTTTACATTGGCCTTGCATATTGTCGACTATATGCTAAACCAAAATAAAGCCAAGTGACAACTTACCATAGAGTTGATTGACCTTGGAGGTTAAGCTCATGTGGATTTGTGTTATAGAAAGTTAGTTAGCAGACATTGACATGTCAACTTGTAATTGGCTAACTATCCTGATTTTTTAGGAATTAGTTAGAAAGTTTGTTAGACAATTATTTAGTCTCAGAGAAGCAACAAATGCGTGTCTATATCCATAATTGTTTTCTGATTTAATTATTTTGTACAATCTGAAAAATATCTTCAATAAAAGCCTGGAAGCTCTCAAGAGCTCATCAATGGCAGATTTTCATTACTCTTCTCTTTGAAGCATTTTGTCAGTAACCTTAGGGGCTGTTCGGTACCCTTTTACAAAGGGTGTTTTTGTTTTTATTTTTCAAATCCAATTTCGAATACGTGTTCGTTACAGTTTTTTATTTTGTTTTCCATTTTATTTTCCAAAACAAAAACAAAAACAAAATCAACAATAGTGTTAAAAGTGAAAATTTTCCAAAACAACTTTTTGATGTTTTTCATTTTGTTTTTCACTCCAAATAAAAAACTCACATTTTTTTTTTACTTTTTTTCTCACTTTTTTCTCTCATCTTCGCTGATCAAAGAAGTCGTCATCTTCTTCTTTCATTCTTCTTTCATCTTCTTATTCTTTTATCTTCTTCTTTCATTCTCCAGGTATGCATCTTCTTCTCTTCTCTCCTCCTCCTCCTCCTCCTCCTCCTCCTATTCTCCATGGAAGCAAATTTGGAGGAATATGCTCCTCCAAATATGCTCCTCCATGGGACACAAGGCTGGCTCCTTAAAAAAAAAAAAAAAAAAAACTGCTGGAGGTTATCTTGCTTCGTGGGTCTTTAAGTTTCTTCTCTCTAAAGGCTACTTCGTCCATGGAACTGTCAGAGAACCAAGTAATTCTTTTTATTTGGCTGTGTAATTGTATTTTATCTTATTTGCTACTAATAATCAGGTATAAGAAGTAATGACATGAGTTTGACGAAAATTGATGGGATTAAGGTGGTTGGTAATTGGTTTGTAAATTTTTTAAACGGGTGTAGGTAGAGATTAATCAGGTGTCTGGAGAATTTTTTGGGTGGCATAGTCAATTTAGATGAATTATTGACCCACATTTTACTCAAATTAAAAAATTGCAATAGAAAAAATATTAGGAAAATTACAATGTTTGAAATTTTTCGGATAACTTACCAGACGCGTTTTTTATGTTTTCATATTCAAAATACCGTGTCCAAGATATGCTACTAGAAGCGTTTTTGGATTTCGAAACTGAAACCAAAAATACTGTTTTCATTTTCATTTTTATTTTCGAAAAACAAAAACAAAAACAGTTTTGAAAAATGTTACAGGATACACCCTTAGCTTTAGCTTCTTGCCATTTCTCTTATTTTCACAAGCATTACTACAGCTGGCCGGCCAAATCACATTTGAGATTTATTACAACAACCCATCGCTGGACTAAATCAAAGTATCATTTCTTTAATACATGATATCGTCATTGATGATGTATGATATAGGAAGTAACATGTATTTGTTCACATATTTTGAATGTTACAATCGTTTTTAAGTTGTTTGATAATATATATATATATATATATAAGTCACTGGAATTGCAGTTTAATATGAACGTTACAAATTAATATTAAAATCAGAGCAAGAAATATTTCAACAAATATCATTATTTAAAATTTTTATATATTACAATAATTTAGGATTTTGAGAGGCGAGACAGACCTGAACCCACAACCTTACGGTGTAAGTGTGAAGAGCAAACTGCATGGCCATTACAATTGATACAAAAATCATTTTGTCACAAAAAATATCATTACAATTGTTATACAACATCATCTAATGATTTATACAGGGTTGATAACTTATTTGTCACGTCATTTAGACTTGGATCATGATAAATTTTCTAGACAATCATATAATGGATTGACACCACGTGGCATTCTTTAAGTCTATGCATGGGGTCATGTGCACCATTTTTTTCTCCAGCACGACATATCATAAATTAATGTGGCAACTTGTACAAGACGTTTGAATTTGTTGGTATTTGTTTATGTATGAATAAGCTTCCGATCGTTGAATTAAGCACAAGAGATTGCAGATAATATAAATTGGATAGAGAGAAGTAAGTGATTATCTGGGAGCTAATAAAGAATCAATGGAAACAAAAGCAATATCGCTTGGTAGAACTCTGGCAGTGCCTTTTGTTCAGGAGTTGGCGAAGAAGGGATTGACAAGTGTTCCACCACGTTATTTGCATCATGATCAAGACCCTCCCATCATATCTCTCGACTCTTGTTCACCACAAGTCCCCGTCATTGATATGCAAAGATTACTCTCTGAAGATTTCATGGACTCAGAGCTCCAAAAGCTGGACCAGGCATGCAGAGAATGGGGTTTCTTCCAGGTTTGTTTTAGTCCCCGTTCTTTTTTAATTTGTTTGATTGAACTCGTTAGTTTGTTATTGCGATTAAGAATATTAAGATGAAAATGAAATGTATGATGTAGTTGATAAACCATGAAATGAGCAGTAGGTTAGTCGAAAAATTGAAATTAGAGACTGAAGAGTTCTTCAAGCTGCCAATGGAAGAGAAGAGCAAGTATGGGCAACAAGAAGGAGATGTGGAGGGATATGGCAATGTGTTTGTTGTGTCTGAGGATCAGAAACTTCACTGGGGAGACAAGCTCTATTTTACTACTTCCCCACCACATTTGAGGAAACCCCACCTTTTTCCCAACCTCCCTCCCTCCTTCAGGTTCTCTCTCTCTCTCTCTGTCAAATATCAATAATTGCACAGATCTATTTGAGTTCAGAAACTTAATTAGCTTAGAATTATGGAAAGGGCACACCTTAAAAGAAAGGAAAAAAATAATGAAATAGATATATTTATGTGTTTTTTTTTTTCAAGACAAATCTCAACTCTCAACTCTCCATTCTCCACAAATTGATTTCTTTATTTATTTGTTGAAAAACCACAAATTGATCTCTTCATTCTTGAAGGCAGATAATTTATGTTACATTAATTTAACCTATAACAATTCAAGGTGATGAAACCTAAAAAAAAAAACTCTAGTATTTTGTTAGAGAACATTTTTGCTCACCCCCTTCAAGAGAGGTAACCATTACCTCCCTCTCAAATAGATGACATGTGTCTAAGAAGGTAATCATATATTTAATGTAAATATTTTGTTTAAAAAAATTTTAAAAAAATAAATTAAAAAGACATGATTTCTAATAGCTATATCAATTAAGGATGATTTGGTGTTCAATGGCTTAGTAGATAACAAATCATCTAATCTATCATTTGGAGTAATTTTTGGCAAGAGAGGAAACAATTGTATAATGAAAATTCAATTGTAGTATTATTATTATTTTGATATACCACATGTGGTGACAGTGACTTGAACCTATGATATTGCCAAGCATTATGAACATTATTCTCCACTGTCGCGGGTGCTTTGGTGTTTTGCTGCTGTTTTGCTGGTTTCTGTTGGTGCTGTTGGTGGGCTCTGGTGGGTGGGGTTTTCGTTGTTTGTGGGCGTTGGCCTTGTTGCTGTTTCTTGTCTGTTGGGGGTTGGTGTTTTGGTGTGTTGTTGTGGGTTTATTTTTTGTTTTTGTTGTGGTTTTCTTGTTTTGGATGGTTTCTGTTTTTTTCTGGTGGTGGTGTTGTTGTGCGGGCTGTTGTTGTCCCTCCGCCTGGTGTTGTGCTGTTGTGTGTTTTTTGGCTTTGAATAAAGTGTGCAGTTTTCAAAAAAAAAAACATTATTCTCCACTAAATCACATTAGGCAGTGGTTATATATATATATATTATATTAATTAACTATTATATATATATATATATTTGATGTTAAAATATTTTACGAAAAAACAAAATATGACATGATTTATAAATGTAAATCAAAAGATAATTAGGTGATCAGTTTATCATTTGTAATAATTTTGAGCAACAGAAGAAACAATTATAGAATGAAAATAATTTATCTCGACATATAATAATATAACCATACCGTTATTCTTGATGATTAATCCTTACTAAGACATGTTAGTTTTGTTTTTTTACAGGGATACATTGGAAGCTTACTCGACTGGACTAATAAATGTTGCAGCCAGAATTCTAGGACTAATTGGGAAAAATCTAAGAATAGACAATAATGAAATGGCATTCTTGTCAGATGGAAGACAATCAATGAGCTTTAATTACTATCCACCATGTCCACAACCGGAACAGGTCGTCGGCATTGCTCCTCATTCTGATTCTTCTGGCATCACCATCCTCCTTGAGGTCAATGATGTACAAGGCCTTCAGATAAAGAAAGATGGGATGTGGATTCCTGTTAAACCCCTTCCTAATGCGTTTATAATCAACATTGGGGACATTCTCGAGGTATATATACCTACTTGTACATTTTCACTTTTTCTATTATTTGGTAGTTGTAGAATTGTTACAAGCTTGATGATGTTCCAGATATTGAGCAATGGAACATACCGCAGCATCGAACATCGAGCAACAGTTAACTCTTTAAAAGAGAGGATATCTGTTGCGACATTTTGCAGCCTCAAAATGGATGGAGAAATCGGTCCCGCACCAAGCCTTGTAACCCCAGAAACTCCAGCAATGTTCAGAAGAATATCAGTTGCTGACTATATCAAAGGTCTATTTTCACGTAAACTAGATGGAAAATCATACCTCGATGCCATGCGGATTCAAAATGAACAAGGCAAGAGCAATTGAGTACAACACATATGTTAATGCGTACTCTTAGATTAGACATTATGCCTTTAGAACATAAAGGTTTAATCGCTCTTGATATTACATGTCTCCTTTAATTGTTTTTGTGCATGAAACGTCATGTAAGTACTATTGTATAAGGAGGGAGGAGTGCTAAATTCACTCTCTCAACCTACTCTCTCAACACACTCTCTGTTTTTGTGTTGACATCTGGACAACATTTATTATTTTACATTAAAACTCTAACCTTTATAAAGAGCCTACTTTTTCATTTTATTTACACTACAAACGAACAACTAATTTCCTATATTGTCCTTCTTCTTTAACTTTAACATATTGTCATTTAATATCATTTTAAAAAAATAATAATAATAAGTCTGTGTTGTTAGATTCTAAGACTTTGCAATGTAAATAAAATGAAAAAGTTGACTCTTTATAAAGGTTAGATTTTCAATGTAAAACAATAAATGTTGTCCACATGTCAACACAAGAATAGAGAGTGTGTTGAGAGAGTGAATTTAGCACTCCTCTTGTATAAGTTTGTCTATTATCCAATTAGTAGTTTAATATTTAAAAGTCCGGTTTGGAATACTAGGAGAAAATAATGATGGTTTGTCAATAGAATTGTTAAATTACTGGAAGTTAATTAGAATTAACCATATAATTATGCACGTAATTCAATCCTAACCGCAATTGTATCTACAACCGTGTCTGGTTTGCCTTCTTCGAGGAAGTTGCCAGACAATGAGGAGTCCATTGTTCTCATTAGTCATGGCAGCTACTTGAAACTGGGGCCACCCCACTGCAGGACGACGAGGAGTCTGGATATTTCTTATTTTCTAAAAAGGTATATTCACTTCTTCTTATTCTCCAAATCCTTAAACTAAAAATTGATAATTGTTTAACAATGATAACAATTTTGAAATTAAAAAAAAAAAAATTTTTAAAAAATGAATGTATGACGTTGGAATTGAATATAAATGTTACAATAACCCTAGTAAATGTTGTTAGTCAAATTATGACCCTAGTAGATTGAACAAATAAATATTCCAATAAAAAAAATGCCTTTATTTCCATATTTATCTATGGAGCAGGTCGATTGTGGTTTGTGTAGTTGATGTCTTGTATGACATGCTTTTTCTAAGCAACCACGGCTGCAAACATGCTTAAATGTGTGGATTTCTTTAGTTAAATAATTACACAAAATGACAAAACTATCATTTATTTAATGCATGATATCGTCACCGATGATGAATAATGTAGGACGACTAATGTAAGCGACATGTTACATGTGTATTTGCTGACAAACTTTGATAGTTATCTATAATAAATAAATAAAATAGTTATCTTATATATTACTGGACCTAAAATTCCCAGATTATATTATCCAAGATCGGCCTGTTGCTTATTTTATCTCTCTAAATGTCTGGAATTGATTAAATATATACACATATAACAAATGTCTAACTTACATGACATAATATTAAATTAAAAATATGATTAAATAAGATGTACTGCATGATATAATAGACACGATGAAACCACAAAACGGCAGATATTCGTCTATAGAAGAACAACAAGGAGGAGGAGAACGGAGGAAGACGAAGAAGAAGAAGGCACCGCCACAACTACCTCCACCCCAGCCACCCACCCTAATGGCCCCAGAAATATAATAAAATAAAATAAAATAAACAAAAACAAAAAGCAGTCAATATATATCACACAATACAAATCACGTATAAAAAAAATAAAAGGTTAAATTAAATCAACCTTCTATTTTTATTTTTATTTATTTTTTGGGGGGTTTTTGTTTTTTCTTGCCAATGGGCAAAAAGAATCCCCTGTCGTTCCGGCATTTGTGCTTGAGGCGCCGGAGGAAGAAGAAGTTGGATCCCCCAACGCCGCCGCCGCAGCCGATGGGCCAGTCGCCGAACACGGCCGCCGCTGGTGTGTCGGTGCCTGGGAAAGGGAAGAAGAAAGCGGGTGGTGCGAGGCTGTGGATGAGGTTCGACTTGACGGGAAGATCTGAGTTGGTGGAATGCGATAAGAGTACGATCATTGAGTGCGCAGGAATCCCGGCAAGGGATTTGCGAATTCTTGGTCCTGTCTTTTCTCACTCCTCCAATATTCTTGCTAGGGAGAAGGCCATGGTTGTCAATTTGGAGTTCATAAAGGCTATTGTAACAGCTGAAGAAGTACTGTTGCTTGATCCTCTTCGGCAAGAAGTTCTTCCATTTGTTGATCAGCTTAGGCAACAGCTTCCTTATAAAAGCCCAGCTAACCTCCATGGAGCAGGACCTGCAGATGTACATGATAGTGAGATGCAAGTGTCCACAGGTGGACGCTGGTTACCTGTTCCAGAATCTGCTGAAGGTTTGCAGCGTGAGCTTCCATTCGAGTTTCAGGTTCTGGAGATTGCATTAGAAGTTGTCTGCACATATTTGGACTCCAGCGTGGCTGACCTTGAGAGAGATGCTTACCCTGTATTGGATGAACTGGCAAGAAATGTTAGCACCAAGAATCTTGAACATGTACGAAGTCTGAAAAGCAATCTTACCCGTTTACTTGCACGTGTACAAAAGGTGAGAGATGAAATCGAACATTTATTAGATGACAACGAAGATATGGCACATTTATATTTAACAAGGAAGAGGATCCATAATCAGCAATTAGAGGCGGTAGGTGATGGTTCAAATAGTTTTGCTATAGTACCTCTACCTCATCTTCCCCGGCTTAGCTCTAAAAGGAGCGGAAGTTTGGTGAGCAGCTTTTTGGATGATAATGATGTAGAAGATTTGGAAATGTTGCTTGAAGCGTATTTTATTCAGCTGGATGGAACACGGAACAAGATATTGTCTGTGCGTGAGTACATTGATGACACAGAAGACTATGTCAACATCCAACTTGACAACCAGCGTAATGAACTCATCCAGCTTCAGTTGACATTGACGATTGCATCGTTTGCTTTAGCTTTCGAAACGTTGATAGCCGGCCTGTTTGGAATGAACATCCCTTGTACATTGTACAAAATTCATGGGATTTTTGAAATCTTTGTTGGGTCTCTCACAGCAGCTAGTGTATTGCTCTTCCTGCTGGTTCTAGGATACGCAAGATGGAAGAAGCTGCTTGGTTCATAAGCCCTTTCCAATATCAAATATACTTGTGTTTTTTCATTGAGAGATCTACTGAATTGATTAATGGGATAATATTATTTTTCTCCCTTGACGTTTGCCCTATTGTTAAGACGAGGACAGGGTTTCGCCTTATTGGCCGGTCTCCCCCCTCAAATGGAAAGAATGTATTATATGCCCCTTTTGTTACTTTTTTCATCCAAATTTGAGTTGACCGTAGGGTAAAATGATAAATGATTTGAGAGGACAAAATGTGTGATCCCAAATCCACCACCATTTAATAATAATAATAATAATAATAATAATAATATCTTCATTAATTCTTCTTCTCTCTCCAGACCACATCATCTTTGATCATCATCATCAATTCTTCTTCTCTTTCCACGACAATCCTTCTTCTTCTCCACCTTACCACCATTTCATTTTTCTTTAAAAAAATAAAAATAAAATTCCCCAAACAATCATCATCATCTTCAAAAACAAAAACCTTCATCTTCACCTAAGCCTAAACCTAAACAAAAATCTTCTTCTATTTATCTCTCTCTTCTTCTTCTTATTTTTCGTCATCGATTGGGTTCGGGTTTGGGTGTTTTCTGGGTTCGATTGGGTGGGGGCGGACTGGGTGTTGGTCGTTTGGGTGTGCTGTTGGGTTGGTGTGGGTCGTTTGGTCGTTTGAGTTGGTGTTGGTGGTTGATTTTAGGGTTTGTGTTTGTATTTGATTTTAGGGTTTGTATTTGTAGTGTTTGTATTTTTCTGGGTTTGATTTTTTTTTTTTCTGGGTTTATTAAAAGGTTGATGGATTCAAGAAAATCAATTTTCGAATTTATGGGTTTTGATTAACAGGTTGATGGATTCAAGAAAATAAATTTTCAAATTTATGGTTTTATGGATATGTATTTTCGAATTCAAATTTGGTGGTGTAGTGATGTGGTGATCTGGGTTCTTAGTTTGGTTGTTGTGGGTGATCTAGGTTTGGGTTTGGTGTTGGTGTGATGATGATGATGATGGTGGTGGTGGTGGTGGACTGGTCATTGTGGTGTTGATGTTGGTGATTGATTCTGATCTGGGTTCTCGGTTTGGTTATTGTTGGTGATCTGGGTTTGGTGTTGGTGTGATGATGATGATGAATTGATGACGGTGGTTGTGGTGTTGATGTTGGTAGATTTTAATTTTTTTTTAATTTTTATTTTATTTTATTGTTTCTGTTTTTTAAAATATATTTTTCATATTTTGAGGGTTAAATGGTAATTATAGGGAGAAAACTAAAGGATAAAATAGTCATTTTCTTCAATCTTAACGGTCAAAAGGGCGGATAATACATTTAATAGATGAAAAAGGTAACAAAAGGGGCATATATTACATTCTTTCCATTTGAGGGGGGAGACCGGCCAATAAAGCGAAACCCTGTCCTCGTTTTAACAATAGGGCAAACGTCAGGGGGGAAAATAATAATATCCCTTGATTAATCTATAAATGAACTCAATAATGTTACTTCAGATTTTAAAAAAAAAAAAAAAAAAAAAAGACTCGATGAAACCTGTACTTTCTATACATTGGGGTGGATTAATTTGAAACCTGTACAAGAAGTGATTTTTCTGTGTTTTTGAGCAGAAGTTAACTCTACTGCCGTACCCTAGCTAGAGCTCATTAACAAAAAGGTCAAAAGATTAAAAAAAAAAAAAAAAGACTCGATGAAACCTGTACTTTCTATACATTGGGGTGGATTAATTTGAAACCTGTACAAGAAGTGATTTTTCTGTGTTTTTGAGCAGAAGTTAACTCTACTGCCGTACCCTAGCCGCAGCCGCTAGTATTAGAAATCTACAAGACTACGACTCTACAAGGCAAATTTTTATTTATTTATTTATTTTTAAAGATGGAAAGAGAAAAAGTCAAATGGAGAAGGCAATTATATTAAGCATATATATAACTGATCATTCAATGAGTCCATTTTTGCTCACCCCCTTTCAAGGGGGGTAAGCATTACCCCCCTCCCATACACATGACATGTGTCTATGGAGGGGTAAAATTGTCTAAAAATTTACTCTCTATGACATATGTCATTCATGCAAGAGGGGGTAATGGTTACCTCCCTTGGAGGGGGTGAGCAAAAATGTTCTCTCATTCAATGTTGAAGACGAACTTGTTCCTTGTACCATGCCCTATTTCCCGTGACTTAATTGGATCTTTCAAAACACACCCAACTATTCTTTTAATTTGTTTTTAATTATTTTCAATTAAAAATTTTCCTTTTTGCGTGTGTTTCACAACTGACATGACTGATATATTTATCTCTTGACGTAATTCTAAAGCCAACCCATTAAAAACCCTAGATGGAGGTACAAGTCCCACTCTACAAGACAACCACCAAACCAATAATTACACCCATTGTTTTTTTATTTATTAATTTATTTTATTTTATTTTATTTTAAATAACTTAGCTTCATTTGTTTAAATGGTAAGACGACTCATTCTAGACCTGGCGCGGTTCCGGTTCTGGTTCCAAACCAATGGTTCCAGTTCTACGAATTGGTGGAACTGACGGTTCTGAACCTTTTTTTTTTCCTTTGTTAATAAAAAAAAATTAGACTTGTATAGTTGTATTGTAAGTAGGGATGGGCATTTCCCCATAGGGCCCCATCTCCCACGAGCCCCCATGGGGTTTTGGGGGCAAATTTTGCCTCCAAATGGATTTTGGGGGTGGGGACAGGGGTGGGGGCAAACTTTGCCCCCTAACATATTTTGGGGGAGGTGGTGGGGGTACCTCCCCCTAAACCCAAAACCCCATTGGGCCCCCCCAAAATAATATATATATATAATTTTTATTTTTATTTTTATTTATATATAAAAATTTTAACAATTAAAAAAAATTATAAATTATAATATTAAATTATTAAAATTAAATGTTATGGTTGTTCATTTATAAGGTGTAATTAACCCAAAAATAATATATATATATATATATATATGTATTATGCAATTATTTTGTATTGTATTTTTGTTATGTTTTTATTACTTTTTGGATTGAAAATTTGAAATTTGGAATTGAAAAGGAAATGAAGTGGGGGAAATGGGTTTTGGGGGTGGGGTTGGGGGAACCTCCCCCCATTGGTCCACCCAAATGGATTTTGGGGGAGGTGGTGGGGGGAGGTTTGAGGAATGGGGGTGGGGGTGGGGGTACCCTCCCCTACCCCATTGGGCCCCCACGCCCATCCCTAATTGTAAGTTGTAATTGTAAAAAAAAATATTTAAAAAAAAATTACAAATTACAAAATTAAATTAAATTAAAAATAAACAAAATGACAAATTACAAAATTAAATAAAAATAAAAATAAACAAAATGATAAATTACAAAATTAAATTAAATTAAAAATAAACAAAATGACAAATTACAAAATTAAATTAAAATTAAAATAAACAAAATGACAAATTATAAATTACATTTCATTGGGTATTTGGGAATTAGGTCACCCGAAATTTGATAATAAATAAATGACAAATTATAAAATTAAATTAAAATAAAACTAAAAATAAATGTAAAGTTATTAGCTGTGCATTTAATTTTTACAACAATTAAGCTGCCTACGTATCCTCTTGGAGATTTAGAGGAATCAAAGGTCACGTAGTTCTCTTACCTTTTATTGCATGTTTGGTGCCATCTGTAGTATGTACTCTGTAGATCTGCTATTTCGGCTCCGCTACTCCTGTTTCAGGTTCATCATCTTTGAAGAAATCGTACGTTGGCTCTTGCTGGAATTCTTGTTGTCTATATTGCGCCTTCGTCCAGTCATCTACACAAACTTGTATCTGTAGTGATTTCGGAGTCAAGCATGAATGCTGGTCATCCAGAATATTCCCCCCGGCGCTGAACTCTTATTCCACCACCATTCCATTGTAGAAATTGGTGTTGAAAAAATATTTTTGGCTATCATAGTCATGATTGGATAGTACCTTGCGTGCTTTTTCCAATATTGTAAGATATCAAATTTTTTCCCTAGCGTATCTTCTATAAACTCAAAATGAGCATTTAGATAAGATTCAAGCTCCGAATACCTATCGGTGTTTGATGAAGAAGAACATCTAGGTTTTTTGCTTTTTTTGGATAACAGACTATACCCTAACTCCATAAATTTGGAGGAGGATGCTGGGGCTGAGATGCAGTTTGTGTATGTGTAACATCTAAGTTCAGTGATGATCCATAAACTGTAACATATTCATCATATAAATCATACAATAATTTCTTAACTATATCATAACACGTATCAACATCATATTCCATTTTTAAACCTTGGACCCCATAATAACCATTTAGATAATAAGACAAACTATCTAATTTACAACGTGGATCAAAAACCATGGCAATCAAATAAATATTTGGAAACTCCTCATAATAATCTAACCATTTTACCTTCATAGCATGAACGGCTTCCCTTATTGCTATGTCGGATTCACAATGAGCAAATGCACCAGCAATATTAAGACTTTCAATAATAAATAAATTAGTTGTAGGATAATAAACACCAGATAAATTTTTTGTAGCATTATGAAAGACTTTTAACAAATTGAAACCGTTGTAACAAGCATCTCAATGTGATTGATAAAGTTGAAAGCGAGTAACATGAAATTGAATAAAAGAAACTAATAAATCTCTATAGTCATAACTTTGAGTAAGCAATTTATAAGTAGAATTCCAACGTGTTGGAACATCACGAGAAAATCTAACGACACGTCTACCATTTTGTTTACAATATCTTGCCCATGCATTCATTGTAGAAGAATGTTTCCACAAAAACATTAGGGCTTTTTTAATAGGTAGAATAAAATGTTCAAGAGTTTCTAATCCTTTTTGAACACATAAATTTAAAACATAGCATGTACATCTTTGATGAAAAAATGTACCACCAAGATAAGATTTGTATAAATCAAGTAAATATGGAATAACAGCGGTATTGACAGAAGCATTATCAAAACTAATTGCAAAAATTTTGTTTTCAATTTTATATTCTGAAAAAAAAATTCTAAGATGTCTAAAAATATTATAAGCAGTGTGTGCATCATCAAAAACTCTAAATGCAAAAATTATTTTCTGGATATTTCATGCATCATCCATAAAATGGCAAGTGACACACAAGTATGAATGCGATCGCCAATGGTCACTCCATATGTAGGCACATATGGAAACACGACCGTTATATTTTTCAAAAACTCTTTCTAACTTTTTTTTTCTTTTACATAAATCTTTTCAAGTGTTGCTGTGAGCGTGGTTCTAGGAACACGGCATGCAGCAGAGTTTAAAGCTCGTCGACAATAATTAATAAAACCAACCCTTTCACAAAAACTAAATGATATGTGTTCTACTGCTACCATTCTTGCTAATTCTTTTCTTTTTTGTTCATCAGTATAATGAAATAATTGTTGGTTAGGAGTAGCATACCTGGGAATTTGTGTTTGTGACCTCGATATGCTTTTTGCTTCTGGATGTTTGGCTAAAAGATGCTTACAATAAGTGCCATGTCCTCCAAATTTGTGCCACTTATATGCTTTGCTGTAATTGCAAGCCACTGCAAAGCTCCCATCTTCTTGCCTAATTTTCTTCATATGTTTTACGAAGAGATCAGATTTGCTCTGCTTCTATATCAGATCTTCCTGCTCTTCTGGTTCCTGTGGATTAAATCCAAAATCTGGAGGTGTATCAATATCAGACATATTTTCTGACTGGCTTGTCAAATTTGGGGGGGGGGGGGGGGGGGGGGGGGGTGTCATCGGGATCGGGTTCTGAAATTATTAGAGGGGGAGTAGGAGAGTTTAGGCCTAGGTCTTCAGCATAGGCCCGGCGTTGCAAATACTCGTGATAGGTGGTGTCGTCACAACCGAGATTATCGATAATAGGACCCTTACCTCTCATCGAAATTGAACGCCTAGGGCCATCAAGGCCGTGACCCCTTCCACTTCCACTTGCCATTTAAAAATTGAATTGTAAAATAAATTAGAAATAAAATTAATTGCAAATAAAATAAATTGGAAATAAAATATATTGCAAATGAAATAAATATTAAAAATTTAGTAATTGACAATGAATTGGAAACTTGGAGAGTTGGAGAATTGAGAGAGAAATTAGAATTGGAAATAAAATAAATTGGAAATAAAATTAATTGCAAATAAAATATATTGCAAATGAAATAAATATTAAAAACTTAATAATTGAGAATGAATTGGAAACTTAGAGAGTTGGAGAATTGAGATAGAAATTAGAATTAGAGAGAATTGGGAGGAAATTGGAGTGGGGAAAAATGAAAGGTGAGGGTTGGGCCGGGGGGTTGGGTATTAAAAAAATAAAAAATAAAAAAAAATAAAAAAAAAGGAACCAGCCGGTTAGAACAAGAACCGAAATCCGGTTCTGTAAAAATTAGAACCGAAACCTGAACCGGGTCTGGCCGGTTCCTCCGGTTCGAACCGGAACCGCGCCAGGTCTAACTCATTCATCCTAAGAGCATCTCCAACCATGCTCCCTAAATTTTTACTAAATTTAGCTAAATTGGCTCCCTATTTTAGCTAAGGAGGCTATTTAGGGAGCCTCATGGAGATGCTTTTATGTCTCAAGACCCCCAAGAAACAACAGACAAACATAACAACAGCCAACACAACGCAAGCTCTCAATGGGCAAGCAGCCAAAGAAAAAACAAAGCAAAACACCAACAGCACAAAAAAAAAAAAAAAAAAAAAAAAAACCCAAAGAATGTCTCCGGTTTGAACAAAATCAACACAACTGATAATCTAAATTATTAAGAAATGTCATCCTCCTACGTACTTCGAGTCTTCTGGACCACCAGACACACAGATGTATAAATCGGAGAGAAGAAATGTGAATGAGAGGTTTTGTGATGTTTAGTATTTTTTTTAATTTTTTTTAAACAATTACAATATTTTGGAATTTGGTTATTGGGGTAGGGTGTAGACTTGAACCCAAAACCTCTTGATTATAAATGTGATGAGTTTACGATTGAGCTAACAACATCTTGTCATGTTCAAATCAACTTCTTTAATAATTTTGGACTAAAAAAAATATTTGATAAAACTTTCAATATATTTATTTAAAAATTTGAAGGCACTATTTGAGAGATTATATTTGTCAAGTCACAAGTGATTATGAAATATTGTGGCTCTGGGATTTTATGAATCTTTTAAATAATTACATTATCCTCGTAAATTTAACACCAATACAAATCTACTCTAACCTTAATTTCATAAAAATATATTTTATTATCATTGATCAATTTTTTTTTACGGTATTTATCTATCCACCTATTTAGACCATGTATTTTTTTGAATCTTTTACCATTAATAGGATTCAAACCATTGATTTAGGAGTTATTTACCCAAACCGAAAACTCGTTCATCTATCAGCTAAACTACGTTCTTGAGCGATCATCTTCATTGATAAGCCATTGATTGTCATCTTCATTGGTTAGTTTAGTTACTTTTATAATCGTTTTAAATATGAATGTTCCAAATATTACAATCACAAGAAGAAATATTTCAAGAAATATCATTACAATTTTTTTGATTTTTTTTATAAAGTATACCATTACAATTAATTGTTATTCCATGCATAACACGACTTACCAAAAAAAAAAATATATGAAATATTATTATGTTGATTAAGACTCTTTTACCATCGACCCACATTTTGTGGTACTTAATGATTTGATGTTACATTTTGTTTTATTTAGTATTGAAGTGGAGTATATTATATTTATTTTATACTATTCGTTTTATTATATTATACTGTTTGTGAAGAGATTTAAATAGAGAAAAATATTTGTTTGAATTTTCTTTCTTTCTAGTTATGTATTAATAAGGAATAACTTAAGAAGGAAAATGTTTGATTAAGCTATATATATAATTAAATTTAGAATTATTAATTTATTAATGGTTTTTAAGTCTTTTTAACAGTTAAAATAAATCAAATGTTAAGTTTGACAGTTTGACTAACGGCAGGGATGTCATTATTAAATAATTGTAAAATTGTTTTAAATTGTGAAAGAGGAAACTTCAAGGAAATTGACTGTAGTTTGCTCATAAATTAATGTGAGAATCATTAGTCCATCTTAAGTTCATAAGGAGGCCCAAGTGCAGTCCATATTACAAGCCCAAGTCAGACCCAAGTTAAAGCCCAGAAGTAAGCCCAATCAGCTAAACGGATCAGCTGATCCAGTCAACCGAGGTCAACTCTCCAAACGGTGCGTTTTGAATACTAGCTGAAGATATCAAATCAGGTTGCTGAGTCACAAGAAAATCTGGAATGGCTTCACCTGATTGGCTGAGATGGATTGCTGCTCCCGTGTGAATTGACCAAAGTAGATTGAAGATAATATAAATAAGAGGGAGAGAGAGAAAAGTGATTGGTTATCTCTAATCGGGGCTAATAAAGAATCAATGGAAACAAAAGCAATATCGCTTGGTAGCACTCTGCCAGTGCCTTTTGTTCAGGAGTTGGCAAAGAAGCCATTAATAAGTGTTCCACCACGATATGTGCATCCTGATCAAGACACTCCCATCATATCTCTCGACTCTTCTTCACCACAAGTCCCCATCATCGATATGCAAAGATTACTCTCTGAAGATTTCATGGACTCTGAGCTTCAAAAGTTGGACCACGCATGCAGAGAATGGGGTTTCTTCCAGGTTTGTTTTACTCCCATTCAGATATTTGATTGAACTTGTTTGTATATATTTGAAAAAAAAAATATTAAGAAACGAAGTGTTCGATGAAAAGCCTGAACGAAAATCTTCAAGTTTATTTTACTTTACAGAGAATGACATTATATAGAAACCTGGATTCCTTCACTAACTAACTATCCTGGACCATGAAGTGAAAATGAAAATGTACTATGATACAATTGCAGTTGATAAACCATGAAGTGAGCTGTAGCTTAGTGGAAAAACTGAAAATAGAGATTGAAGAGTTCTTCAAGTTGCCAATAGAAGAGAAGAACAAGTTTGGGCAACAAAATGGAGATGTGGAGGGATATGGAAATTCCTTTGTTGTGTCTGAGGAGCAGTGTTGGGGATAATCCTCTAAACCCGATGAACGCGGAACACCGTGCCTAGTATACGCCCATAACTCATAGCAAATAATAACGTTAATAAGCAGAAAAATAGATGAGAGAGAATAAAACAATCACAACACAAGATATACGTGGAAAACCCAAAACGGGTAAAAAACCACGGGCCGTCAGGACGACAGAGAAAGTTCCACTATATGATAAATTGTTACAACCATATACTCCAGGATTCTCTCTCACACCTAACCCAAACTCCACTCACAAGATCCTCACCAAGAACCCCCACAATATCCCCTAGGTCTCCCCTAAATATCACCCACGGATCTCTAACTAGATCCACTGATATTCCCTTGGATCCCTCCTCGGATATTCCCTTGGGTCTCCCCGGATCTTCACTCACACTCTCTGATGTTTACATGGTGTTTTTAACTCACACATCCAACCTAATTACAAGGTTCTATTTATACTAGTTACAGGGAGTTTAAGATAAAATGAAATCCTACTCCTAAACGTACAAGACTTACTTGTTCCACATAAATACTATTTCCTTTTATGACAAGTCTTCTTGTAGGGAGTAAATCCTTTTCCTTCAAGCACAAGAACTTCCAGAAGCAACATATTTCCTCTTCCATGCATATTTCCTGATTTCACGCGTGCTTGTGATTAACTACGATTCAAGTTGCAGTTGGCCACCCGCTTCCTAAACCGTGTTAAACTTCATCACTCAGAAAACCGTGATCCACGTGCTTCATTCTCGTTGTCTTCTGCTTGTTACCGCTGCCTGGGACCGCCCCCTAGGCACATGCCTAGGCCGCGGTAATTCAAACGAGACTCTCTGGAGTTCAGTGCAAGGTAGGACCGCCCCCTAGGCACTTGCCTACGTAGCGGTCTTACGTAACGGTCCTACGTAACGGTCCTACGTAGCGGTCCTACATAACGGTCCTACGTAGCGGTCCTACGTAACGGTCCTACGTAGCAGTAATTCACCGAATTTGTTCCTCTGGTTCTTCTTTGACTTCAAACCTCCCTAAAACACCACCATTCAACCTTCCAAACATATCCCACGTCTCCAGGAAGCTCCACATCAGTTAAGTCTTTGTTTGGTTCACATTAGTTCATTTGAGAATACAAGCCAAAACTAACAAGCAGAAACTTCATTGGGGAGATAGGCTCTATTTCACTACTTCACCACCTCATATGAGGAAACCACACATTTTTCCCAACCTCCCTCCCTCCTTCAGGTCTCTCTCTCTCTCTCTCTCTCTCTCTCTCTCTCTCTCTCTCTCTCTCTCTCTCTCTCTCTCTCTCTCTCTCTCTAACTCTTGATAATATTTGTTTATTTGCGTTCATGAACTTATAATTATGGTAAACATATGGCCTTAAATGGCCCTATCATTATTGATTAGTTTTCAATTATCTCAACACACAATAATAGAACCACATCCATCTTGATGATGATTATTTTCATATTAAGATATGTTAATTTGATTTGACCATTCAATATTCTTTAAAACATTTTGACATCATGATTGTAGAGAAACACTGGAAGCTTACTTAGCTGAAATGAAAAATATTAGCGTGAAAATTTTGAGGCAAATGGGAAAAAATTTAGGAATATTGGACAATAATGAAATGACCGGATTGTTAGAAGGAAGGCAAGTAATGAGCTTTAATTACTATCCGCCGTGTCCACAACCAGAACAGGTCATCGGCCTCGCTCCTCATTCTGATTTCTGTGGCATCACTATCCTCCTTGAGGTCAATGATGTACAAGGCCTCCAGATAAAAAAAGATGGGATGTGGATTCCTGTTAAATCCCTTCCTCATGCTTTTATAATCAACATTGGGGACATTCTCGAGGTATATCTACTTATACATTTCACCTTTTCTATTATTTTGTAGCTAGAATCATTACATGCAAAAAGGTGGGGTTCGGTGTTGTCTTTGGACCGTGCCTTTTGAATAAAGTTTGCTGTTAAAAAAAAAAAAGAAAAAAGATACAAATATGTAATATTATACCGATGATGATGTCGCAGATATTGAGCAACGGAACATACCGCAGCATCGAACACCGAGCAACAGTTAACTCTTTAAAAGAAAGGATATCTGCTGCCGCATTTTACAGTCCCAACTTGGATGGAGAAATTGGTCCAGCACCAAGCCTTGTTACCCCAGAAACTCCAGCAATGTTCAGAAGAATAGGAGCTGTAGACTATTTCAAAGAATTATATTCGCGTAAACTTGATGGAAAAGTACACCTTGATTTCATGAGGATTCAAAATGAACAAGGCAAGAGTAGTAATTGAGTCCAATTCATACGAGGATTTCTTAAATAATCGATCTATAGTTCTATACAATAATTATGTTAACGTGTGTGCTCTTGGACTAATTGATCGAGTCCAATACTTATGAGGATTCCTTAAATAATCTATACAATAATTATGTTAATGTGTGCTCTTAAACTATGTGTTATATCTTTAGAGCATAATTAGGGATGTCACTACATTTAATTAGGGATGTCAATGCAGTAGGGTTAGGAATTCTCGAACCCTAACAATGTAGGCCAGGGTTGGGGTTGAGGAATTTCGGTGCCCCATCCCGCCTTCACCACTAATTAAGTTAATGTTTTTTTTTATATATGGATATTCAATAAATATTTCTTTATAAAGAAAGTGTTATAATTTGAAGAGGCTCAAAACCAATTACCAACACAAAAAATATAGATGTCATATAAGATCATGTTGTTATCTGTTTTTTTTTTTTTTTTTAATCAATGTATCCTTTTGTTAAGAGTGCGTTTACTACTTGAAATAAAGGAATAATGATATTAAAATTAGGTTTGAGTTTAAGTTTTTTTTTTTTAATCTTTGTAATAAACTAATAATACTATAATAGCCAAACTTAAACTCTTTTAATTGAAATAATTTATTTTCTATAAAAATAAATTTACGTCCTTTTATAAAATTGACAGTTTTTATATTAATTCTTATATCAATAAACAATATATTATTAAATTAACAATGTTGTTCTTTCTTTCTTTTTGGTTTTCGTTGCTTTGTTGTCTTATGTGGTCTCTCTGTTTTGGGGTTGTGCTCTGGCTCTTGTGTCTGTTTTTGGCTTTTGCCTGTGTTGTTTTCTCTTTTTTTTTTTTGGTTTACACCATCCGGTTTCCGGGTGGGGCAGATCCACCATACGGTGCAACTAGCCCAGATCACACCCCGACTAATCCGGACTCGCACCGGGTCGGCCCACTAAGGGGTAAAATGCTCCCAATATGTGTAGCTCCGTTCACAAGGGGAGTTGAACCCACGACCTTGCTTAAGGGATGAGAGCGCCGAACCACTCACACCAACACATGATTGGTTGTTGTTTTCTCTTTCGGTTCCTAATAAAGCTTGCTTTTTCAAAAATATATATATATATATATTAATTGTTAACCAAAAATTGTCAATGGGAAGAATTTCCAATTAACAACTTAGTGACTGAAATAGGGGTATATCTCAGTCGGAGAGATATCAAGTAGTTCGATACCTATGGATCCTTAATAAAATATGTTAAACACTACAACGAGAGTGAATGAAAATAACTAGTTGAATAGAGTCGTATTTCATACTTTTTGTTGATCGTAAACGGATAAGAATCCAATACATCAGTCATATGAAAAAAATTACAATTAAAGTATGTAATCAAACTCTAAATTCTCACCAACAGTGCGTGCGTTAGACCGTATATGTTGTACGTCTCCATGGTGTGTATGTCAACGCCCTTCCGTTGCTATCGTTTTTCAAACCGCTCCCGTCAACCAGCCAACGCATGCTTGAAACCATAAATAGATTGCTTATACACGTGTGCACCCCATGGGAACGCATCAAAAGCTTCTAAGTCCTCCACTAGGCGAAACTACCATACTGGAACTTTCTCTCTCTCTCTCTCTCGTCCAACCCCATCAGTATCGAGTTAAGCATATACAATAAGCACATCTTAATTGCATCGTACTGCTCGGTAAAAACACCAATCCGCAATACGGCTCTAAGCTCTCCATACTCGATGTCATCTTGACCCGCAAAGTACCGCTGGTGTATGCCATTCTCTAACGTAGCATAGGTCGACGTGTCTCCGGTGATCAAACAAAATTCAACCTTTGAGAACCGGACCGAATGACGACCTATAAGAAGTCTCATCTCATCCTCTAGCCAATCATGATGCAAATCCCGAATAAGCAACCGATGAAAAATGCCACCTGAAAACTTCATCTCACGATGCATCCAAAGGAAATGTCCAAAACATGACTCCGTATGCCGACGTCGATCTTCAACCGCAAGATTTTTAGGTACCTTGTTAAGCGCGGTGTCGATATCTCTAAGGTCATCGAAATGGTCATGTCAAGTTATTTTTCCCGGGTACCTTTCATCTTTCGAAGTTTTAAGAAAATCTTTAAGTTTATTCGTCATCTGCATTTTCACAGAAAAAAAAAAACATATAAGTTCATCTGCATTTTCACAGGAAAAAAAACATATAAGTTGATTAAAAGGCTTGGAGATAAAATTAAAAGGCGTGTAGAAAAGGCTCGGACAGAGTATGAAAAGACTCGAAAACAGTGTTAAAAGTCTCAGAGTTTCATATTTGGCAAAAGTCTCGGACAGAGTATGAAAAGGCTCGAAAACAGTGTTAAAATTCTCGGAGTTTCATATTTAGTAAAAGTCTCGGACAGAGTATGAAAAGGCTCGAAAACAGTGTTAAAACTCTCGGAGTTTCATATTTGGTAAAAGTCTCGGACAGAGTATGAAAATGCTCAAAAACAGTGTTAAAACTCTCGAGTTTCATATTTGATAAAAGTCTCGGACAACGTTTGAAAATGTTCGGAAAAGTCTCGGAAAACGTTTTAAAAGACTCGGAGATTCAAAATTGAAAAACCTATTCTTATTGATTAAAAAAGCTCGGAGTACTATTAAAAAGTCTCAGAAAACGTTTTAAAAAGCTCGGACAATGTCTTAAAAGGCTTGTAGATTCAAAATTAACAAATCTATTCATATTCCTTAAAAAGGCTCGGATTACTATTTAAAAGTCTCGAAAGACGTTTTAAAAGACTCGGAAAAGGCTCAAAATAGGTTTTAAAAGGCTCGAAAACCCTAATCTATATTGTCTTCTACACAGGTTTTTTATACATTCAAACCCTAATCTAAACGTAAACTAACCCCAGATAAAATCTAAATCAAACACACTTAAACTAACAATAAAAACAAATCAAAACAACAACCAACATAAATTTATCAACAACAAAAACGAAATCGAAACATAACATTACCGTGAGATTGCATGTTCTCGTCGACTTCAGGACTGTAACGCCACCGCCGGTGAGTTCCCCGTGAGATTTACAGTCGGATTTCAGCGACCGACAGTTTGTCTCTCCACTGTTCTCTCTCAGTCAACCTTTTTCTCTCCACGTTTCAAAACACACAAACAACCAAAATGAGGGTATTTTTGTCTGATCACCTAAATATGTGTCTTTTAAACTTAAGTTAGTAATGTAGTGCTTATTTTCCAAAAACCGCCCCAAATAGTGACATTTAAATTTTGAACTCCATTTGGTGGTACTTTATGGTTTGATGTTAGTATGTTACATTTTGTTTTGTTTAGTATTGAAGTGGAGTATATTATATTTATTTTATACTATTCGTTTTATTATATTATACTGTTTGTGAAGAGATTTAAATAGAGAAAAATATTTGTTTGAATTTTTTTTTTTTTTTTAGTTATGTATTAATAAGGAATAACTTAAGAAGGAAAATGTTTGATTAAGCTATAAATAATTAAATTTAAATTTTTAATTCATTAATGGTTTTTAAATTCAAAATTTGAAGGGTTTTTAAGTCTTTTTAACGATTAAAATAAATCAAATGTTAAGTTTGACAGTTTGACTAACGGCAGGGATGTCATTGTCAATTAATTGTAAAATTGTTTTAAATGTGAAAGAGAAAACTTCAAAGGACATTGACTGTAATTTGCTCATAAATTAAAGAGGCAATATGTAAGGGAAATGAATTTGTTGGTATTTTTTTTCTTTATGAAGAAACTTCCAATTGTTCAGTACTCTGTTATCTGCTTCTGCTTCTGCTTCATCTTCTTCTTGTGTGTGTCAAATGACCAAAGTAGATTGAAGATAATATAAATAAGAGGGAGAGAGAGAAAAGTAATTGGTTATCTCTAATCGGGCTAATAAAGAATCAATGGAAACAAAAGCAATATCGCTTGGTAGCACTCTGCCAGTGCCTTTTGTTCAGGAGTTGGCAAAGAAGCCATTGATAAGTGTTCCACCACGTTATGTGCATCCTGATCAAGACCCTCCCATCATATCTCTCGACTCTTCTTCACCACAAGTTCCCATCATCGATATGCAAAGATTACTCTCTGAAGATTTCTTGGACTTTGAGCTTCAAAAGTTAGACCACGCATGCAGAGAATGGGGTTTCTTCCAGGTTTGTTTTACTCCCATTCAGATATTTGATTGAACTTGTTTGTATATATTTGAAAAAAAATAATTAAGAAACAAAGTGTTTGATGAAAAGCCTGAACGAGAATCTTCAAGTTTTTTTACTTTACAGAGAATGACATTATATAGAAACCTAGATTCCTTCACTAACTAACTATCCTGGACCTGTTTGATCAATTTTGGTAGAGCTAGCTATACTATTCACAATATTATTGCTAGATATATAAAATAATTTTATTGTGCTCAAGAATATTATTAAGATGAAAATCAGGAAAATCAGGAAGGCCAGTACTCTTCCTTCCGTTTTCTTGTCTTGGAGTGTGTGGCTGTAGCGCTTTTGTTGGGGTTTTCTCTTGCTGCGTTTTCCCTCTTTCTTTGCTGGAGTGGTAGTGAGGATGGCCTTTTTTGGTTTTGTTGCTGTTTTTTGTGGGCATTGGTGTTTTGGTTAGCTTTAGACAAGTTTCGGTGGTTTTATGTTTTCGTTCTTGCTGTGAGTCTTGCTTTGTAGGGAGTTGCTGGTTGTGAGGAGTGTGTTGGTTTTGTTGTTTGTCCTTTTAGTTCTGTGTTGTGGTCTTGTTGGTATTGTGCTTTGTTGCTTTCTTTTTGTCTGCGGTTCCCTTGTCAAATTTCAGCGACAGGAGTGTTGTGGGTTTGTGCAGACCCTGTCACAGTATTTTGATGTGTTTTGGCTCGTGTGCTTTCATTTCCCTCTGTTTTGGTGTTGCGTTGCTTTTGGCCTCTTGAATAATATTTGCTTTTCAAAAAAAAAAAAAAAGAAGATGAAAATGAAATGTACTATGATACAATTGCAGTTGATAAACCATGAAGTAAGCTGTAGCTTAGTGGAAAAACTGAAAATAGAGATTGAAGAGTTCTTCAAGTTGCCAATAGAAGAGAAGAACAAGTTTGGGCAACAAAATGGAGATGTGGAGGGATATGGAAATTCCTTTGTTGTGTCTGAGGAGCAGAAACTTAATTGGGGAGATAGGCTCTATTTCACTACTTCACCACCTCATTTGAGGAAACCACACCTTTTTCCCAACCTCCCTCCCTCCTTCAGGTTATCTCTCTCTCTCTCTCTCTAACTCTTGTTAATATTTGTTTATTTGAGTTCATGAACTTATAATTATGGTAAACATATGGCCTTAAATGGCCCTATCATTATTGATTAGTTTTTAAGAACCACATCCATCTTGATGATGATTATTTTCATATTAAGATATGTTAATTTGATTTGATCATTCAAAATTCTTTAGAACTTTTTGACACCATGGTTGCAGAGAGACACTGGAAGCTTACTCAGCTGAAATGACAAATATTGGCGTGAAAATTTTGAGGCAAATGGGAAAAAATCTAGGAATATTGGACAATAATGAAATGACCGGATTGTTAGAAGGAAGGCAAGCAATGAGCTTTAATTACTATCCGCCATGTCCACAACCAGAACAGGTCATCGGCCTTGCTCCTCATTCTGATTTCGGTGGCATCACCATCCTCCTTGAGGTCAATGATGTACAAGGCCTCCAGATAAAAAAAGATGGGATGTGGATTCCTGTTAAATCCCTTCCTAATGCTTTTATAATCAACATTGGGGACACTCTCGAGGTATATCTACTTAATACATTTTCGCCTTTTCTATTATATATGTAGCTATAGAATCATTACAAGCAAAATATATAGATACAAATATGTAACATTATACTGATGATGATGGCGCAGATATTGAGCAACGGAAAATACCGCAGTATCGAACATCGAGCAACAATTAACTCCTTAAAAGAGAGGTTATCTGTTGCCTCATTTTGCAGCCCAAAATTGGATGGGGAAATCGGTCCAGCACCAAGCCTTGTAACCCCAGAAACTCCAGCAATGTTCAGAAGGATATCAGTTGTAGACTATATCAAAGAACTATTTTTGCATAAACTTGATGGAAAATCACACCTTGATGCCATGAGGATTCAAAACGAAAAAGGCAAGAGCAATTGAGTACATCACATATGAGTTGTAGACTATATCAAAGGACTATTTTCGTGTAAACTTGAAGGAAAATCACACCTGAGGCCATGAGGATTCAAAATGAAAAAGGCAAGAGCAGTTGAGTGTAACACATTCCCTTACATATATGATGTTTCCTTAAATAATTTGTATAATAATTATGTTAACGTGTGTTCTTAGACCTGTACGATAACAGTTGAAGAAAATACCATGGAAAGTAAGGTACGGTGTTCGATAGAAATAAGAAAATGTTTGAGCAAATGGTCAAGAGAGAAAACAGAGAAAAGCAGAAAGCTAGAGCGAAAGGTCCAACAATGGAGGTTTCTGGAAATGTAATTTTTCTTTAGTGGAATCATTACAAATTAAACTAACTATTTATACAAGCATAATTCAGACTACACCAAGAATATTTCAAGTAATCTTCTATAATTAAGGTCAGCTTGACACGTGTACGTACTATCAACTCATACAGTGATGCATGATTAGGCCGTATCTTATGCAATTAAAGCTAATGAATGTTGCAGATGATTTATTCAAGCTCTAACTTAATCTAATGAATAATCAAGATTAAACTAAGCGTGTAGATGAAAAATAATAATAATAATTTATTTTGTTTAACAAAGACCATGCAATGTTATCAAAAAAAAGAAAAGAAAAAAAAGACCATACACTAGTTTCTTTAATAAAGTAGTTGCATTGCATACGTGTTTTTGACAAATTCCAAGCTAATAATTTTCTACTTTATAATTAATTAACAGCTAAATCGCTGTACAATTTAGTCAAGGTATCATTTCTTTAATGCTTGATATCGTCACTAATGATGAATAAATAATAATAATATAGGACTATACCTAAAAGAATAAAAATTTGTTAACCGGTCAAAACCATATATATTATTTTTATAAGAAAGTCAAACACTATATCTATTGAAAAAATAAATAAATAAATAAATGTAAGTTTTACTTTTTTTTTTTCTTAATAACTTTTATTGTTTTAACCTGTAAACCAATTATTGGAGTAAAAACTAAAAGCATCTCCAAGGGAGGCTCTTGGAGACCTCCTTATTTAAGTGAAGATGTTATTGTAAGGGTCATCAAGGGAGTTTGTGTTCTAATGTTACTCTCTAAAATTACTTATTTATAATTTTTTATTATTAATTTTATAAACTCATAAATTATATTTCTCCTTTATACATGGTTGGAGACCACTTAATTAAAGGACTGAAGCGTGAGCTCCGCTAGATTCTAATTAAAGGAGTAATTAAGGGATCGTTTGCAAATGTAAAAATGCAACTCCTTCATTAATTAAGATAAGGGATTTGATTAAGGGATCCCTTGGAGATCCTCCGACGGAAGCAAATCTCTCAAATTATATTATCTTCAGCCGGCCGGGTCTTGTGCTAGCTAGATGTTGCTTATTTTTTGTCTCTACATGTACATATACACATACATGATATTATTATATGTCTAATTTAGATGACATATAGATATTTTATTCATAAAAATAAAAAATAAAAAAAACTAAATGATTTTTTTATTTTTATTTTTATTTTATAAAAAGAACAACCAAATGATCAATGTGAGAAGGAACTTCTTCGAGCCGCACAAGAGGAACAGACAATTAAGGAGAGGGCCATCTGAGCTAACAGAACTGAAGGCACTGACCTCCACACGAGGGTGCAAAACCACATCGTTTCAACGGATAGGAAATGATCCAACAATAATATTTAATTAAATTAAACACTTTAATAGTCTGATATTGACTACACTGGTTGCATCAAGACACTCGAGCACTACACCACGCAGACCAGCCTTCCTAGCTAAATTTAAACCATCCAAGCAAGCTTTAATTTGTCTCCAACAATTCAGCAGAATAGCTACAATCACCTCGCCTAAATGGTTCCTGACAACGACGCTGAGGCCGAGCCCTAGGCCTGACGCATGCTACAAGAGGAATCATATTAATTTTGTAGGACCATGACAGTTAAATATTAATAAATTATAATTATGATTAAATAAGATGTATCGAATGAGATACTTTGGTTAAATTATTTAATAGTAATTGTTACCACGTTTAATACATGCAAATGGCATTTTCGTTACTCTGGACCACTGACATGGGCAATCAAAAGGATTTTTCACATATTGGATTGACACAATATTTTAACCTGGCATTCTCTAAGTGGATCATTGGCACATGTGCACCAATTCAACCCAAGTTTTTTCTCTAGCATATATAGCTTAAACTAAGGTGGCAACTAGCTTGTACAAGAGCCAAACATATGGATTGAGAAGAAAAGATTGGAGGAGAGAGATAGAGAGAGAAGTAATTGATTATCTGGGAGCTTAGAATCAAATCTTCAATGGAAACAATAGCAATATCGCTTGGTAGCACTATGGCAGCTGTTCCTTTTGTTCAGGAGTTGGCAAAGAAGCCACTGACAAGTGTTCCACCACGTTACGTGCATCCTGATTCTTCTTCACCACAAGTTCCCGTCATTGATATGCAAAGATTACTCTCTCAAGATTTCATGGACTCAGAGCTCCAAAAGTTGGACCACGCATGCAGAGAATGGGGCTTCTTCCAGGTTTGTTTAATTTAGTCCCATGCAGTTATATTAAATAAACCATGATATATGAAAATGAATATTAAGATGAAAATGATATGCATGATGCAGTTGATAAACCATGAAGTCAGCAGTAGGTTGGTGGAAAAAGTGAAAATAGAGATTGAAGAGTTCTTCAAGCTGCCTTTAGAAGAGAAGAACAAGTTTGGGCCAAAAGAAGGAGATGTGGAGGGATATGTGAATTCGTTTGTTGTGTCTGAGGACAAGAACCTTAATTGGGGAGATAGGTTCTTTTTCACTACTTCCCCACCTCATTTGAGGAAGCCCCACATTTTTCCCAACCTTCCTCCATTCTTCAGGTTCTCTCTCTCTCTCTCAATAATAATTTTTGTTTATTTTAGTCCAGAAACTTAGCTTATAATTATGGTAAACATGTGCCCTCACATGACCCTGTCATTATTGAATATTGATTACTGATTTACTTTAAAGAATTTTTCAACATGTGTGATGAACTGATGATAAATTAACTGGACAAACACCGCCTAGTGTGGTTGGTGGTAAAGGATGATCGATTATTCAGTCTGGTCCCAAGTTTGAGTCGTCACCATAAGTGGTATTTATAATAAATAAATAAAATTAAAAGGATAAACTTCCATGCCCCAACAAAGATGTGTTATGATTAAATGGAAAACCCATTGTAGACCCACAAAGATTAATTATATGTGATTGATAGACATGTTACATGTGTATCACTACCAATCCTAGTGGCAACACATTTTTTAGTAGATTTGATTTTTTTTTCTAATTTTTTTTTAATAAAATAAGCTCGTTGTTAAAAAATAATCGATTTACATTTATTTGTGGGTTGTACTTGATTGCATTGTGTAACCCAACCCAAACCAATTAAACATACATTAAAAAAAAATTATGAGACTATAATTAATCGGAACACTCCTCTTATATGCAATAATAGAACCACGTAATCTTCTCATAGTTTTTTTTTTTTTTTTCCTTCGAAATTCTTTAAAATCTTTTCTCATCTTATAACTGCAGAGAGAAATTGGAAGCTTACTCGACTGAACTAAAAAATCTTGGCGCAAAAATTCTGAAGCTAATGGGAAAAAATCTAAGAATGGACGATAATGAAATCACAGTATTGTTAGAAGGAAGGCAAACAATGAACTTTAATCACTATCCGCCATGTCCAACACCAGAGCAGTTCATCGGCCTCCCTCCTCATTCTGATTTTTCAGGCCTCACCATCCTCCTTGAGGTCAATGATGTACAAGGCCTCCAAATAAAGAGAGATGGGATGTGGATTCCTATTAAATCTCTTCCTAATGCTTTTATTATCAACATTGGGGACACTCTTGAGGTATACCTACATTTTTCAAATTTTCTATTTAATTTATCCGTAAAGTACGAATAAGATCTAGATCACTAGTAAAATATAAAACCTTCAAATTTTCAATCTGCGTACCTTATAAGAAAGACAAACTATATTTTTTTTAACTATTTGAAAGCAATGTAAACCATATTAATAGCATTCCCAAGTCCCAACACACTAGTAATTAAGAGCAATGGGAAAAAGATATATAGAAAGGAAATAACAATGCTGCAAAATTAAACTGCAATATCTTAACTAATTAATTAATTTGGTAATTTGGTAGCTAGAATCATTACAAGAAAAATGGATATAAATATGTGTAACTACATATACATATATACATATATATACATATATATATAGTTGATATAGTTGATGATGTCGCAGATATTGAGCAATGGAACATACCGCAGCATCGAACACCGAGCAACAGTTAACTCTTTAAAAGAAAGGATATCTGCTGCCGCATTTTGCAGTCCCAACTTGGATGGAGAAATTGGTCCAGCACCAAGCCTTGTTACCCCAGAAACTCCAGCAATGTTCAGAAGAATAGGAGTTGTAGACTATTTCAAAGAATTATATTCGCGTAAACTTGATGGAAAAGTACACCTTGATTTCATGAGGATTCAAAATGAACAAGGCAAGAGTAGTAATTGAGTCCAATACATATGAGGATTCCTTAAATAATCTATACAATAATTATGTTAATGTGTGCTCTTAGACTTTATGTTATATCTTTAGAACATCAAATTTTACTTTTAATGTTTGTCCTTAAAAAGACCCATAAAATAAATGTCTCCAAAACCTCATAAACTTTGCTATGTATTTTGCTTACAGTCTTACACCCCCTTCTGTTTCGTACTACTCCTCTCAATCTACATGATATATGTAGACTGTAGTACTGGATGCATATATATATATATATAGTCACTACATTTAATTAGTAATGTCAATGCGGTAGGGTTAGGAATTCTCGAACCCCAACAATTGTAGGCCAGGGTAATTTCGGTGCCCCATCCCGCTTTCACCACTAATTAAGTTTATGTTTTTTTATTTATGGATATTACACATTTTTTGTATATTCAATATTAAATATTTATTTATATAAGAAAGTGTTATAATTTGAAGAAGCTCAAAACCAATTACCAACACAAAAAATATAGATGTCATATAAGATCATGTTGTTATCTGTGTTTTTTTTTTTTTTTTTTTTAATCAATGTATCCTTTTGTTAAGACTTAAGAGTGCGTTTACTACTTGAAATAAAGGAATAATGATATTAAAATTAGGTTTGAGTTTAAGTTTTTTTTTTTTTTTTAATCTTTGTAATAAACTAATAATACTAGGGAGATTATCATTTGGGTCCCTAACTTTTTCTGAATTATCAATTTTTTAAACAAGTTTGCTTTTTTATCAAAACTTTCCCTGACTTTCGAAAAGTATATCAAATAGATCCTTCTGACTTTTTTTTTAACGGTCAAACGTCACAGAATAGGTATAATGTCTATTTTGCCCCTGTATGCCTTATTAATGGCTGAAAAGACTGTTTTACCCTCTAACATTTAAAATTTAAACAATTTATCTTTAATTTTAAATTAAAGATATAAATAATACAATTTTTTTAAAAAATTTATATAATACAAAAATAAATTGTTTTAAATCTCTACCATTCAAATCTTAGATTGATGGTGAAGATTTATTTATTTAAAAAATTTTAAAAATAATTATATAAAAAAATGAAAAAAAAATTCTACCAAACTAAAAAATTTAAAACTAATTAAAACTAATTAGTTTATATCTTATTATTGATCAAGCAATCTTATTAAAACTAATTAAAACTGAAAATCATCAAGCAAACCATCGTAAGAAATCTTATTATTGATCTCAAATAAATAAATAAATCTTAATAAAAAAAAAAATCCTCCATTTGATTCCTCACGAGTTTGGTATTTCCACTTTTCAACCATCATTGTCATCAATCATCATC
Source organism: Acer campestre (assembly GCA_954870605.1). NCBI lineage: Eukaryota > Viridiplantae > Streptophyta > Magnoliopsida > Sapindales > Sapindaceae > Acer > Acer campestre. The sequence goes on from OX940809.1 coordinate 14,961,411, forward strand.
CAAATCAATTTCTTCCAAACCTCCATCTGATTCCTCACTAAGTGCCATTCAAACCCACAAAACCCAGATTTTAACAAACCCAAACTTCAAACAACAACAACTGCAAACCCAGATTCATCACAAACAACAACTGCAAACTCAAACTTCATAACAAAACCCACAACAACCACCGATTTTACAAGTATCAGCAGCGATCTGGATCCACCACCATCGTCAAACACATCCACCACTATTGTCAACCATCCACCATCCACCATCATCACCAAATCACCACCATCATCACTCATCCACCATCCAACTCATCCTCATTCATCTTCTACCTTCGACTCGATCAATTTCAGTTTGAATAACAAAGGAGCAGAGCGGCGGAGAGAGAAAGAGAAGAAGAGAATCGACGGTCGTCCTCTGCTGGTTTGGTTGACGACGATTACGCAGTTCTCGATCTCACCGTTGGATTCTGCATGTCGCCGGCTGAGAACTCCTGACTCCGCCACGCACAAGCATCACCGTCGCTTGAATTTAGGGAAGCCAAACTCCTGACTTGGGAGATTCGATTTTTAAACTCTGAAGAGGGAAGCCAAAGAGAGATAGAAGAGGGAATGGGAGAGAAAGCTAAAGAGGGATTTCGTCGGCGACGGCAGACCGAGCGCCGATCTCGTCAGTTGATCTCGTCGGAATGGTTTGATGTGTTGGTTGGTAGGTTAGGGTGGTGGCTAGGGTTTGGATGTTGGTGGAGAAGGATTTGGGTGTTTGACTTTAGGTTAGGTTTTGGAGGTGGTCCAAGGTGGAGATCAATTTCTGGATTTGGTGTTATGGTATAGATGATAGAAAGAATACAAAATTTTTTAAAGTAATTTTTTAAATAAATTTAAATTTTTTATTTTTGTTTGCTTGATGATTTTTGGAAATTTGATTAGTTTTAATTAGTTTTAAATTTTTTAGTTTGGTAGAATTTTTTAAATTTTTTTTTATATAATTATTTTAATTTTGTTTAGTTTTAATTGGGGTTTAAATTTAATTTAGGGTTTGGGGGTGGTATGGGGGGTGGGTGTGATGGTGGGGAAGAAGATGATGTATTTAATTTAATTAATTTTTTAATTTTTTAATTTTTAAATACAAATTATTGTATTTATTTTATTTCTATTTTTATGACACATGGCAAGTTCTTGGTTCAAAGATAAAAATACCCCTACAAATGTTAAGTTTGACTAACAGCTGACTAACCGATGGACCTATTTGATATACTTTTCAAAAGTCAGGGAAAGTTTTGATAAAAAAGCAAATTTTTTTAAAAAATTGATCATTCAGAAAAAGTTAGGGACCCAAATGATAATCACCCATAATACTATAATAGCCAAACTTAAACTCTTTTAATTGAAATAATTTATTTTCTATAAAAATAAATTTACGTCCTTTTATAAAATTGACAGTTTTTATATCAATTCTTATATTAATAAACAATATATTATTAATTAACAATGTTGTTCTTTCTTTCTTTTTGGTTTTCGTTGCTTTGTTGGCCTATGTAGTCTCTCTGTTTTGGGGTTGTGCTCTGGCTCTTGTGCCTGTTTTGGGCTTTTGCCTGTGTTGTTTTCTCTTTCGGTTCCTAATAAGACTTGCCATTTCAAAAAAAAAAAAAAACAATATATATTAATTGTTAACCAAAAATTGTTACTGGGAAGAATTTCCAATTAATAACTTAGTGACTGAAATTGGGGTATATCTCAGTTAGTAGTTCGATACCTATGGATCCTTAATAAAATACGTTAAACACTACAACGAGAGTGAATGAAAATAACTAGTCGAATAGAGTCGTATTTCATACTTTTTATTGATCGTAAACGAATAATGAAAATACAATGAGAATAATATATGGATATGGTGATGGGGATATAGCTCAGATGGCGACGGTGGTAGAGCTCTCGTGCATGTCGATAAGTAGAAAACATAAAGTAGGATTTTACAATCAAAGTTTTGCCCCATTTTCTGTATGATAGCATGTCGTATATATAGTCCCAATACATGCTGAGCACTCCTCCAAATTCGGTCTAGTGACCTAGAGATTTTCAGGACGTTCCTTGGCGATTGGCAAAAAGATAGCCGCCTTCCTTCTGGGAATCAAGCGATCCTTTATATGGTGGAATCTGATAGAGTTGACTCCTCTTTCAAATATAACTCTCGAGTGGCGGGAATGAATCAACTTCCTTGTTATCAAAACGATGGCGCTTTTACTGTCCTTCTATATGGCTTGATCTTACCTTAGTACTTGGCAGTCGATTAGTCTGACACTTACTAATGGATTAGCTGGCTTAGGTGGGATCGGGGTACATGGGTATCTCACTTCCCACTTGATTGTTTAGACTCAGTATAAACGTACCGGGGTACAAAAGCATCGGGGTATCGGGATACTAGGTTAATACGGTAGTAGGATACCAGGACTTGGTAGTAACGATTGGTTTATGTGCCCTCTGGTATCTTGGAGCTCTGAGAAGCCCCGATCTTGATTTGGACCGGTAGATGGCGTATTTTGGCTAATTTCTGTGGTGGGGTACCAGGAGGTCCTTCCTTTTATCCGGATTCTTCCCCTGTGTAGATGGAAAATTCTTCTTTGAACCCCTGCCATTTTTGGAGGTTAACATTAATCATTTACTAATTAATGCCAAGACTGTCGACCACATTTTCTTGCATTGTATCTAGGCTTAGAATCTCTAGCTGGAGGGTATGAGATGGCGGGAGGTGTCTTCTTGTTCGAATTCCATTTTAATCCAATGGTGGGATTGTTGGAAAGGTATGTGCTCGAAGCCGAACTTGATGAGGGCCTGGTGCTCGTTGTTTTATGCTATCATTTGGAAAGTGTGGGAATCAAGAAACATTCGAATTTTTAAGGACATGGAGGTTTCCATAGAAAACACTTCGGTTTTGGTAAAGTTTAGGGTGGGTTGGTGGTTCAAGCATCATGGGCATGGCTCCCTTGAACCAATCACTTCCATCTAACTTAACATCAGAGACCTTGGTATGGACAAAAGGAAGTTTAAACCTCATCATAAGGAGGAGTGGTTCCCTCCCTGCGTGAATGGGATCATGTTCAATGTTGACGGGTCTTCGAGAGGCAAACTGGGACTGGCTAGCATTGGTGGGGTGCTTCGGAATTCAAACGGTAAAATTTTGTGTCTCTTTTCAGCCCATGTAGGGATCGAAGATTCGAATACGACAAAATTTTTGGCCATTCATAGAGCTCTTGAGCTGTGTTACAAGATCTGACTTGATAGGAAGAGACATTGCCATCATTAGCAACTCCAAGGTGGCTGTGTCTTGGGTCAATAATAGGGACGATTTTGAAAGTCTTAAACATATCGATCTCATTTATGACATCAGCATTAAGGATATTCAATCCAACTCCAACTCAGACTTGAAATCCAACACCACCTCATACTTGAAGTCTTACACCAATCTATCTCTGCCTCATACTTGAAGTCTTTGTCATTATCTTATACTACTATATTTTAATATTATCACTGCCTTTTTTAAAAAAAAAATATTATCACCTGTTGTAATTATCCTTTAGGTGATAGTTATTAGTTTAGTAGTTTAATAGAAGTAGATTTCATATACTGTCATACACGACCTATGTAATGTATATATACTTGTAAATCAAGTTCATCAATATTAAGATTTAAGAAGCATTATTTTTTACATGGTATCAAAGCATTCGTAACTCAAAAAAGTCCAACCGATCCAACAGAACATGACTACTACCGTTTCTTCTTCCTCCAACTTAATCACGACCATCTCTTCCTCCTTCTCATCTCACGACATGAACCTTTCAGCAAACACGATCATCTCTATCAACATCGCTGCACAAGCACCGCTGAAGCTCACAGCAACAAACTATTGCTCCTAGAAACTTCAATTTCACACCCTTTTTGTTGGGTTTGACCTCTTGGGTTTCGTTGACGGACAACGACCATGCCCTCCAGCCACTATCACAACCGGTGACAATGCCTCACCAACATCTACCGCACCAAATCCGGCCCATCATGTGTGGATTAGGCAAGATCAGCTATTGCTAAACGCAATCCTCGGGTCCATATCCCCGTCCATCATCCTGTTTATCGCTTCTGCCAAAACTTCCTATGATGCTTGGACTGCACTCGCCAACACCTATGCAAAACCCTCCAGATGACACATCATACATCTCAAAGGTGTGCTCACTAACATCACTAAAGATACTTGACACGCCATTGAGGTGTATCAAAAGATTTGAATTTTACATTCAATCTCGCAAGTGCACAAGTCAAAAGACTAGTATAGCGTGCAAGCAAGGGTATCATTCCGCAGAGAGGTGGAATCCGCCAATTATCACTAGCTTAGCTTATTTGGAAAATATGAATTGAGGGGTGTGTGTGTGTGCATTAAATGTAAATATTGCAATGAAAAGATAAATTATGTACAAAAGTATTTACAAAGATAGAATGGATGTAAGAGACGTGGTATATAAATGATTACACTAAGTAAGTGACTCAACCATAGCAATCACACAATTTTATACAAACATGCATCGTCAATGTTGAAAGCCGTGCTCACTTAATCCTCGTCAATATTCTCTCTCGAGTAACAAAGGCTATACCCACACGCACCAGCAACCTATCAACGGATGGTTACCTGAGCTGCACACAAGTTCATTAAGAACTATGAGACACATATAGCGGCTTTATATGCAAAAACCTCGTGTATCTCTACCTTACCCTGGATGTAGTGACCAATCTACTTATGCACGTTGCGTGCTTCACCTCTCGATCCTTCACACAACAACCAAAGTTCATTCAAGTGGTGGCTAACCACTCAAAAGCATTAAGCACTTCAAATGACCACTCAACCATTAACAAACATATTTAATAAAAGAGGCAACAATGCTACGTTTACATCAAATCCCTAATTAATGAAAGTACACATCAAATATGAGACAAAAACACAAAGAAAGAAATACAAAATAGATAGAAAGGAGACCCCATCCATAACCGGGAATCGAACACCGGGTTTTCTCGGTTGTCAATCTGATATGTACTCATCACTATACTATTACGGCGGTCTCTAATCTCATGAATGCTCAACTCTCTCATAGAGAAAGCTCTCTCTTTATCTCTCAAATCTCCCTAAAATGGATGGCTAAAAATAGGACAAGCTCACCAAACAACAATGTGCTAATAGTTGTTTGTTATCATTAAGAACATTCAATTCGAGTTAAGGGTTCATTCTCTTGATTAAGGAATTCACCAAAATCAATTCATCACCCAACCCAAGCCATGGGATGAGCAATTGTGCCTTATTAAAAAGACCCATTAAGCACAAGAATATGGAACCCAAGCCTAATCTAGCATGTGAATGCATAATCAACCAAGCTTTTTCCACTCTTTGGAGCTAATACTCAAACACTCAAATCATTCTAAACATGATATTTTGGCTCACTCATCAACATACAAACAATCATGGGAAGCTAAATTACACTACTCCTAATCTAAATTACTCTACTCCTAATCTAAATTACTCTACTCCTAATCCCATTCATGCATACATATCAATTTTTACCATTCACACACATAAATATCATAATAAGAGGGAAAATTATGGATTTGGCAAAGAGTAGAAACAAAATCCAAGGAATTTAAGAAACATTCATACATATATTGCACAAGTGTAAGTTTACAAAATTCCCAAATTGGTGATTACATCCAAGAAAACAAGAAATACAAAAAAAAAAAAAAAAAAAAAAAAGTGAGTTTAAAGGAGACAACCCTTGAAGACAACTCCTCCAAGCTCTCCTTGATTTCCTAGCTCGTTTTTGGTCCAAAGACCACTCATTTATTCTTGTAATCTACTCCTAGACGGGTGGATGTAGTGTAAAAAGGGTGGTGGAGATGTATGGTGAGCTCCTATAGAGGAAAAACCTCCATGGAGCTTGAAGCTCTCACTTATTTAGGGAAGAAGATGAAGGGGATTTCGGTTTTGAGGTGTGGGATGCACAAGTGTAAGTTTACAAAATTCCCAAATTGGTGATTACATCCAAGAAAACAAGAAATACAAAAAAAAAAAAAAAAAAAAAAAAAAGTGAGTTTAAAGGAGACAACCCTTGAAGACAATTCCTCCAAGCTCTTCTTGATTTCCTAGCTCGTTTTTGGTCCAAAGACCACTCATTTATTCTTGTAATCTACTCCTAGACGGGTGGATGTAGTGTAAAAAGGGTGGTGGAGATGTATGGTGAGCTCCTATAGAGGAAAAACCTCTATGGGAGCTTGAAGCTCTCACTTATTTAGGGAAGAAGATCAAGGAGGAAGAAGATGAAGGGGATTTCGGTTTTGAGGTATGGGAGGTGTCAAATTCTCCTTTTAGACCCCAAATTGGGATATTTAAAGAGTTGGGAGGTTAGGGCACGAATAAGGTGTGAGAAGACAAGATTGCCCTTCAAAATTGGCCTAAAATCACAAAACTGGTGCCCAGAGCGCTGTACGTACAACCCTTTTGTATAGCAACCGTACAGTGCCAATTCTCTAGAATCATTTTGGTAATATGGGCGATGTACGTACAACCCTTTTGTACAGTGACCGTACATCGCTTCTTGTTCTTCAGTGGTTTTTAGCATCGCGTACCGTCACGGAAATGGGTATAACTTCCTCTAGAGACATCGAAATCGTGTTCTGTAAAAACTGTTAGAAAGAAGACAGCTTGGGATTTTCAAAAATAGGTAGCACGAAATCTAATTCAATTTGAGGAGAGATAGATATGGCCCCCAAAAGTTTGGTGTTCTACACGAGCCATTTCCGTTTCAGCCTTTTTAACTTCCAAAACTCATCAATTTAGCTCAAATAACTTATTTATGGTGAATAACCTACAAAAAGCTCACAAAACACATTATATACAAAAATACGCTCGAAAACGAATATAAACAATAGGAAATGGGGACCTCAAATGGTGTAAATATGGTCCGATCAATACTCAATCCATCACTGAATACATGCAACATGCAAAAAGCATTATGGATGAACTGGCCATGCTAGACACACCAGAGAATCCTAAAGACTTAACATTAAAAATCCTAAACAACATAGGTGATGAATACAGAGATATATCATCAGCGGTTCATGCCCGTGACTCACCAATTACATTTAAAGAATTCAATGAAAAACTTATCAATTCAGTGGCCATTCTGAAACAAGAATTCGCAAGAAATCAGAAACTTCCCATCATTGCAAATTATGCTTCCAAACCCTACTCAAGTGGTCACCAATCTACCTACAACTGACAGAACAACAACAGCAATAGAAATTCCAATCCAAACAGGTCAACTGATCCCTCCTCCACAAACTCAAGAAATTTCACTCGGAATCAACAAAACAGACAACAACCATATCGGGGCTTCTATCAACTTTGTAAAGAACAATGACACATCACCAAAAGATGCCCTACATATAACTTCACACCAATTCGACCACACCAGCAGCAGTCGTCGAAACAGTGGCAGCCGCGTGCTCACTTCGTTGCATCGGCGACCTCCACCCCTGAATGGCTGCTCGACACTGGCGCATTTCACCATGTCACTGTGGACCTCTAAAATCTCTCTATGCACTCTCTGTATAATGGTTTCGATGATATCATGATTGGTGATGGCTCAAGTTTGAAAATGAAACATACATGATCTCTCCGTATACCTTCTAAATCCTCATCTTTTTTACTAACTGATGTTCTATATATGCCAAATATAACTCAAAATCTGATTTCGGTCTTGAAATATTGTGTCTCTAATTAATTGGCTATTGAAATTTTACCATTTTCTTTTGTTGTGAAATATATATGTACAGGGGTGCGGCTCATGCAAAGATGGACTAGGAATGGAGTCTACAAATGGCCATCTCATGCTCAATCAGAAACATCCCTTATCATCACCTTCTCTAGTGTCAAAGCCACAATTCCTGACTGGCATCACCGCATAGGCCATCCGTCATCAAAAATTATTTCTAAGTTAGTGTCTTCCCAAGTTTTGTCTATCATGTCGTCATATAAACCTAGCAATCTATGTAGTGCGTGTCATATTAATAAAACTCATATTTTCTACTTCATCTATTCTCAGTTCCAAACCACTTGAAGTCATCTTTTTAGATATTTTGAGCTCTCCAATTATCTCTAAAGATGGCTACAAATACTATGTACTATTTGTTGACCACTTTACCAAATACATGTAGATGTATCCTTTAAAGAATAAATATGATGTCCATACGGTGTTTATTCACTTTAAATCACTGGTTGAATTTAAAAATAAAAATAAATAATAAAAAAACTCCATTATTTCACTATATAGTGACAATGGTGGTGAATACATCGCTCTAAGGCATACCCTTGCAAACCATGGCATCTCTCACTTCACTACACCACCTCACACATCGGAACATAATGGTGTCTTCAAACATCATCATAGACACATAGTGGAGACATGTTTATCTCTTCTCACCCATGCCTCACTATCACTTACATTCTGGTCTCATGCATTTACAAATGTTGTGTACCTAATTAATAGGATGCCCACACTCTTGCTACACATGATATCGCCTTTTGAGAAAAAAAATTGTGTGCATCCATCGTATGCCAAGCTGCTTGTCTTTGGGTGTTTGTGTTATCCTTGGATTAAACCATATAATAATCATAAACTAGAGTCCAAGTCGAAATCATGCATCTTCATAGGATACTCATTTTCGCAAAGCGCATACCATTGTCTAGACCTAGAGACCGATTGTATGTTTGTGTCGCGTCATGTCAACTTTGTTGAGTCAGTTTTCACATACCACGCATTACACAAGAGTTTTCCTCGAGCTAATCCCACTACATATGATCTCTGGTTATCCCTTCCTTCTCCCACAGTAACCACTCCCATGCGTGAGATGCCTTGTTAGAACTCTCTCCGAGATTCCCGAGCATAAGCCGCATCTCCATCTCCTTCACAGCCACCTACCGCTGCACCTCATTCCACTACTAAAATTGCCATTGTAGGCTACTGTGACCTCTCTGTTGCATATGACAACGGCCGAGCCACCTCTGCAATCAACCATGCCACCTCTACCATGCCTGACAGCACACTAGCAGCCACCATTATCTCACTCGATAGTGCACCAGCAGCCCCCATCGCTGAACTTGAAATTGGAACAACAATTCCTCTAGAAATTGGACCAGCAGTCCCTCCACATGCAGCCACCGCCACTCATCCCATGGTGACCAGGTCCAAAAATAATATACATAAGCCTCTCACGAAACTATATCTCACAAGTGTTCTCTCGCTTACTCAAACTGAGCCCTTATGTGTGTTTCAAGCTCTTAAATTTCCAGAATGGAGACGCGCTATGTCTAATGAATTTGATGCCCTTATTCGAAATGAAACGTGGGACTTGGTTCCCTCTTACTCGTCATATAATATAGTGGGATGTAAATGGGTATTTTGCATAAAGAGGTCTCTGGATGGTTCTATTTCCAAGTACGAAGCTCACTTGGAGGCCAAAGGGTTTGACCAGCGGCCTGGTGTGGACTACACTGATACTTTCAGTCCCGTGGTCAAGACTACCACAATCCGAGTTCTACTGAGCATTGCGGTCTCGTGAGGATGGCCACTTCGCTAGTTGGATGTGAACAACGCATTCCTTCAGGGTTATTTAGATGAGAATGTATTTATGGCGCAACCACCCGCATTCATGGATCCTACGCTTCCACTCCATGTCTGTCATCTCAAGAAAGCCATATATGACCTTAAACAAGCACCTCGAGCGTGGTACAATGAACTTCGGCAATTTCTCCTCCAAAATGTGTTTGTTAATTCTCACTCTGACACCTCCTTATTCATCTTTAATGCTCACGGGTGTGTGATTTTTTTGTTAGTATATGTTGATGATATCATAGTCACTGGTAATGATGGAGCACTCATTAACACATCTGTTGTGACGCTTGCTTAGCGTTTTTCCATTAAAGATCTTGGCGCCTTATTATACTTTCTTGGAGTTGAAGTGATTCCGTGCTCGGTCAGCTTGTTTCTCTCTCAGCAAAAGTAAGTGACTGATCTCCTCACTCGCACCAAGATGATTAACTCTAAACCAATCGCTACTCCTCTTCCCACCAATCACTCTCTTACACTACTTGATGGCACTTCTCTCACAGATGCCACTGAATTTTGTCAAGTAATTGGTGCTCTCCAATATTTATCTTTCACTCGTCCTGACATTGTGTTTGTTGTCAACAAACTAGCTCAATTTATGCATTGACCCACAACCAGGCGCTGGTCTCTTGCCAAGCATCTCCTTCGATATCTGAAAAGGACAGTCGGCCATGGGCTTCTCCTACGCCGTGACTCACCGATCACTTTGCATGCATTCTCTGACACAAACTGGGCATGTAACCAGGATTATCATACTTCAACTAGTGCCTATGTTCTCTTCCTTGGGTCAAATGCCGTCTCGTGGTGCTCTCGCAAACAAAAATCTGGTGCCTGCTCATCCACTGAAGCGAAATACAGAGGGTAGCTCTTGCTACGTATGAAGTTTTACGGCTGTCCTCCCTCATGCGTGAGTTGCTCATTTCATCACCTTCTCCACCTACAATTTTTTGCGACAACATTGGCGCCACTTACTTTTGCTCCAATCCAAATTTTGACTCCCGAATGAAACATATAGAAATTGATTCACTTTGTTCGTGACAGAGTTCAACCGGGACAAATTCAGGTATCACATGTGGCATCTGCAGACCAACTAGCTGACTCGCTTACCAAACCGCTATCAAGGACAAGGTTTGCATTTTTACGGTCCAAGATTGGTGTCTCTGAAATGCCTACCATCTTGCGGGGGTGTATTAAGGATATTCAATCCAACTCCAATTCAGACTTGAAATCCAACTCCACCTCAGACTTGAAGTCTCACACCAATCCATCTCCGCCTCATACTTGAAGTCTTTGTCATATCTTATATTGTTATATTTTAATCTTATCACTTGTTGTAATTATCCTTTAGCTGATAGTTATTAGTTTAGTAGTTTAATAGAAGTAGATTTCATGTACTGTCATACACGACCTGTGTAATGTATATATGCTTGTAAATCAAGTTCATCAATATTTAAAAGCATTATTTTTTACAATCAAAGGTTTTATGAAGGTTTTAGAAGGGACAATGGTATTTAACCCAAGACACACAAACTCTTTTACTGATACTCTCGCCAAAATGGGTTCCAGTAGGATGGGTGATAGGCTTGAGTGGGGAGACTTATGATCAGGGTTGTTGTTTTGTTTTTGGGTGGTGTCTGGTGTTTTGGGGTGGTTCTTGGTCTTTGTTTTGGTGTGTGCTGTTTTGGGTCTCGGCTTTTTTTCAGTCTTTGGTGTTGTCATTGTGTTCTAAAGAAAAGATGTTTTGGGTCTGTTTTGATGTTTGCTGTTTTTAGGTCTCAAGATAGGTGTTTTTGCCTTGCTCTTTTATGCGAGCGTTATGGCTTCTTGGCTTGTTTGTGGTCTTTGCTCCTCTGTTTTGTGGTGTTCCTTTCCGGCCTTCCGGCCAATGAATAAATCTTTTGTTGTTAAATAATAATAATAATAATAATAATAAGATATATATTGATTAAATATTAATATTAATAATATTTATAAATAAAAAAAAGAAGTAAATAAATAAAAAGCAGGTCAGGTTTGGCTTGGAGACAATTAACCCCATGGTACTCTTCCCACTTTTGAAGCAGATTTTTGAAAAGCCGACCTTGAGATTTTGGGAGCCCGAGATGAAAAAAAAAAAAAAAAAAAATGAGGTCTCTGACCTTTTATGTATGTTTTTTTGATTTTTTTTGATTTAGTAAATAATTTTAAAAATTAATATAATAATTTGAAAACAAGACCGTAAACATAACAAAATAACAAATAAAAAATTACTAAAATAAAAATTTTATAATTGTATCAAAAAATGTATTACTTAAACCATATTTAATTGCTTTATTTCTACACAAAGTGTAGCCCCCTTTCTGTATCCTTTTGAGTAAGTTTCTCGGGTAAAACCGGGTTTTTAATGTTTCATTTGAGGTTTTTGTAGGTTTTTCTGATAGCAGGGGTGTTTCAGCTCTAAATGGAGATCTTTAGGCAATTAGCGCAAATATGGAAAGTCTGGGGGCTTTGATCAGAGCGCCGCGGTTGAAGCGTCGCAGTTGGTGCACAAGCGGCAAGGAGGCGACAGAAGCGCATGAAGCGCCGCGGTCGTGCAACAGCGGTAGAGAGGCGACAGAAACCCCTCAGGGTTGCCGCGGTCTACGTGCCGCGGTTGCTCAACCGCGGCAGAGACGCGACAGAAACTTCAAAGGCTTGCCGCGGTTGAGCTGCCGCTGTTGTCCAACCGCGAAAATGGCAACCACGGCAGCGCGACCCTTCGTATTCCAGAGGGCATTTTGGTCATTTTTGGGTCTCTTATAAATACCCCTTCTAGGTCATTTCAGAAGACACCTCCCCTAGCTCGAAATATTGCAGCAAGTTTCCATCTTGGCTCATCCCTTCACTCATCACCATCCCATCCCTTACAACCCACCAAAATCCTACCTTTCCCTAAGATCCAAACACACCAATCCCACCTCTTTTCCATAGCCATCATCACTTCACCTTTTGAGCAAGAAGAAGGATAGAAAGAGAAGAAGATCCAAAGAAGAAGAGGAAGCTCTCCAAATAGTTTTCTCTATTCTCTTTCTCTTTTGTTCTTTATTGTAGCCATGTACTCCTTATTTCATATTTCTTGTATGGTTACTAGTTGTAATATGATGAGCTAAACTCATAGTGCTAGGATTTGATGAAACCCCTCCTTTGGCTATACATTTAAATGAAATGATTCTTGTTTATCCCCTATGTGCAATATTGTTGTTTGTATGGGTATTTTAATGTACTTAATGCTTTTCAATTGATTGATCTCCTTTTGAATGATTTTTGTGGTATGTTATGTACTAACCAGAGACGCATGCCACGTGTTCGATAAAATGCTCCCCTATGCATGCTTAGAAAAGTAGACCTACTTAGGCTAGCGTATAGGACTCATTTAGTACACCAACATCCGTAATGAACTCTTTCGTACATTCCGGGTAATCGAAAGATAAGCTTAGGTATGTTTTGAGAGTGACTCACTCTACTTGACCAAGATTGTGGGTCAATCTAAGGGTGTACGAGTATATAAGTTGCAATGAGCACGGTTGGGGGTAAATAATCGAGTCTAACTAGGAAGTCAATATAAGGGTGGGGTGTAGTCAAGTCCTAGCATATTTCTCTCCATTATCACATTCGAGTTATATTTCGTGTTATTTCTTTCATTGCTTTAGCATTAGTCTTTAATCAAGTTAGTTTGCATTGTTTATTTTGGATAACCATCATTATTGATTGTTTGAATAGCAAATGGGTTAATCAATTTCGGTAATCGATCACTCGATTCCTTGAGAACGAACTTTACTTACTATTGTGCTACCCTCCGACCTCGTTCTATTTCGAGTGTCACTTGAGTGATAGCCAATATTCGTCTCAGATTATTTGCTAAGAGGTGATTTCACACCAAAATTCAAAAGGATTCTACACATATTGGATTGACACCACCTGGCATTCTCTAATTAGTGGTACATGTGTAAGGTGCACCAATTCCACCCAAATATTTTTCTTCAGCATATATAGCATAAATATATTAAAGGAGGAATTACAATTAAGTCCTTATATTTTAAGGAAATATTAATTTTTTACCTTACTTATATCTATTAGGGTCTTTAGTCCTCATCTTTTTGAAAATACATCAAAAAAGTCCCTCCATCAGTTAATAGTTAGTATGAGTTAATTGGTTTACAAGTAAAAAGGTACTTTCATTCATGTTTTAATAAGTTGAACCATGTGGCAAATTTATATAATTTAAAAAAAAAAAAAAAAAAAGGTAAAATACGAACAAAAACAAAAGCAAAACAAATAACTTCAAAATTTTTTTAAAAAAATTAATAAGAAAAAATAAGAAAAGTTATTTTGAATAAAATCTAAAAAATTAATAAATATTTTCAAATTTTTAATTCAAAAAAAATGAAAAAAAAAATAATAATCTTTTTAAAAAATAAAAACAAATTAAAAACTATAAAAAAAATAAAAAAATTAAATCTCAAACCGTCCAATCTAGAGATAAAATAAGATTTTTTTTTTAAATAAATAAATAAATTATAGTGGTGGCCGGAGATCCATCTAGATTGGATCTCCACCAGATCCATGGAGATCTTCATCCTCCCGTACCGCAAAGGGGAAAGACGCAATGAGGGAGATCTCGCCTACATCTTTTCACAACGGGAGGCTTCTACCTCCCTCACCTGCGAATAGTGGAATCCAAATTAGTGAAATCGTGATTTCACGAACAGGGATCGAGACCTCCTCGTTCACGGTTGAGGGAGGTAGGAGCCTTCCCGCCGTGAACTAGCAGAAGCAAAACCTTCCTGACCGTGAACAAGGAAGGTCTCACTCCCATGTTCACAAAATTGTAATTTCACGATTTCGCAACATCCATGTCTCACCCCTACCCTTCACTTCTGAAAGAGGCTGGAGCCTCCCCACCATGAACTAGTGAAGGTGAGACCTCCCCCGCCGCGTCATCCCCCTTTCACGGTAGGGGAGAATGCAGATCCATTGAGATTTCCATGGATTTGGTGGAGATCTAATCTCCTGATTGGATCTCCACCTTCTATCAATCATGATGGACGATGGAGATCCAACTCCACCAAAAAAAATTTATTTCTTTTAATCTTCCTTTAAAAATAAAAAAAATAAATAAATAAACTTTTTAAATCTTATTTTGTCTCAACTGTCCATCACAATCGGATATTAAAATATATATATTTTAAAAAAAATTATAAAAAAAATTATGCTAGAATTATTATTATTATTATTATTATTATTATTATTATTATTGAATTTTTTTAATCTTCAACCGTCCATCATTGTGATAGACAACCGAAGATAAACAAATTTTTTTAAGTAAAATTTTTTATTTTTCTTTAAATAAAAAATTTATTTTGAATTTTATTTGATCTCCAACATCCAATCTCAAGAGATGGAGGGTGGAGATTCATTTTTTACATTTATTTTTTTAATTTTTCTATTAATCCGTTTTAAAAAAAATATTTGATTTTAATTTTTTTTAATCATACAATTATTTTAAACATAGGGTAAATAGTATTTTCACAGCATATGTTATGTTTGACCGTTATTTTTTGGTCAATGGACCAATTTGATGTATTTCCAAAAAGATAAGAACCAAAAACCCTAGTACACCTAAGTGGGGTAAAAAAAAAAAGCAATGATTCCTTAAAATATAAGGACCAAACTGTAATTCTCCCTTTATTAAACTGGCAACTTGTACAATAATCAAACATATGAATTTGTTGGTGCATTTTATATATGAATAAGCTTCCGATCGTTCAGTGCTCTGTTGTCTTCTTTTTCTTGCTGTGAATTGGTCACAGGAGATTGGAGAAAACAGAAATTAGAGAGAGAGAGAGAATTTATTATCTCTTAGCAATCAATGGAAACAAAAGCAATATCGTTTGGTAGAACTATGGCAGTTCCTATTGTTCAGGAGTTGGCAAAGAATCCACTAACAAGTGTTCCACCACGTTATGTGCATCATGATCAAGACTCTCCCATCATATCTCTCAACTCTTCTTCACCACAAGTCCCCATCATTGATATGCAAAGATTGCTCTCTCAAGATTTCATGGACTCAGAGCTCCAAAAATTGGACCAAGCATGCAGAGAATGGGGTTTCTTCCAGGTTTGTTAGATTGAACTTGTTTGTTTGTTTATTGCGATTAAGAATATTAAGATGAAATTGACATGTATGATGCAGTTGATAAACCATGAAGTAAGCAGTAGGTTGGTGGAAGAAGTGAAATTGGAGAGTAAAGAGTTCTTTAAGCTGCCAATAGAAGAGAAGAACAAGTGTAGGCAAAAAGAAGGAGATCTGGAGGGATATGGGAATGTATTTGTTATGTCTGAGGATCAGAAACTTCATTGGAGTGATAGGCTCTACATCACTACTGCTCCACCTCATTTGAGGAAACCACACCTTATTCCCAACCTCCCTCCCTCCTTTAGGTTCTCTCTCTCTCTCTCTCTCTCTCTCTCTCTCTCTCAATAATTATGCAGATAGTTTTTTATTAATTTGTGCCCTTACCACCTATCATTATTGATTGGTTTGGTAAGATGAATTTGTCAACATATATGACGATAAACAGCACAAACCATCGTGGCCGGTGGCCCCAACAAAGAGGTGTTATGATAAAGTAGCTCCACAAAGATTAAATATCTTATAATTGATAGATGTTACGAGTAATTAGCATCATCTCCTAATATTTTTTTTTTTAAGAAAGTCCTGTTTTTTTATTATAAGAGTAAGTAGGTGGTGTTTGTTTTTTTCTTAAGTCTTAATTTGTTTAAGATATTAGTAGGTCTTAAAAATTAAGATATTTTAATGGGGTTGTTTTCTCATTTGGGATGATTTATAACATGTGTAGAGTATTTACTTTTTCCGTTTATAATCTTCCAATATCATTCGATATTTGAATTAAAATAATTTTTGTTACTATAGTATTTCATCATTTTTATTTTTTAAATTAATAAAAATATATACAAATTTGAATTATTATTATAAATTTAATATAAAAATGTTATCGTTTTTAAAATAATAAAATAAGTTTTTGGCCTTTAAAAAAAATGGAAAATCGAATAGAGGAAATCCATTTAGTAAAAATTTGAATCTCCAGGATATTTATTGAGGAAAGACTTTTCTAAAATAATTTACTAAAAAGGATTTGGATCACCTCCTCACCTCACTTTGTTCTCACCTAAACCAATAGTCTTGATTAATTCTATCTTTTGTAGTGTACGTAAAGACATGAAAATTAATATTGATTTGTTGTATTAGACATGTGATAATAGATTATGGAGGTGAGGACAATTAAGGTGAGGAAGGAATCTAGATCCTACGAAAAAATATGACATGATGATAATTGTTACATCAAGACTGTACCCAAATAAAAAAATATGGAAAACATCTGATTCTATGTCACCTCTGTGTGCATGCATATATGTATTTACAGTATATTGAGTTTCCATTTCCATATTAATTTAATTATCTCAGCACACAATAAATCAATAATTGAAACAGATCGATCTTGATGATTATTTCCATATATTAAGATATGTTAATTTGGTTTGATTTGATTGTTCTTTAAAACTTTTTAACATCTTATTACTGCAGAGAGACATTGGAAGCTTACTCGGCTGAACTGAAAAATGTCGGTGTGAAAATTCTGAGGCTAATGGGAAAAAATCTAAGATTGGATGATAATGAAATGGCACTATTGTTAGAAGGAAGGCAAGCAATGGGCTTTAATTACTATCCGCCATGTCCACAACCAGAGCTGGTGATGTAGACAGGCTTGCAGATTCGTATTTGGGTCGCTTAATGCACCCAAAACAAGCCCAGCTGAAAGTCTCCTAATTGGCGTTAACAATATGCTGGAACTATTTATTTGCTTAGGACTTGTTCTCCTTTTTTATTTAGGATTTCTTTTCAAGTTAATTTAAGTTGTTTTAGAAGTCGTTTCCTTGTGGAATTCGACTTATAGCTTTCCTATTTATGTTGCTTGTTTTCTGAACTTAGAGGATTGATTTTGAAGTTAATAATATCTCTTGAGTTTTCTCAATTGAAGTTCCTTTTTCCTGGAATTCATTAGAATCAACAGGTTTGAGAAGTCACAGGTTAGTCTAATTCGTGAGATTGTCTTTCTCATACTTCCGTCTGCATCAGCTGGTCATCGGCTTCCCTCCTCATTCTGATTTTTCAGGCCTCACCATTCTCTTGGAGGTCAATGATGTACAAGGTCTTCAGATAAAGAAAGATGGGATATGGATTCCTGTTAAATCCCTTCCTAATGCTTTTATAATAAACATTGGGGATACTCTCGAGGTACATTTTCACTTTTATAATCCTTTACTTGTACATTTTCACTTTTTCTATCATTTGGTAGCTATCGAATCATTACAAGCAAAATGGATATAAATAATTATATACAATTGATGATGTTGCAGATAATGAGCAATGGAACATATCGCAGCATCGAACATCGAGCAACAGTTAATTCTTTAAAAGAGAGGATATCTATTGCCACATTTTGCAGCCCCAAAATGGATGGAGAAATCTGTCCAGCACCAAGCCTTGTAACCCCAGAAACTCCAGCAATGTTCAGAAGAATATCAGTTGTAGACTATATCAAAGGACTATTTTCGCAAAAAATTGACGGAAAATCATACATTCATTCCATGAGGATTCAAAATGAACCAGGCAGAAACCAAGTGTAAGTACTATTGCATAAGTTTGTCTATTATCCAAGGTATTGGTAATTTGATATCCAGGCGGATCGTTTGGCAAAAAGGAGTTCTAGAGGGGGTGAGGATTTTGTGCAGTGGTACTAAGTTTTGTTTGTTTTTTCTTTTGGGTTGTTTCGTCTTGGTGTCGGGTGCGTCTTTTGGGGTTGTTTTGCTGCGGCTTTCCTGTGTTTGCTGTTGGTGCGGAGGCCTTTCCCTCTGTCTTTTGTTTGTTGTTGTTTCCTGGCCTTGTGCCCTTAATAAATTCGTTGTTCAAAAAAATTAGCACAATCATCTAATTATGTTTCATTCAACTCTAAACTCTAAATAGCTAAATTTGATCCGTGTTTCGTGTGATCATATTGTTGTTTTCATGACTCATGACCCAAATTGCTACCCGTAGTCTGATAAGATGAGATTAATTTAGTGGTAAGCTCATCACACTTACATCCAAAAGATTGTGGGTTTAAGTCATACCCTTCTCTCAATCCTGAAATATTATAATTAATCCAATCCATTCAAATCCAATGTTTTAAAAATAATTCAACCCTATCTCGCACACCAAACAAACCCCAAAAGTCTTATGGGCATTATAATGTAACGATATGTAGTACTACAAGTCCCAGGGGCGGATTTACGAGGGGCCAGACAAGGGCCATGTCACCACCACCACACCCCCCCCCCCCCCCCCCCCCAAAAAAAAAAAAAATAAATAAAAAAAATTCAAGTTTTTGATTTTCAGTTAAGAAAATAAGCACTAAATATAATAAATTAGACATCGGTTTTGCAAAAGGTAAAAAAATGATTTTTTTTTGGACACTTGGATTATGTAATTGAAATGGAAATGGAAATGGAAGTAAAAATTAGATAAATTTAATTATAAATGATTTTTGACATATAAAAGGGGGACACATTACATTTGTCTTGCATAACCGACTTGAATATTTAATTTTTGTATTGGCCTCTGAAAGTTAAAATTCTGACTTCACCCCTGACAAGTCTGTTTGACCAAACGTCCGGAATTTTGGTTCTTCACATTTTTTTGAAAATTCTGTTGCAGAGAATTATGGTTCCCGTGATACAACACTGCACCAAGAAATTCAACCATTTGACCAAAATCATGATAACACAACCTTATTAGTACACAACATAATTATTAGTAGAATACTTATCTATATTATCGTATGCGTGTCTTCCATATATATATAGTCTTTCTATTGTCAGTTCGTCCCAACAATAAATATATCAGGATGAAGAATGTAGACCACAAATTATGGAGAAGTTTTAACAAGTGCATACACTTTGAGTCAAAATATGTAAATCTAGTGGTCCACATTCTTCGTTCTTATATATTTATTGTCGGGACGAACTGATAATAGAAAATCTATATATATATATATATATAAGAGTTATTGACTCAACTCAAAGTTATATAATAGGCCATTGCTTCAACTCATTGTGCATCAGCTCAATGTACACCAGCTGTACGTTGAAGGAATGAAGAATGTTAGAAGGCTTGATCAAGTTTGCAGCTTATGTGACTGATACAAAGCAGAAGAAAGGAGTACACGCTCAACAAGAAAGAGAGGTCAACTTGGTTGTCATTATCAGGAAAGTTGTTTGAGGTTAGTTAGGGCCCATTCTGTAATCGTTTTTCATTTGTTGTTTCTTGAAAAGAAAAACGAAAATGAAAACAGTGTTTTTGGCTTTAATTTTGAAACGAAAACGCGTTTGGTAGCATATACTGAATGTTGTAGTCTAAAATTAAAAACGAGAAAAATACGTCTGGTAGATTACCTAAAAAAATATCAAAATTTGAAAATTTTCTATTGTAATTTTTTAATTTGAATAAAAAGTGGGTCAAAAATTCTTCACGGATAATTATCAACTAACTCAGAATTGATTTTTTTGTTTTTTTAAAGATGTCTCAAGTCTATAATCTAAAACTCAAACTCCTGCACAATACAACATAAGCTACTTGGTGAGACACTGGTACGACAAAGTCCTGGAGGTCTTGCTGAAATCCATTCAAGAAAGAAGCGATTTTGGTGATATTATCAACTAGGAAGCACGGATACTTCATTTGATGGAGGTAACTCCTATCGAACTCGTATCCAGTTCGGATACTTCCCGGATACTCCAGAATACGTATCCGATACGCCAAATGGCGTATCCGTTGACTTTTTTTCAAGTTTGACTGGAGGATACTTAGGAGATACTTGAGGGATACTTGGAGGATACTTTGAGGATATTTTTGGGGCAATATTATAATTATTTTAGTTTAAAACGGGGTCAAATTATAATTTCAAAATATTAGGGGTCAAAATGAAACTGTAAAGAAATTTTGGCTTTGATTCCATTGATATGGAGAACAACGAGATACTTGAGATTGCAAACCTTTCACTTGATGAACCAGAGTTAGATACCGAATTATTTAGATCCTTTAACAATGTGCATGATGATAATGAAATTAATTAGGAATTTAAAACATGTTTTATGAGTTTTTATTTTATTTTATTTATTTTATGTATTATTTGGATTTTGTAATATGTTATGGCTTATGTGATGTATGTTTTATTTGGATTTTGTAATATGTTCGACTTATGTGACATGTTTTATTTAGATCCTGTAATATGTTACATTGTTATGACTTATGTAGTTATATGACACGTTTTATTTGAATTCTGAATATGTTTTGATTTTGAATGAATTATTAAATATGTTTATATATATATATTTAAATATAAATATATATTATTTTAATTGACGTATCCTGCCGTATCCGTATCCTAGTTTTTGAAGATTTACCGTATCCTCATATCGTGCTGTATCCATATTCCGTATCCGTATCCGTATCCGTGCTACATAGATTATCAATAAAAAGAATTGCAATGGCAATACTGTTCTGCACCACGCCGTATCTCAAAGTAATGTGTGTTTCTCCAAACAAACCATATCAATTATCTTTGCAAAAATTTGAAAGACCCTGTTTTCCTTTTTTATGCAGATCGTAAAATTATTGCTGAGTGAAAGGCCTAACTGTAATGGTAAAATGGATGTAAACGCCATGAATGATGGTGGAGGACTGACTCAATCCATCAACGTGACTTGATCAATGCACCAAAATCATCTCTGTATTATACATTCCACATAAATCACAAATCATAGCCCAGAAATTTGAACACAAAAAGCTGCACTAACAAACAAAACTCAAATGGAGATCCCATCATTATTTAAGAAAGAAATCACATATTCACATAAAAAGCCCAAATCTGACTTCATCCAACTTTATCCCAAGATTGGCACCAAGCAATTTCTTATCCATTCTCAGAGACAAGTACAATACAGTCTGAAAAACTCATACCCTTAACAAAATCTTGAATATCTACTGTTCGATGGCCGGAAGTGGTGAGATCCTCCTTCGACGACGCCGATCTGGCCAGATCGGTGAGATGAGCAGCTCCATTTTTTGTCATGGAGAAGAAGAAGAAAAGGAGGAGGAGGAGGAGGAGATGAAGAAGAAAAGAAGACGATCTGTGATGACGAAATAGGAAAAAAAAAATGAGAAAAAAATGAGTTAAAAAAATAAAATAAAAAACATCTAAAAGTTGTTTTTCAAAATTTTCATTTTAATACTGGTTTTGTTTTTCACTTTGTTTTTGTTTCATGAAAATGAAATGAAAAACTGTTAAAGAACACGAATTCAAAATCGTTTTTGTAAAACAAAAACGAAAACTGACTGAAAAACAGCTGCAGCCTGCAGGATAGACCCTTAGATTTTTATTAAAGCAAGGCCTATTATATAAGAAGATATCTTGTTTTTTGGCTCGTTAGGCTTGGGGCTTTGTTTTGTAGTCTTCTTTCTTTGTAGTCTTGGGTGTTGTTTTGTGGGTGGGCCATAGCTCTATTGGTTGGTGTGATCTTGTTTAGGCTTCTTGAGCTATGTGCTTGTAGTCAAGGGCGGTTCAAGGGTAGTTGGAACCTTAGGCGAAAATTTAAAATGAAGCCTTGTGATTCCACAGCTCCCTTCTTTTGCTATTGGTTACAAATTTATCAAGAGTGCTTTTTTGCGATTCAAATAATTTTTCTATTTTTTTTTCTTTTTTCTTTTTTATTTTTTTGTATCCAAATTTGTATTTTATATTAGACATGTCGAATATATGATTATCAGTTATCAAAGCTTAAAAAAACAAATAATTTTGTTATGGTTGAAAATAAAATAAATAAATAAATAAAATTAAAGTAATAGATTTTGAAACAATTAAACCTAGAATGTTTATGAAAGAGTATATAGAGAAACAATGAGAGAGTTTGGAAGATATAAAATAAAAGATTTTAGTGTGAATATATAATTAAAAAAAAAATTAAACGTTTAAAGAAAAAGAATAACATTAATGTGTAATTTTTTTATTAGGAAAACTTTAATGAGTATTTAAGTCCACTTAAATGTAGTGTACTTGAAAATAGGAATCTTTAAGAATGAATAGTAATTTATAAATTTAAAGAGATATTTTTTTAATAATAAATAGAAAAAAAAAATATTGGATATTAATTATTAAAAAATATATATTAATAATAAAAATATGGGGCCTTGATTTTAGGTAGGACCTTAGGTAACTACCTCACTTATCTAGAGGTCCAGCCGTCCCTACTTGTTGTTCTTCTTGGCCTACTTGGCCTTTTGGTGAATAAAATTTTACCTTTAAAAATATATATATATATATATCTTAAGCTTTCTCAATCTTCAATAAAAGAAGTTTTTCAAAAGCCACTAAAGGTGTAGCTATACCTGTACCTATCGATCCTTTCTTTTTCTTCTTTCAGTACTTTCGTCGAATAAATTGTAGTTCACATCAAACATCTTTGCTTCGTATTGTTTTCATTGTGAATCGGTGGAGGTGAGACCTTCCCCGTTCGTCCCCATCGTGAACGGGGAAGGTCTATCTCCCCTGTTCACGAAATCACAATTTCACGATTTCGCAACATGCATGTCTCACCTCCGCCCTTCACAGTCAAAGGAGGTCGGAGCCTCCCTGCCTCCTGCCGTGAAAGAGGGATGACACAGCGAGGGAGGATGCAGATCCATGGAGATCTCTATGGATCTAGTGGAGATCCAATCTCCAGATTAGATCTCCACCATCTATCAATCAAGATGGACGGTGGAGATCCAACTCCACCAGAAATTTTTTTATTTTTATTTTTAATATTCTTCCTCTTTTTTTAAGTTTTTTAAATCTTCTTTTGTCTCAACCGTCCATCACAATTGGAGATTAAAATATATTTTTTTAAAAAAGTATTTTTTTTATAAAAAAAAATTTAAGCTAGAGTTTTATTTTTATTTTTATTTTTGAATTTGTTTTAGATATATTTTTTTTAATCTCCAATCGTCCATCATTGTGATGGAAGGCTAGAGATAAACAATTTTTTTCTTAAGTTTAATTTTTTAATTTTTTTTTTATCTAAAACATTTATTTTAAATTTATTTGATCTCCAACATCCAGTCTCAAGAAATAGAGGGTGGAGATTCATTTTACATTTATATTTTAATTTTTCTATTAATCCGTTTTAAAAAATATTCAATTTTAATATATTTTTTAATCATACAATTATTTTAAACGGAGGGTAAAATAGTATTTTCATGGCATATGTTATGTTTGACCGTTATTTTTTTGGTCAAGGAACCAATTTGATATATTTCCAAAAGGATTAGAGTCAAAAACCCTAATACACCTAAGTGGGATAAAAAAACAATGATTTCTTAAAATATAAGGACCAAACAGTAATTCCCTTTATATTAAATTGGCAACTTGTACTATAATCAAACATATATATTTGTTGGTATATTTTATATATGAATAAGCTTCCGATCGTTCAGTGCTCTGAGATTGGAGATAACAGAAATTAGAGAGAGAGAGAGAGAGAGAGAGAGAGAGAGAGAGAGAGAGGTAATTTGTTATCTCTTAGCAATCAATGGAAACAAAAGCAATATCGTTTGGTAGAACTATGGCAGTTCCTAATGTTCAGGAGTTGGCAAAGAATCCACTAACAAGTGTTCCACCACGTTATGTGCATCTTGATCAAGACCCTCCCATCATATCTCTCAACTCTTCTTCACCACAAGTCCCCGTCATTGATATGCAAAGATTGCTCTCTCAAGATTTCATGGACTCAGAGCTCCAAAAATTGGACCAAGCATGCAGAGAATGGGGTTTCTTCCAGGTTAGTTTGATTGAACTTGTTAGTTTGTTTACTGCGATTAAGAATATTAAGATGAAATTGACATGTATGATGCAGTTGATAAACCATGAGGTGAGTAGTAGGTTGGTGGAAAAAGTGAAATTAGAGAGTGAAGAGTTCTTTAAGCTACCAATAGAAGAGAAGAACAAGTGTAGGCAAAAAGAAGGAGATCTAGAGGGATATGGGAATGTGTCTATTATATCTGAGGATCAGAAACTTCATTGGGGAGATAGGCTCTATTTCACTACTTCTCCGCCTCATTTGAGGAAACCACACCTTATTCCCAACCTCTCTCCCTCCTTCAGGTTCTCTCTCTCTCTCTCTCTTAATAATTATGCAGATTTAGAATGAGAGAGTTTCAGAGAGAGAGGAGTGTGGACCATCCCAGACGTGAAGGAAGAAAGGATTTTAGGGAGAATTTGTACTCAATTTTCGTTGATAATTTGAACGATAAGGTAGATCTTCTGTGATTATGGGGATTGTTCAAGACTTTTGGAAAGGTAAGGGACATACATCTATCCGGAGCAAACAGAGATAGGAGACGTGGCTTTGCTTTTGTGAGATTTGCTACTCTAGAGGAAGCGAGAAGGGTGGCAGAAATGACGAAAGGAATGCATATTTATGGGTGGCCAATTGACGTAAAAGTAGTACAATATGGATGGAACGAGGAGATAGCAAGGGCAAACCAGAGAGGAAGACAAGAGAAGATTGGATCTCGGAAGGTGATCATACGGGGGTTCATCTCAAAGGGTCTGTTTCTGATTTAGGCAAGTTCAAAGGCTATCAGTCGTTCGCGGAGGCAGTGAATGGTAAACGGATAAGTCAGGATATCAGGAATGAAGCAGCTCAGGAGGAAATGATGACTATGATACTGGATAGGAAAGATGCTGATAAGAAATGGCTGGAGAATTGTGCTTTTGGGGTCTTAAAGAAATTTGCTAGTATTAACATAGTAAACAAAAGGTTGACAGATAGAGGTTTCTCATTCTCTTCGGTCTATCTAGGTGTTAAAGCCATTCTATGGAAGTTTGAATCTGATTGCGATTGTATTGGTTTCATTAAGAACCGTTTTTTTTGGGATGACTCCTTCATCTCGATGGAAAAATGGTCGGAGCATAACAACATCCAAGCAAAGCCAATATGGATTTCTCTTTCAGGGATACCGTTGAAATTCTGGAATGAGTCTTTTTTTCTTAAAATTGGTAAGTTATTGGGGGAAATTCTGGTCATCGAACAAGACACTCTTCTTAGACGAAGAATGGATAGGGGAAAATTTTTGATTGCCCTGCATGATGATCATCTTGTGTCCAATAAACTGAAGGTGTTTGAAGGTAACAAGTCTTTTGTCGTCATAATAGAAAAGGACCCGATGAAGGTGACTTTAAATTGGCTAATGGGTGAACTTGTTTTGAATTTTGAATCGGAACCGGAGGGCCTTCCCATTCCGCCTGAGGAAGATGATGGATGGCTGCCTGCAAAATGTGACAGGATGGGAAAGGGAGTCAGAGGAGAGTGGGCTACTGTCAGAAGGAGAAAAGATGTCAGAAATACAACTAAGCATGGAGACAATTATGACCTTTCTATGCCTAGCTCTGATGATCTAGAAGGGGGTATAAAGGACAAAGGGAAACAACCTTTTGTTAAGTATTTCAAAAAGAAACCAACCGGTAGAGCCTATATGGAAGGCAAGTTGGACCTGGTGAAAAAGACAGCTAGAAGTTTTAAAGGAGCAGGGGATGTCAGTTCAACAACTGCATCAGAGTCAGAATCTGAGGAAGGACAGCTGATGGGGGTTGGTAAAGCCAAAGGTGAGTGTTCGAAATGGAGGCAAGTGGACAAGGGAGGATGGGCTGGAAGACAGAGTGGGCTGGTTAATGGAGAAAAATCCCAAGTGGCTGAGTCTGAAGAAGGGTCAGTAGGCTCTGCAGTAAGCCCAAAGGTTGTAAAGGATAAAAAGTCCAGTAAGGATTTAGTGGTGGGGACCTCTAAGAAGATTTTAGTAAGACATAACCACTCAATTGTGTCCATTTCGGACCAGGAAGGAAGAGATGTTGTTTTACCCTTGAGAGGCCCAATCTCATTTCCCTTACAGGACAGGGAGGGAGGTCAGATTAATGCAGAGGAATTGAGACCAGTGCCATTGTCGGTGGAGTTAGGAGAAGAAAGGATTAGAACAAGCAACATAGGGAGTGAAAATGGGTTATCTTCTCCTTGGAGATTAGAGAAAGAAATTGCTAAGGTTATTGAACAAGGTTTTACTCGTTGTTACTTTTTCAAATCAAGAAACCGTGAGGCTGAAGGTGGCAACATGAATGAAGGAAACGGCGGGCAGGAGAGTAGTTGGAGTGTGGGGGTGGAAATTGCGAAAGTCATAGAGGTAGGCATGGCATTAGGCGTGGATTTTAACAAAGACAGAGATTCGGTAAAGGTGGAAATTGCTCAGAGGGAAAAAGAAGAAGATGAGAGGCTGGCTGAATCGAAATTCAGATAAGTTTTCTTTTTGTGTCTGTTTCAGTTGGGTTTCCTTTCTTCTTTATGTTTATTGTTTCTTGGAATGTGAGAGGTCTTGGAACTGGGGTGAAACGTAGAATGGTGAAAGATATGGTGTGTTCTATTAAACCAGAGGTTCTGTTTTTACAAGAAACAAAATTGAAAAACTTTGATTATAGGACAGTTTATTCGATTGGAGGGTCTTGGTTATCTAAGGGTATAGGGGTGGATGCAGAAGGGGCTTCTGGGGGGTTGTTGATTCTTTGGAATGAGGAGTCTTTTGTTGTTGAGGATTGTATTTCCAACAGTAGATGCATTATTGTGGCTGGGTGTTTGCAAAAGATAAAAAAAAAGGTTGTGCTCTGTAATGTTTATGCCTCGTCTGTGGAGAATGAACGGAGAGACCTGTGGGATTTTATTGTTTTAGCTATGCAAACTCTGACGGATCCTTGGTGTGTTGGAGGAGATTTCAACATGGTGTTGAAACCGGAGGAGAGAGTGGGGGCTTCTGTTAACATGGGATCAATTCACAGCTTCAATGATTTTTTACTGCAAGCTAACATCATTGATATTCCGCTGCATGGGTCTTCTTTTACGTGGTCGAATAATAGAGTGTGTCAAGCTTAGGCTAGGTTGGACCGTTTTCTTCTGTCTCTTACTATTCTTCTGTGGTTTCCGAATATTTTACAAAAAAGTCTCCCGAGATGCCTTTCGGATCATAATCCTGTGTGGTTAGGGAATGAGGTGGTGAATTGGGGTCCGAGACCTTTTAGGTTTGTCAATTGGTGGTTGGAGGAGAAGGATATGATGAAAGAATCGCTTAAAGGTTGGAAAGATTGCAATTCCGGGGGGTCTATGGGTTTCGTTCTTTTTTCTAAAACTAAGGCTTCGAAAATGGCTCTGAAGAGGTGGTTGAGTTCGGCCAAATTGGCCTCCTTGAAGCCGAAAGAAGTTGAGGAGAAGTTGAATGTTATTGATGCTAGGGCGGAAGTTGAGGGGTGGTCGGAGTCAACTAGAAAAGAGCGTCAAGCGTTGATAGGGGAATTGTGGAAAAGGCTAAGAAGAGAAGAACATGCATCGAGGCAAAAATCGAGAGTCAATTGGCTTGTGGAAGGGGATAAAAACACTTCCTTTTTCCATAGCATTGCTAATGGAAGAATGAGGAGAAACTTAATTGTGGAGTTGACAGTTGAAGGGAGCAAGGTGACAGATCCTAATGCCATTAGAATGGAAATTTGTAAGTATTTCAAGGAGCATTTTAAGAAGGCTTCTTGGCATAGACCCAAGTTATCTTGGGAGGGTCTCAAAAGGATTTCGGAAGAGGATAACTCTGCTTTAGAAGAAGAGTTTAGTTTAGAGGAGGTGTGGATTGCTCTTTCCAATTGTGACGGTAATAAGGCGCCGGGTCCCGACGGTTTTAACGTGAATTTTATTAAAGCTCATTGGAAGGATATTCAAGATGACTTCATGAATTTTTTGAGGGAGTTTCACTTGGGAGGGTCTTCGGTCAAGGAAATCAATAGAGCTTTCATAGCTTTAATTCCTAAGGTGAGTAAACCGGAGTTGATTAAAGATTATAGGCCTATTTGTTTAGTGGGTTCTTTGTATAAAATCCTTGCGAAGATCTTGGCTAATAGATTAAAAAAGCTTATGGGGACTATTATCGGGGAAACTCAAATGGCCTTTGTTTCGAAGAGGCAAATTACGGATTCGTTTGTGATAGCGGAAGAGATCATTAATAAATGGAAAGGGGACAAGATAGGGGGTTTGTTGGTCAAATTGGATTTTGAAAATGCGTATGATAGTTTAGATCATGCCTTCCTTGATCATATGTTGGAGGGTATGGGTTTTGGGGTCAAGTGGAGAGGTTGGATTAGAGAGTGTATCGCCTCTCCGTCTATGTCCGTTTTGGTGAATGGGAGCCCTACCTCCCAATTTGGTATGGAGAAAGGTCTGAGGCAAGGGGACCCCATTTCTCCTCTTCTCTTTAACATTGCGGTTGAAGGTTTGAACAATTTGTTTCAAAAGGCTGCTGAAATGGGTTTGGTTGAAGGGGATAATTTTAACGACCGTAGTGTTCATATAACACATCTCCAATTCGCCGATGACACAATTTTGTTCCTCAAGCCCAAGATGGAATATGTGCTCAATGCGAAAAGAATTCTCCGTTGTTTTGAGTTGGCATCGGGTCTTAAAATTAATTTCCATAAGTCTTGTATGGTGCAAGTGGGTATTGAGAGAAGCTTGAGAACCGATAGATGGGCGGGGGCTTTCAAATGTAAGGAAGAAACCTTGCCAATCTCGTATCTTGGTTACACGTTAGGAGGAAGGCCGGGGTTAAAGAATTTTTGGAAGCCTTTGATTTCAAAAATAGAGAACCGAATGGCTCCTTGGAAGAGGAGATTCCTCTCTAAAGGTGGGAGACTTGTGTTGATTAAGTCCATCATCTCGAGCATCCCAACTTATTTTCTTTCCGTTTTTAAGATGCCGGTCGGGGTTGCTAAGAGTATTGAAAAGATTCAAAGGGGATTTTTGTGGGGTGACGGTAGCACAAAAAGAAAGCTTCATGCAATTAGGTGGGGAGAAGTTTGCAAGAGGAAATCTCTTGGTGGTCTTGGTATAGGAAGAATTATGGATAAGAATTACGCGTTGATGGCAAAATGGTTTTGGAGGTTTAGCAAGGAGAATAAGTCCTTATGGAGAAGAGTGATTTGCGCTAAATACAAGGTTGATGAAAGGGTGTTGGCGTGGGATTGGAATGGTAAGAACTCGGCTTCGTTTTTTGTCAAATCTCTGTAGGAGTTGTGCAGGGCTGGGTCAAAGGCTACAGGGGTGATTAGGGAGGGTTTCACTTCAGTAATTGGTAAAGGCAATAGGCTTCAATTTTGGGTGGATATTTTGGTCGAAGGTAGGCCGCTGAAGGAGGCTTTTCCGAGGTGCTTTGCCTTGGCTGTCCAAAAGACTGGGGTGGTGCAGAATTTTGGAAGATGGTTGGGGGACCAATGGGTGTGGGAAATTAATACTCGAAGACCATGCTTTGACTGGGAAAAAAATCAATGGTGTTGCTTCTTGAAATTTCTGGATTGTATCCACATTAGGCGTGATTTTGAGGATGCTTTGGCATGGTCTTTTAATACGAATGGGATCTTCTCGGTGAGTTCTTTTAAGAGAAAACTGGAGGATGATCAGGCTGTGCAGGATTTGGCCCCGAAATGCTTATGGAGGGGGATTTGTCCTCCAAAAATTGAGTTGTTTGTGTGGCAACTTTGGAGAAGAAAAGTTTTTGTGAAAGATGTTTTGCAAAGATTTGGTATGATCCAGTTGGGGGATATCAACTGTGCGTTCTGTTCTAGTGAGAGAGAAACCATAGACCACCTTTTCCTTCATTGTGGGTGGGCGATTTCTTTGTGGCGTTGTTGTGTGGCTTGGTGGGATGTGAACTTCTGTATTGATAATTCTGTTAATGAATGGCTGCATGGATGGAGTGGCATGTGCCCAGGTTTTAAACATGAAAGAGCTTGGGTTTCGATGTTTTTCGCCATTGTGTGGACTATTTGGGAGAGTAGGAATAAGTTGGTTTTTGAGGAGAAGAGGACTGAGGTAAGCCAAGCTACTGAGATGGTGAAATTTAGAGTTGTTTGGTGGTTTAAGCATTGTGGTAAGGGTTCTCATGAGACGGTTGACATTCTTCTGCTGAACATGAAAGATTTATGTGTCGAGCGTAAAAAGCTGCAGTCCCCTAAGATTTTTGATTGGGTTCCGCCTGAAGTGGGCTGTCTCAAGTTCAACATAGATGGTTCTGTTAAAGGCAAACCCGGTCCTTCAGGTATTGGTGGTGTTTTGAGAGACTCGTATGGTAGAGTTCTTTGTCTTTTTTCCTTGCATTTGGGGATTCTGGACTCGAACACAGTTGAGTTATGTGCCATTAAGAAAGCTATGGATTTGATCGCTGCTAATTCTTTGTTCATTGATCATGACATTCTGGTTGTGAGTGACTCGAAGGTGGCGGTGTCGTGGGTTAATAATGGTGATTTTGGGAATTTCTCTCAGGTGAATGCTATTTATGACATCCGTCAGATTCTGAATTCTGCTGGTAACATTAAGGTTGTGTTCGATTCTAGAATTTTCAATTCTTTTGCTGATAGTTTGGCAAGAATGGGAGCAAATATGGATGGGGACTTTGTGGTCTGGGGAGATAGTTGAAGTGGCTGTTTGGTTGTTGCTGGTGTGTCCGGTTTGCTGGGTTGCTGTTTTGTTTTTGTTTGTTTTTCCTGTCGCTGCTTTGCCCTGTTTGTTTTCTTGTTGCTGCTGGCTGTTTTCTGGTGTTTCGGGGTTGTTTTGTCTCTATTTTCTTGGTGCCTTGCTTGGGGCTCTGTTTTGGCCTTTGGCGGTGGCCTTGGTGTTTTGCTGTTTGTGTTTTGTTTGCCTGTTGGCTCAATAATATTTGCTGCTTTTTAAAAAAAAAAATAATAATTATGCAGATTTTTTATTAATTTATGCCCTTACATGAACCTATCATTATTGATTAGTAAGATGAATTTGTCAACATGTATGATGATAAATAGCACAAACCATCGTGCATCGTGGCCAGTGGCCCCAACAAAGATTATATATCTGATAATTGATAGATGTTACGAGTAATTAGCATCATCTCCTATTTTTTAATTTTTTTTAAGTCCTATTTTTTATTTTAAGAGTAAGTAGGTGGTGTTTGTTTTTTTATCATAATTCTTAATTTGTTTAAGATATTAGTAGGTCTTAAAATTAAAATATTTTAATAGAGTTGTCTTCTCATTTGGTATGATTTATAACAAATTAACAAGTGTAGAGTTTTTACTTTTTCCATTTAGAATCTTCCAATATCATTTTATATTTGAATTAAAATAATTTTTTGTTATTATAGTATTTCATCATTTTTATTTTTCAAATTAATAAAAATGTGTACAAATTTGAATTATTATTATAAATTTAATATAAAAATGTTATCGTTTTTAAAATAATAAAATAAATTGGTAAAATAAGTTTTTGGCCTTTAAAAAAATGGAAAATCGAAAAGAGGAAATCCATTTAGTAAAACTTTGAATCTCCAGGATATTTATTGAGGAAAGACATTTTATTTAAATGAAAAGCTAAAAAAATTTGACTTTTAAAATATGATGTTTTTAGCTTAACTAAATTTAAGCAGTAAGAAAAAAAGAAGTTAAAATCACTTAATTTAATATTTAAGTGGAATTAAGACCGAAATAAAATAAAACAAACAAACAAACAAACAAACATCCCTTGAGAGAAATACTTGAAACAATAAACGAACAAATCTTTTCCCTATCAATTTTAGGAGGAAATTAAAAGCAATTTTCCTCTCATAGGCACACATTATAGGCATATTTATAACATACTAATACACATCACAACAATTTTGTCATATGGTTACATGGTCAAAGTGTGGTGATGTATATTAGTATGCTATAGATATGTCTATAATATGTGCCTATAAGAGAAAAATTGGGAGAAAAAGACTATGAGAGGTCCAGAGAGGATCATTACTCGTTAAGTGTCACCATGCTACCATACTTTTCTTATCTTTTTTGATAGTAACTATCTAAACCAAGTATACTTTGAAGCTTTATACCTTTGGTAGGATTCGAGCCGCTAACTTGAGAGTCATTTACCCAAGCTCCAAACTCGTCCATCTACCAGCAGAGTTACGTCTCTAGGGCACCACGCTACCATACTTTAGTACTTTCTATCAATTCATTCAAATTGAATCAATTTAATTTAATTTCGTTGATTTGATTTTTTTTCTTTTAAAGTAAAATAAGCTCAGTCGAGTTGTTCAAAAAACCAAACCGATAAATTTGGGTTAAAAGATATTTTGGTGATCAATCTATCATCTTCTAAAAATAGTTTACTAAAAAGGATTTGGGCCACCTCCTCACCTCACTTTGACCTCACTTAACCAATGGTCTTGATTAATTCTATCTTTTATAGTGTAAAGACATGAAAATTAATAGAAATAATCCAGAACATTAATTTGTTATATTATACACGTGGCAATAGATCATGGAGGTGGGGACAATTAAGATGAGAAGGGAATCCAAATCCTATGAAGAAAAAAAAATATGAGATGATGATAATTGTTACATCAGGACTATACCCAAATCAAAAAAAATATGGAAAACATCTGATTCTATGTCACCTCTGTGTGCATATATATATATATATATATGTATATACAGTATATTGAGTTTCCATTTCCATATTAATTTAATTATCTCAGCAAGTCAATAATTGAAACAGATCGATCTTGATGATAATTTCTATATATTAATATATGTTAAGATTCAAAAATTAAATAGCACTTTTTGGGGAGGGCTTGTGCAAATAGCACCACATTAATAAGTCTTGTTTTAATAGCACCAAAATAGGTGATGAGACCAAAATACCCCCACTTACTCTTTTCCTTTTTTATTTTTTTTCTCAAAAATTCGAGACTTATTTGCAGTTTCGAGACTTATTTATGATTTTTTCGAGACTTATTCATGCTTTTTCGAGACTTATTCATGCATTTTTCGAGACTTATTCCTGCGTTTCGAGACTTATTCTGTCGACCTCCATCAATGGTGACAATGACGATCCGACGACGGCGCTAATTGACTACGGAGATAGTTGGATCTGGAAGATTGAACGATGCCGAGTTCGTTGGCGCTATCGGTTTCATCAGATTCATGACGAATCGTCATAAATCGGACGATGAAGATTCGCGATGGTTTGGGTTTTGCTTCGTTTCTCTCTCTACACAACTCGAAAATGAAAACGAACACTTTGGTTACAATGATTGGCACTCGACGAACGTTTTCCCGGTGGTTTTGCCGGTCAACTCATCGGTCGGCGGTGGCACCTCCATTGAAGCTCCATCAATGGAGGTTTGGGAAAAAGGAAGAAGAAGGTGAAGGACACCCAAGAGAAAAGAAAAGAAGCTGGGGGGTATTTTTGTCCAAATTCCATTTTTGGTGCTAATAAAACATGAGTTAGTAATGTGGTGATAGTTGCACAACTTCAAGTTTCAAAAGTGCTATTTTGCCCCATTTCCTCTATAGGTTAATTTGGTTTGATTTGATCGTTCGAAATTCTTTAAAAACTTGTTAACATCTTATTACTGCAGAGAGACATTGGAAGCTTACTCGGCTGAACTGAAAGATGTCAGTGCGAAAATTCTGAGGCTATTGGGAAAACAACTAAGATTGGATGATAAGGAAATGGCACCATTGTTAGAAGGAAGACAAGCAATGATCTTTAATTACTATCCGCCATGTCCACAACCAGAGCAGGTCATCGGCCTCCCTCCTCATTCTGATTTTTCAGGCCTCACCATTCTCTTGGAGGTCAATGATGTGCAAGGTCTTCAGATAAAGAAAGATGGGATGTGGATTCCTGTTAAATCCCTTCCTAATGCTTTTATAATCAACATTGGGGATACTCTCGAGGTACATTTTCACTTTTATAATCCTTTACTTGTACATTTTCACTTTTTCTATCATTTGGTAGCTATCGAATCATTACAAGCAAAATGGATATAAAGATGTAATTATATACAATAGATGATGTTGCAGATAATGAGCAATGGAACATATCGCAGCATCGAACATCGAGCAACGGTTAACTCTTTAAAAGAGAGGATATCTATTGCCACATTTTGCAGCCCCAAAATGGATGGAGAAATCGGTCCAGCACCAAGCCTTGTAAGCCCAGAAACTCCAGCAATGTTCAGAAGAATATCAGTTGTAGACTATATCAAAGGACTATTTTCGCAAAAAATTGATGGAAAATCATACATTCATTCCATGAGGATTCAAAATGAACCAGGCATGAAGAGAAATTGAGTCCAATTCACGAATATGATGATTCCCTAAATAATCTATATAATAATTATGTAAATGTTTGGTCTTCTTATACCATACGTTAATGGTATAAGAAAAGACAACTTTTACACATTCTGGTAAGTTTAGAACATAAAAGTTTACTCTTATTAATGTTGAAAGTATCCATGAATGTTTGTTATTAAAATGACCCGTACAATAAATGTCATGAAACCGAGTGTAAGTACTATTGCATAAGTTTGTCTATTATCCAAGGTAGTGGTAATTTGATATTTACCGGTTCAAATACCGGGGGACAAAACAATATATATATATATATATATGACAATATCTATTAATTTGAACCAAGTATGGGACAAAACAATAAATAATGATGGTTTGTCTGTCATTTGACACTACAAAAAAAATGTCTATCAGTGACGAACTATTCCGACGGCGCTAATTGCCGTCGGTAATAGTACCTTTTCCGACGGCCATATTAGTGCCGTCGGAAATGAGTAAAAATCTGATACGACATTTCTGACGGCTAAATGGCCGTCGGAAATAGTCTTTTTGCCGTCACTATTGTTTCCATTTCCGACGGCACAAAAAGTGCCGTTGGCAATTGTCTTTGTTCCGTTGGGAATGAGGAAAAAGTAATCCAACATTTCCGACGGCCTAATTGCCGTCGGAAATAGTCACATTTCCGACGGTAAATGGCCTTTTCCGACGGCTAAAAAAAGATTAATTTTTTTTTTTTAAGTGTCAAAAGCGTATTTTTATATATAATGTTTCTTCAAATAATTTGTATAAATAAAAATTTCATGATTTACTTTTTCTTGAAAAATAAAAAGTTAGATAAAATAATTATATAAACTCTATTTCGTAGTAAGTATTTAATACACCTGATTTTCCCTAAATTGCTATTTGGACAATGACATATATGTGCAAAAATCAAGAGTGAACACTTTGACGCAACAGAAATACACAAAACATTTGTCAGGGTTATGATGAAGGGATTTGTGAGATATTGACATCATTCTTTAGGAACTCCCTCTAATTATAAGCAGTTTTATCTTGAGAAATTGCCCAATGGAAAAATATTGCCAATCAACTGTCTGGAAAGTCACGTAGGGATGTCAAGGAACATTACGACGCCCTCATACATGACATCTGCAAGATTGATTTGGTTGTGTCAAGTTGCCGAGTTATGCCGATGACTTGTGAGACTTTTTTGTGCCGTCGGAAATATATTAAAAAAAAAAAAAAACAGTACTGCATTTCCGACTGCTTTTAGGCCTTCAAAAATAGTCAAATAAGCTGTTAATATTACTCACTTTTCTAACAACATAAAAAGTATCATCGGAAATGAAAAAATTTAATTCGAATCATTTTATGGAAACATCTTACTAAATTAACTAAATATAAAATATAGTAAAATTATTAGTAATCACAAGAACATTTAGTTATTTTTAATTATGTTTAGTGACACTATATCAGATTTTTTAAAACAAACACTAATAATTTTAATAAAATATTATTTAAAAAAACAATATCTCAATAGTTATATTTAAATAGTATACAAAAAAAATATTTAATTAGATATTATACAAAAATATCAATAGCTTATATATAAATAGTATGCAAAACATATCAAATATAAAGTTATAGCAAAATGGTAAGGGTAACCCTTATTGTTATTCAAATGGTAAGGGTAACCCTTATTGTTATTCAAGTCAAGGGTTCGAACCCCATGAGATTCATGGATTTAACGTTGATGGGTGATGTGGCGCGTGTCGGGTGATGTGGCACCTATCAGGTGAGGTGGCGCCTGTCATCAAGTCAAGTCGCGCCATTTTTTTTTCTTATATATAATTCGACTATTTCCGACGGCAATAAGCCGTCGGAAATAGTGGTAAAGCCGTCGGAAATATAAATAATTTTGACCACCTTTAATTACTATTACCGACGGCATTTTTATCTTTTCCGACGACCATAGCCGTCGAAAAAGGTAGTATTTGTGACGGCCCGTCGGTAAATGGTTTTTTCTGACAAGCGTATTTGTGACGGCCTCAGACGGCCTTTTCCAGTCGAAAAAGCGTATTTCCGACGGGAAATGGTCTTTTCCGACGGCATTTGACAACTAAATGCCGTCGGAAAAGACCATTTTTTTTGTAGTGTGAGATGTTACCAAAGTTAGCACAATCATCTAATTATGTTTCATTCAACTCTAAACTCTAAATAGCTAAATTTGATCTGTATTTCGTGTGATCATATTGTTGTTGTCATGACTCATGACCCAAATTGCTACCCGTAGTCTGATAAGATGAGATTAATTTAGTGGTAAGCTCATCATACTTACATCCAAAAGATTGTGGGTTCGAATCATACACTCCTCTCAATCCTAAAATATTATAAATAATCCAATCCATTCCAATCCAATGTCTTAAAAATAGGGGAATTGCACAAACATCCCTCGAGATTTGATAAAATTGCACGGAAATGACAGTTTTGGTCATATAAGCACAAACTTCCCTCAACATTTGAAAAATGTTGTACAAACATTTTCTACCGTTAGATGGATCCGTTAGTCAATGGTCAAATGTGTAAAAAGTCTAAAATACCATATATTTTTATTTTAAATAAACTAAATTTTTTTTAAATAAGATAAAAAAAATATTAAAAAATCATTTAGAAAACATGAATATGTCTTAAATCTGAAACCTATAAAAAAAATCTTCTTTAAAAAAAAAAAATTTGTTTGTGCAATCCCCCATAATTTTAAATAAATTTAAAATTTAATTATTATTAAATTGTTAAAAAAACTATTTTTTTTTATTTGTAAAGATGAATTTTTTTTTTTTCAAGATTTAGATTTAAGATACATTCATGTTTTCTAAAATATTTTTTTAATATTTTTTATCTTATTTTTTTAATTTATCTAAAATAAAAATAAAGGGTATTTTAATATTTTTACACTTTTGACCATTGACTAACGGATCCATTTAACAGTAGGGGATGTTTGTGCAACAATTTTCAAATGTCGAGGGAAGTTTGTGTATATATGACCAAAACTGTCATATTTGTGCAATTTTATCAAACTTCGAGGGATGTTTGTGCAATTCCCACTAAAAATAATTCAATCATATCTTGCACACCAAACACACCCAAAAAGTCTTCTGGGTATTATAATATAACGATGTAGTACTACAGGTCCATTTGACCAAACTTCCAGAATTTTGAGAGTTCTTCACATTTTTGAGAAAATTCTGGTGCAGAGAATTATGATTCTCGTGATACAACACTACACCAAGAAATTCAACAATTTGACTAAAATCAAGATAACACAACCTTATCATTAACACAACATAATTATTAGCAGAATACTTATCTGTGCATATATATATATATATATAAGAGTTATGACTCAACTCAAAGTTCAGCTTCGATCAACTCATTGTGCATCAGCTCAATGTACACCAGCTGTTGAAGGAATGAAGAATGTTAGAAGGCTTGTTCAAGTTTGCAGCTTATGCTGATACAAAGCAGAAGAAAGGAGTACACGCTCAACAAGAAAGAGAGGTCAACTTGGTTGGTTAGTTAGGTATAGGTGTTGAGTTGTCATTAGTCATTACCAGTAAAGTTGTTTGAGGTTACTTAGATTTTTATTAAAGAAATGGCCTCTTATATAAGAAGACATCCTGTTTTTGGTTTGTTAAGAGCATCTTCAACCCAATACACTAAATAGTATACCAATTTGTCATAAAAAGAGCATATTTCTTACATCAATTTTTTTTTTTTTTTTTCACTCCAATGTATCCACACCAAATTTTACACCAACAAAACATCTTTAAAGAATATTATCCTAATAAATATTTATATAATACCAATTAATATATATTAGTTAACTTATACAATATTCAATAATTTTAATGACATAAAATATATATCAAAGTGGGATTGAGATCCCCTACCCATCTTATTTGTGCTCAACTTCCAAGCATCTGTTGGTATGTGATAGACAAGGAAAAGAATGGCTGAGATTGGTGTTAGCGAACAAACCTTTCACTATATGCGCGGAAGCGTTGCCGGATAGAACACAAACAAACAACAATAACAAAGAAAAGATAGATTAAGAGAATTAATCAAATCCAAGCACACACAACACAAGAATTTACGTGGAAACCCAAATCAGGGAAAAAACCACGGCTATCAGGACGACAAGAGAAAGTTCCAATATGTAGTAAATTGTTACAACCACACACTCAGGATCTCTCTCTAAATAATACCCCAAACCCAATTACACCCAATGCTCACTTTGAGATCTCTCTTGTATTTGCTATTATGCTCCACCACAAATAACCTAGTTATTATGGTCTATTTATATGTATTACAGGCAGTTTAAACTGACAAGGAAATCTATCTCCTAGTCATACAAGATTTACTTGTTCCACATAAATATTATTTCCTATTTATGACAAGTCTTTACTTCAAGGAGAAATCCTTTTCCCATTAGAACTCTAGAAACAACATATTTCCTCTTCCATGAATATTTCCCGATTCAACGCGTGCTTGTGATTAATTACGACTCAAGTTGCAGTTGGCCACCTGCTTCCTAAACCGTGTTGAACTTGACCACTCAGAAGACCGTGATCCACGTGCCAAACCTTGTCGAACCGCTGTCGGACCACTGTGAAAGCCGCTTTCACAGCGCTTTCCACAGTGTGAAATACTGGAATTGGAACCGCTGTTGATGCGCTGCCCAAAAAATAGCAGTGGTGTCAAACCACTGCAAACAGCTGCCGGACAGCTGCCGCACAGCTGCCACTACCGCTGCCTAAATTGTGTCAAACCACTGCAAACAGCTGCCGAACAGCTGTCCAAACAGCTGCCGAACAGCTGTCGGTACCGCTGCCAAAATGGCAGCTGCGCGGCAGCGGTTTGAGCTGTCCGTCGCTTCTCTTCATGTCTTTTCCAAGCCTCCCTCAAACATAACTTCATACTCCCAAACGCTCTCACGTCTCCAGAAAGTCTCCGCATTGGTAAATCGTGTTTGGTAACCATTGGAAATACGAGCCATATCCAACAATTGGTTTCCTTTATTTTTATTTTTTTTCTCTTTCTCTTGATTTCCTTTCCCTCGTCTAAATTTTCCTTTATTTTTTTCCTCTCTTTCTCCTAACAAACATGTTTAAGCAGATAACAACAACTTTTTTTTTTTCCTTAATCTAAAAATCCTCTCTTGATACTTGTTCTAAGAAAAACAAAAACAAAAACAACAACCCAAATCCAAATTCAACATCATCTGGAAACCAAGCAAATCGAAGAAGATTTCAATGATAAATAAAAACGCCCAAATACATCAAAAATGTTTTTTTTTTGGTTGAATTTCTTGGTTTGCTCCACCATTTTCCAGATTTTTTTTAAAGATGAAGTGTAATTGTGTTTGGATTTGGATAGATGAAGATATATATATATATATATATAAATCAGATTGATGATGAATGGATTTCTATTCTGGGTTCCTGGAAGTGTGTAATATATATATTTTACTGAAAATGATTTTTTTTATTTTATTGTTTTATTTCCTAAAGAAAATAATCTAAATGAAGTCGTTTGTTATATGGTAGAGAGAAAAAACTAAAGCAAATTAATCCTACCACATTCATTTGTTTGGATGCCATGTGTCGGTAGATATTTAAAAGATAAGTAAAAATGAGATGGGTAGGGGATCTTGATCCATCAAAGTGGGTATGATTTTAAAGATCTCAACGAGATCTTTCTAATGGTATATTTTTTGGGAATACATATTGTTATAATTAAATATGAAATTGTTAAATTAGTAATTTTAACAAAAATTAAAAGCTGATGTGACATTTAACCAAAAAAAAAAAAACACCTTAATGTAGCTACAGTCCACACCAAGTTTGGCGAACACTATAACTCCATCAAATTTAATTGGTGTATTTGGTGTGTTGGTTGGAGGAGATTATTTTGTGTGTCTGGTGTATGGTGTGTTTGGAGATGCTCTATTAGGCTTGGGGATTTGTTTTGTTTTCTTTCTTTGTAGTCTTGGGTGTTGTTTTGTGGGTGGGTCATAGCTTTGTTGGTTGGTGTGATCTTGTTTAGGCTTCTTGAGTTGTGTGCTTGTTGGTTACAAATCTATCAATAGCCTTTTTTTGCGATTCAAATAATTTTTTTATTCTTTTTTTTTCGTATTTGGATTTATATTTTAAACTAGACATGTCGAACATCCGATTATCAGTTATCAAAACTTGAAAAAAAAAAAAAAAAAGAAGCAAATAATTCTGTTACAATTGAAAATAAATAAATAAATAAATAAAATTAAAGTAATAGATTTTGGAACAATTAAACCTAGAATGTTTATGAAAGAGTGCATAGAGAAACAATGAGAGAGTTTGAAAGATATAAAATAAAAGATTTTAGTGTGAATATATAATTAAAAAAAAAAATTAACCTTTTAAAGAAAAAGAATAACATTAATGTGTAATCTTTTTTTAGGAAAACTTTAATGAGTATTTAAATTCACTTAAATGTAGGTTACTTGAAAATAAAAATCTTTGATTTGAAAATATAAATAAAAAATAATTTATAAGTTTAAAGATATATTTTTTGAATAATAAATAAATTATTGGATATTAATTATTAAAATATATACGCATATATCAATAATAAAAATATGTGACCATAATTTTAGGTAGAGCCTTAGGCAACTCCCTCAACTGCCTAGAGGTCAAGCCGGCCCTGCTAGTTTTTTTTTTTTTTTTTTTTTTTTTTTTTTTTTTTTTTTTGATATTCGAAACAAACAAACAAGAAGACTAACAGCACCCTGGAGCATCCATCAGCAAGAGCTTGCGGATACAGGGAGGAAAATCCTTAATCCAAACCTCTTCTTAGCCTACTTGGCGTTTTGGTGAATAAAGTTTTGCTGTTTAAAAAAAAAATATTGTAAGCTTTCTCTATCTTCCATAAAAGAAGTTTTTCAAAAGCCATCATAGGCGTAGCTAATAAATAAATAAATAAATAAAATGAGAGATGAAAGTGAGAGAAATCAAATGAGAGATTAGAGAGTGAGACGAGAGAGAGAGAGAGAGAGAGAAACATATGTGTATATTGTATTGATTTTTGGAACTCGCCATTTACAAGAGAGAGCACATGTATATATAGCCAATAGAGGCGGTGGATGTAGAGATATTAAGTGGGGAAATCTAGTGTGTAGTAATGGAAGATATTTGTAGGATATTTGTGAGTATATTATACATGTGGTAAAAGCCACATATATTATAACACTCCCCCTTGGATTTATACCACATGTATTAATCTTTTATGGAAAAACTTAATAGGATAAAACCTAAGTAAAATATATACAATGATCTCCTGGATCTTGTGATTCTGGATGCTCTCAAAACTATCTCGTTTAAAAACCTTGTCAGGAAAACCCAGTGGGACAAAACCTGATCGAAGGGAAAAAGAGTATAATGCACATATGTCTGCTCAGAACTTTGCTCCTCTTGATTGTCTCGTTAAAAACCTCGTCAGGAAAACCCAGTGGGACAAAACCTGATCGAAGGGAAAAAGAGTACAATGCAAATATGTTAATAGTTAATGTTTTCTTCAAAACATTTCTCATAATTATACTTTGCTAGGAAAAACCCAGTGGGATAAAAACCTGAGCAAATATATTCATTGATCTATCGGATCAAAGTAATATTTATGATGATCTTTTGGATCAAGGTAATATATATACGATGATTAGCAAGATCAAAGTAATATTTACAATGATATTTTTGATCAAGATAACATATATACAATGATATATTGAACTAATGTAATATTTATGATGATTTTGTGGATCAAATGATTTTTGGGTGTGCTTAGAGAATTGCCTCATTAAAAACCTTATCAGGAAAACCCAATGGGATGAAAACCTGATTGTAAGGAAAAGAGTACAATGCACATATGACCCAATATAATTAATATAATTAATATATTTCATTTGATATGCTCCCCCTGATGGGACGCTCCCCCTGATAAAAGTTCTTTTAAAACAATCTTCTAGATTGCTAAACTGGGGTATACAGATGTTTATTTCATGAAATGAAATAACATCATAAATGATTGGAGGGAGTACAAGCAAAGACTTGCTTTATAGAGTAATATCCATATGGAATCTTTTCGGAATCTTTTCAATATATTCTGATTGATGGACAAACATTCCATTTGATCTATGATCGACCTTCAGGTCAAGATAATATTTTCTTTCCCATGTCTTTCATTTTAAACTCATTTATAAAAAAATTCAAGAGTTTTCAAGAGCTCTCCAGGAGCTACAATTAAATTCATATCATCAACATATGTTGTGAATATAGTAAATTCGAATTCTGATTTATTTGCGAAAACACTTGGGCATATAATATAATTATTATACCCTTATTTTATCAGATATTCACTGAGACGATTATACCACATTCGTCCAGATTGTTTTTAATCCATATAAGGATTTTTGTATGTTCATCAAATACAGATTACGAGATCTCGATTTACATGCTTCTAGCATTTTAAATCCTTCCAGGATTATAAATATCTGTATTGAGTGAATCATATAGATAAATGATTACTACGTCTAGAGGACGTATTTCAAGCCTTGTAAAGGCAGCCAAATTTATCAAAAATTCGAAACGTAATTGTATTCGTCATTATTGAATACCAAGTTTCTATGAGAAACCTTGTACTACGAGTCGTGCCTCATATCTCACGATCTCGTTTTTCTCATTACGTTTTCCGTATAAAGACCCATTAGTATCCAACTAGTTTGACATCTCCAGGTGTCTGGAGTACTATTGGTCTAAATACTTTATGTTTGGCATACGAAGTCAATTCTTTTTGAATTGCTTCTTTTCACTTAGGCTAATCATGCCTTTTGTATACAATCATTGATATTATGAATATCATAATTATCATTTATAATTTCAGTATACTTGAATCTCTGTTGAGATTTCTTCCATTTCAATGGATTTAGTCACTATATGGATTTTATAGAAATTTTCTTAATTTCAATATAGTTGTATCTCTGTTGAGATTTCTTTCCATTTCAATGGATTGAGTCATTTCATAGACTCGTATAGAAATTTTCTCAATTTCAATATACTTATATCTCTGTTGAGATTTCTTCCATTACAGTGAATTTAGTCTTTTCATAGACTTGTGTCTCATTAAATATGTCAGACTCTTACAGAGTTGATTTAGAGAAAGTGGATTTATTTATAACTCGAGTTTTGCTTACATTAGGATTCTGATAATAATACCTTTCAAAAAGGTTCATAAGCTTATGAATTATAATATGTATCAGATGATTTATTTGTTGTTTTTTTACTCAGATCGTTCTTTAGGAACAATCACCCGGCCGGGGTTTATGAGATGACAACTTATAAATCTTGTTACCATTAATATATCAAGTAACAAATTAATAATTATCTGATGATCAATTATCTTTCATATTTGAGTGATACAAAGATTG
Organism: Acer campestre; assembly: GCA_954870605.1. Taxonomy (NCBI): domain Eukaryota; kingdom Viridiplantae; phylum Streptophyta; class Magnoliopsida; order Sapindales; family Sapindaceae; genus Acer; species Acer campestre. Next base: position 15,005,950 of record OX940809.1, read on the forward strand.
AAATGAGACACATTTATATATAGAGAACCGAATTGGTATCTCTATTTTCTATAAGAGTAACTTTTCATTTACTCTTTCTGGAGAAACTTTCCATTTGAAATTAATCAATATAATAATATACAGATTGTGCGTATAAATATAAACTCTCAGAAGTTTAAATGATCTAATAGAGATTAATCAAAATCAATATTAATCTCATAATGATATATAATTCTTATCTTAGATCATGCCAGAGATGAAATAAGGAGATATACTACACAATCAAATATCTTAAAAATGCGAGCAAGTCAATGACCAATTACAAGTTGTAATGGTAAATAATGATGATAAGTAGTGATCATAGATGAATATATCAACATATAATAGAACGTCCTATATAGAAATTGGTAATTGAATTGAAATAATAAAGTTCTCGTAATTACCTGGAGACATTTTGATAATTGATTCCGCTGATCCATTATGATTCTGAGTACATGCGAAAACTAGATGTTTGAACATCGATCTCAACTGGAGACGTTTGATAATACATAAACATGTGATCATCTCGTAGATGCATCAACTAGAACCATAAAATAATGAAAGGTTCTTTTGGTGGATGAATATGTCCACATATATCCCTTTGAATGATAGGGATTCAAAACCAACTTTAAAATGATATGGTTTTATTTGGTGGATAAATATATCCACATACATCCCTTTTCTGATTAACAATATAATCCGGATGATAAAGAACACATCTTTTCTATAATCAGCTTCTGGCTTGAATCACGTACAGATATTCAACATTCTTATTATTAATGATCTCAATATGACATTAATAAAATTATATGTCTTTGATCTAAACATATTTCTTTATGTTCTGATTGAATGATATAAAATATCATTGATATACAATTGAATACCATCTGACAATAAGATTGTGGCTCTTCTAGAGCCTTTAATCAGATCCATCAGATCTGCCAGATTTTATCTGGTATTAACTTTAAATGCCCTTGAACTAAACATATTTCTTTATGCTGTTCTTTGAATAATATCAAGTATCATTGATACATAATTGAGTATTGTTTGATAACAATATCGTGGCTCTTCTAGAGCTTTCTATTAGATCCGTTGGACCTGATATATAATTTAGTATTGTTTGATAACAATATCATGGCTCTTCCAGAGCTTTCTATTAAATCCGTTGGACCTAATACATTAATAACATTTACTCTCAGTAAAGTCGAATTCATAAAATATTTCTGACTCTGTAGAATCATGTGAGTCATTGCACTCTTGGCAAGACATATTTTTCCTAATGAGAATTTTATGGACTTTATTTGTAATGCCATTTTATATCTCATCTGAGATGATAATAATTCCGCAGAATTGTATGAGTTGTTGCACTATCATCATTGCATGGATATATTTAATTATCCCATCTGTATAACAATTATGGCTGGGATCCATGCTTTCCATTTTACAACAAATATATATACATAACACCATTAATACAAATATGGAATATCAAAAAGTGAAACAAGAGAGAGAATACTACAAATTTGGATGCTCTGTTCGAAGTGCATATCTCTCTACAGAAAGTTCCGATCAACAATCCAACTGATCATATTGTAGAAAAATGAGTTAAAAACATTTTGACCAAATTTCAATCCGATCGGACCACAAATCAAAGAGATATCACTCTTCGATGAAACCTGCGCAATACTGGAATTTTCTCCCCTGTTTTCTGCCCAGCCATGTTCGTAATTGCAGAACTCATAACAGGGAATTCCGATTGACAATCCCACCATACAGATTCAAGAACTACAAGAGTAGAATGTGCTGACTAAATTTCAGCTCAAACCGATATTAGATGAGGGAGATATCAAAGTTTGATCAAGATTGCGCAGTGGTGTTCTTCACACAATTTCTGCACACACACCTCCTTTTCTTCTCTCTTTTCTAGTATGTACGAAATGGATAAAATATTTCCAGTTTCATTATACATGATATTAGGATCTTAAATCCTTTTATGTGATACTCACATCATCCTGTTGGATGTGTATGAAATGGATAAAAATATTAATTCCAATTTCATTATTCGTTTAGGATCTTAAATCCCTTTTACGATACTCACAACATCCTGTTGGATGTGTAAATCATTTTTCTCAAATGAATGATATGTAAACATATCACTTTATATATATGAGATAAAATAAAATCATAGATCATAATGATTTTTCGAACTTCCGATTCGACCATAAACTGTAAGTTCATATATAATTATAATCAAGAAAAATTCAGATTATGAGTGGATTTGAAATCCCAGGTTCCAAATAATGAACTACGTCATTCATGAATATGACACTGGATCCAGAATTCCAGGTTCTCATCGGTTTTCAAAACCATACCGACTTAAATATCATAATTCCAGAAATTTTAAGTTCTGGTTTATCGGTCTAACCAATCTCATATATTATGAAAAATGAACAGTTCCAGAACGGTATATATGTCCTGTAAATAAACAATTCCAGGAGGCTGAGCTCACCTGTTATGTTCCGTAAATAAACAGTTCCAAGACGGTATATATGTCTTGTAAATAACATTTCCAGGATGGTATATATGTCCTGTAAATAACAGTTCCAGGACGGTATATATGTCCTGTAAATAACAGTTCCAGGACGGTATATATGTCCTGTAAATAAACAATTCCAGGAGGCTGAGCTCACCTGTTATGTGCATAAAAATTAAATCCAGAACTATAATATTGGGATTTAAAGAGAATAAATTCAGGACTATATATATATATATATGTTCGTTAACGGCACAGCCATTTTGTATACGAAATATATATAGATCCAGAATATTGAGATTTAGAGAAAATAAATTCAGGACTATATATATATATATGTTCCGTTTAACGGCACAGCTATTTTGTATACGAAATATATATAGATCCAGAATATTGAGATTTAAAGTAAATTGAGATTTAGAGAAAATAAATTCAGGACTATATATATATGTTCCGTTTAACGGCACAGCCATTTTGTATACGAAATATATATAGATCCAGAATATTGAGATTTAAAGTAAATTGAGATTTAGAGAAAATAAATTCAGGACTATATATATATGTTCCGTTTAACGGCACAGCCATTTTGTATACGAAATATATATAGATCCAGAATATTGAGATTTAAAGTAAATCACCCATCAGGGATCCCTTTTACTTATATACACGAATATCAAGCCGTAAATAAATCACTCACCTGGAGATACTTTTTACTTACATACGATCGTGTTGATAACGTGTTGTAAACTAATAAATAATAAATAAATAAAATGAGAGATGAAAGTGAGAGAAATCAAATGAGAGATGAGAGAGTGAGACGAGAGAGAGAGAGAGAGAGAGAAACATATGTGTATATTGTATTGATTTTTGGAACTCGCCATTTACAAGAGAGAGCACATGTATATATAGCCAATAAAGAGAGATAGGCAAGTGGGATTGAATAAAGAGAGATAGGCAAGTGGGAGTGAGAGAGGCGGTGGATGTAGAGATATTAAGTGGGGAAATCTAGTGTGTAGTAATGGAAGATATTTGTAGGATATTTGTGAGTATATTATACATGTGGTAAAAGCCACATATATTATAACAAGGTAGAGCCTTAGGCAACTCCCTCAACTGCCTAGAGGTCAAGCCGGCCCTGCTAGTTTTTTTTTTTTTTTTTTTTTTTTTTTTTTTTTTTTTTGATATTCGAAACAAACAAACAAGAAGACTAACAGCACCCTGGAGCATCCATCAGCAAGAGCTTGCGGATACAGGGAGGAAAATCCTTAATCCAAACCTCTTCTTAGCCTACTTGGCGTTTTGGTGAATAAAGTTTTGCTGTTTAAAAAAAAAAATATTGTAAGCTTTCTCTATCTTCCATAAAAGAAGTTTTTCAAAAGCCATCATAGGCGTAGCTATAGCTGTACCTATCGATCCTTTCTTTTTCTTCTTTCAGTACTTTCGTCGAATACATTGCAGTTCACATCAAACATCTTTGCTTCATATTGCTTTTGCTCGGTTTCCCGAATTAATCGCTCTAATATAGGGGTACATAAAAAATGAATTTTCAAGTCTGAATTATTTTGTGGTACATTACATACTTAATCACGTGGAATTAATAATGAATATGCTATTGAAATTCATTTTTTGTAACTATATCGATCAACCGAGAAATGTAATATGAACATAAAATAATAATAATAATAATAATAAATAAATAAATAAATTTTGGATCATCTGTTGGTCTTATTTTTTTCCTAACCTCATCTAATCTTATAACACATAAGCAATGTAATGAATATATGGTTAAGATGTGATTGGTTTCTACAATCACTTTAACAACAACCAACTACATACTTTAAAAAAATTTGGAAAAAAACTCAAATCAATAGAGGATCCAAATCCAAAAAAAAAAATATGTGCCTATATAGTAGTTTATAAAGTATTACTAAAGAATATTAAAAGACAAGTTTTCTACAAATTTTAAGCTTAAAGTCTTTTGCGGACCACATTCATCATTTAAAAGTCAAAAACTTGGGAGAGTATTACACAATTACTAATGGCTATAAAACATTAATAATAATAATATGATAAGATGAGGTTACTTTCACCTAATCCCGAAATATTTTAAAAGTTTAAATTAAAAAAAAAAAAAAAAAAAAAGTAAGAAATAATATAGTCAACCGTTGGATGTAATAAATTAAATGTTGTGGCATCATAATATATTCTTCATGAATATGAAAAGGGTCCGGCCATGCGTCCGATGCACGGTAGCTAATTTTCTCCTGGTTTAAATAATGGAGGCGCTTCACAAAATTACAACAATTAAATTCCAGAGACTAGCTAGAAATCTATTTTTAGAATATCCATGGAGCCAAATCTAACAAATTTGGGAGGCTCTCTTCCGGTGCCTTATGTTCAGGAGCTAGCAAAGGAGCCACTTACTGCTGTCCCGACACGATATGTGCGTCCCGATCAAGACCCTCCCTTCATATCCAGCACCACTTCTTCACCAGAAGTGCCAGTCATCGACTTGTTCAGGTTGCTTTCTGGAGACTCCATGAAATCAGAGTTGGAAAAGTTTCACTGTGCATGCCAAGAATGGGGTTTCTTCCAGGTGTGTGTATACTTCTTGATGAGTAGCATGTGTATTATATATATACAGTTTTGTTATAAAAAAATGGTGGGATTGAATTGATTTAGTGTTTAATTGCCATGCAGTTGATAAATCATGGGGTGAGCAATTCATTGGTGGAGAAATTGAAGGTAGAGATTCAAGAGTTTTTCAAGCTGCCAATGGAGGAGAAGAACAAGTATTGGCAACAAGCAGGAGAACTAGAGGGATATGGGCAGGCCTTTGTGGTGTCAGAGGAGCAGAAGCTTGATTGGGCTGACATGTTCTATCTCATCACACTCCCCACTCATTTCAGGAAACCCCACTTATTCCCCAAGCTCCCTCTCCCACTCAGGTTCACTATTTCAATTTTTACCTTCTTTTATTCCTTTTTTTTTTTTTACCTAATTTTAGCCATCCAAATAGTGGTAGATCCATCAAAATCTTTTCAGTATCATGATGTTTTTGAGAGGAGAAAATCTTGGCTGGGACAGAGGAGAAAATCTTGAAGAAAATCTTGGCTAGGACGGTCCCATACACATAGCCGTGGGACCGTTCAATGAGAGCGTGCCACATATACATTGGGACTCTCCATTGAAATTCTTCTCTATCAAGTAACCCTCTCGAAATAAAATAAAAAATTTAAGTGGTTGGTTGAGGTGGGTACCAAAGTTACAAAATAATTAAACCAAAGTCAATGAACTAATTTGGATATTTGCAGCAAGTTTTCGTTAGTAATTATCTCACCTAAAAGGTTAAGCCAAACTCCGATAATTTTTTAGTAACCATTTGACTTAAAAGTTTCGGCCGATAGAAAAGAGCCTAACAAAGGTATTAGGCACTCTAACAGTTTCTAGGTAAATTATAAAGTGACCGAAAGACTGGTTAGTTCAATAATTTGTCACCCAACAAATGACTCGAAACAATTTTTCTTATAGAGACACATTGGAAGCATACTCAACGGAACTAAGAAATCTTGCCATGAAAATCCTGAACCTGGTAGCAAAAGCTCTAAGAATGGAACCTAATGACATGAAGGATTTGTTTGAAGAAGGGATGCAATCAATGAGGATGAACTACTATCCTCCATGTCCGCAACCGGAGCTTGTTATCGGCCTCAATCCTCACTCGGATTCCGGTGGCCTTACCATCCTCCTTCAACTCAATGAAATGGAAGGACTTCAAGTAAGGAAAGATGGCAGGTGGGTTCCTGTTAAACCCCTCCCAAATGCTTTTGTCATCAACATTGGTGACATTTTGGAGGTAATAACTGAATGCATGATTAGTCCCAAAATAAATCATGTAAAAGCCTTAGAACCTTCATTTAAATATCTGAAAAAGGACACAGGAATTGGAAAGAGTATCTTCTGCTTCCAAACTTTACCCTATTTCTTGCCACTGTCTATCACCTTCACTGATCATGGTACACTTATTTCTCTTTATGGTGATTTTGCAGATTGTAACCAATGGAATATACAAAAGTATAGAGCATCGTGCAACTGTAAACTCCTCAAAAGAAAGGCTCTCTATCGCTACATTCTACAACCCGAAACTGGAAGGAGATATGGGTCCGGCGCCAAGCCTTATTACACCAGAGACTCGGGCATTGTTTAGGAGAATAGGTGTCGCAGACTACTTCAAGGGATTTTTTTCACGCGAACTGCGTGGAAAATCATATATTGATTTCATGAGGATTCAAAACGGGAGTGACAAAAGCAACTGAGTGCTGCTATCTAAAGATGTGAAAAATCAATATAAGGGTTCTACTGTTTAGTGTATTGTAAGGTTTGAATAAATAATTGCCGATTCAAGTTCTTTTCGTTGTTAACTTGAAAGGTTTAGCATACCAATTTAATTATTGAAGCGTTACACCGCAGAAATTGCTAACTTGACAAACCTACAACATGATGAGAAAAGGGCAGCACCCAGTCCTTGCAAATGACTTCCTTTTCTCCCACTGTGTGAATCTAATAGGAAACCAAACAAGTAGAACACAATACATATGCTGCTAATAATCAAAAATCACCAACAACAATCAACCAACACACATGCACAAAGACACAAGCCAATTTTTACATGGAAAACCTCCTCGTATTGAGGAGCAAAAACCACAGGACCGTAGTCCGCCCAAAAATTTCCCTATCAACCAAATTATGAGTGTACAATATGTCCCTAGCTTAATATAGGGATACAAACCAGCTGCAGCATCAAGAAAAAACATTCTTGGCAACACAAAACAAATTCAACATGTGAGAGAAGAGAGGATAGCACAAACTCGAATGCTCTGTTCGAGGTGTATATCTCTCTGCAGAAAAATCCAATCAACAATCCAACTGTCCGATTGTAGAAACACGAGTGAAGAACCTGCTGACAAAATTTCAGCCCAAAATAACCTCAGACGAAGGAGATTCCAACGTTTGATCAAGACTGCACAGTGACTTCTTCACCAAATTTCTGCACACACACCATTCTTTATTCTCTCTTCCTCCCAACACGGCAACACTCTCTTTCAGCCGCCACTCCTTGAGTCCTTGGTGTAGAAGGAAAAAAAAAAGGTAATTAAGTTGTGTCTACAATCCACTAAAATTACCAAAGTGTCCATTAGCTTCATGTGGGCTTAACAAGCAGCATGTCAATGGGCCAACATATTGATGGGTTATCCTTCACATTTGAGGGAACCCAAGACCAACACAACAAAGTTAGAGTAGAGGACAATAACAAATTCTTATCGACTATTAAACTAACATTACCTTTCAAAACAAAATTTGAACAAAAGGAACATTGTGTACCACTAGGCTCTGCATAATAGCACAAAATTTAAGTGTGCCTTGTTTTGCAGTCGGTAAGTTTCAGGAAAAATTGATGCTATAATCAGCCACACCTCTTCTGTCTCCAAAGTTGAACATTGAAAGATTACAAGGATGTAAGAAGAAACCTCAAGATGGCACAAAAAGCATTTCAACGGTCTTACTAGAAAGAAACCAAAAATAGGTATTAAAAAAAAAAAGCATTTACCAAGGAAGAGATGATAAGGGTCAGAAAATGGAACTAATAAGAAAGAAAACAACTAAGAAACTGCTTCATTGAGTTAGCAGAACTGAAGGCATTGACTTCCACCTGAGGCAGCAAAGCTATGATGTCTTTCATTAAGGATCCAATTTCTGATTTCGAGACAAAGCCTTCAGAAAATCATATTGACCGTTAATAACCATCATATCTAAAAGTTGAAACCGATAAGAAAAGGGTTCAACAGTAGTATTTAAACACTCTAATATTAACTACACTAGCTGCATTAGACTCGAGCACTACACCACGAAGACCAGCCTCCCTAGCTAAAATTAAACCATCCAAGCAAACTTTTGTCTCCAACAATTTAGCACCCAGAAAAACAGAGCCAAAGCATTAGCTGCCATGTTCTTTGCAAACAATGACACCAACCCCTGCCCTCGCCCTCCCAACTCCCAAGACGCAGGATATAGTAGGCATCGCATTAATTTTGTAGAGACCATGACAGATAGATATTAATTAATATATTATAAATCTGATTAGATAAGATGTACCGAAAGATACTTCTGGTTAAATTGTAATAGTAATCATTACCCCGTTTAATTCAAATGTCATTTTTGTAATTCTGGACCACCTAGCAATAATTCTGAAAGTGAATGGGCACATGCATGTGCACCATTTCCTACAAAGTTTTTTCTCTACGGCATAAATTAAAGTGGCAACTTGCACAAGAGTTAAAACATATGAATTTGTTGGTATTTATTTCGATCTGTATGAATAAGCTTCCCATATATAGTTCATTGCTCATCTTGACTGTTATCTTCTTGTTTTTGCTGTGAATTGAGCACAAGAGACTGGAGTTAATAGAAATTAGAGAGAGACAAGTAATTGCTAATCTGGGAGCTAAAAATCAATGGAAACAAAAGTAATATCGCTTGGTAGCACTATGGCAGCTGTTCCTTTTGTTCAGGAGTTGGCAAAGAAGCCACTGACAATTGTTTGTCCACCACGTTACGTGCATCCTGACAAGATCTTCTCATCATATGTCTCAACTCTTGTTCACCACAAGTCCCCATCATTGATATGATATGATAACTTCCGAAGATTTCATGGACTCACGGCTCCAAAAGTTGGACCACACATACAGAGAATGGGGTTTTTTCCAGGTTTGTTTGTTTAAACTTTTTTGTTTATTGCGATTAAGAATAGGGCAAATTGCACTTAACCTCTCGAGGTTTGGGCAAGTTACACTTAGCTAGAAATGTTTTGTTATTATACACTAACACCCCCAAGACTTAAATTTAACTTTGAAAATACCTAAAATGCCCCTTGTTATATTATTTATACCTTTTTTTTTTTTTTACCTTTTAACCAAAAACTTTATAAACTTTAATAAAATAAAAAAATTAAATAAAGATATGATTCATTAAATAAATTAATGGTTTACAATAAATAAATATTATTAACAAAATTAAATAAATAAATAGTTTAAAATAAATAAATAAATAAATAAATACTTAAAAAAATAAATATTTTAAAAAATCAAATAAATAAATAGTTTTAAAAAATCATATAAAGAAATAGTTTAAAAAATTAAATTAATTAATTAAAAAAATTAAAAACATTATTTTTTTTTTTTAAAGATATCTATCAATAGGGACAAAAAAAAAAAAAAAAAAAAAAAAAAAAAAAAAACTCTAAATATCTAAACTTTTACGGTAAGGGTGATGGTGAGAGAAGCTTCAAGGTTCCCAACACTGGGAGTCTTCTTGCCTTCTTCAACCACTTTCTTCAGTGTTGGGAACCTTGAACCTTCTCTCACCATCATCCTTATTATAAAAGTTTGGATATTTAGAGTTTTTCTTGTCCCTATTCATGAATATCCTTAAAAAAAAATTAATGTTTTCAATTTTTTTCATTTATTTATTTATTTATTTGATTTTTTTAAACTATTTTTTTTTAAAAACTATTTATTTATTTAATGAATCATATCTTTTATTTAATTTTTTTATTTTATTAAAGTTTATAAAGTTTTTGGTTAAAAGGTAAAAAATATATATATATATAAAATAATATAACTAGGGGCATTTTAGGCATTTTCAAAGCCAAATTTAAGTCTTGGGAGTGTTAGTGTATATAACAAAACTTTTTCAGTTAAGTGTAACTTGTCCAAACCTCAAGGGGTTTAGTGCAATTTGCCCTTAAGAATATTAAGATGAAATTAACATGCTTGATGCATTTGATAAACCATGAAGTGAGCCGTACACTGGTGGAAGAAGTGAAATTAGAGAGTGAATAGCTCTTCAAGCTACCAATGGAAGAGAAGAGCAAGTATATATGGACAACAAGGAGATGTGGAGGGATATGGGAATGTGTTTGTTATATCTGAGGATCCGAAACTTCATTGGGGAGACAGGCTCTATCTATATCACAACTTCCCCCACCTCATTTGAGGAAACTAAACCTAAGGATGACAATTTTACTGGAACAAACGAGAACCCAGCCGAACCATATGGGTCGGGTTTGGGTTTTTCTATTTCGGGCAGCGTTCTAAAAATCGGCCTAGTCGGCCGACTGGGCTCTAGGCGGCTCCAGCTGCTGCGAGGAAGGCCTAATCGGCCTTTCTAGAAGGCCAGAAAGCTAGTCGGCTCTAGACATCGACTAGTCGGCCAACTAATCACCAATCAGCCAGCCTAAGCGTTTTTCTTTTAAAAAAATACCACTTGATCCAAAATAAAGCCTCTTGTCGCCAGTGCAGCCGCCGTAGTCTGGTGAAGAAATAGATTAAAAATAAAAAAAACAAAGCAGAGAAAATTAAGAAGAAAAAGAAGGTGAAAAAGAAGAAGATTAAGAAGAAAAAGAAGGTGAAGTCGTGAAGATGAGTTGCAGAGAAAAAATAAATAAAGGAATAAGATGGAGTTAGAAGAGAGAGATGGAGACAGGGGCGTACCTAGGATTTTTTGCTAGGGTGTTCATATAGGTTTGATAAAGTCTTCATCAGATCTCTGGCAGTTTGTTGATCCTTTACGTTGAAAGCAACATGCTTCGTCAAACTAAGACGAATTGCTCTCAATGCTTTCCTGTCCAGAAGTTTGAAATCCTCTTCTTCCATGTTCTTTAGCATCTGTTTCTTTGACCAATCTACATCAGTCATAGTTGTTGGCTTCTCTTTTATCAGCCAATGCATGTCTTTCTAGTACAGATAATCCTTCATCTACATCGTCCAGAAACTGAAATTCGTCCCATCGAATTTCTCAATCCTTTGAGTATCCTTCTCTGATCCCATCTCTGCAACAAAATTGTTGACCTTGAGAAAACCTAGATTTGTGTGAAAAATAACCTGTCCCAACCTAGGTCTCTGATACCAATTGTTGTAAGAAAAATCGCACACACAAATCTAAACACACACAAATAATATGAAAGCAATAAGAAGAAAAAAGACAACACCAAAGCTTTTACGTGGTTCAGCAATTTGTTTACGTCCACGGAGCGCACCGCACTTAATCCACTACTTTCAGAGTTGATTAATCCACTACTTTCAGAGTTGATTACAATCTCTCTACAATTTGCTCTCTATCTCTCTAGTAACTTTTTCTCACGCATATTAGGATTTACATAATTGTGGTATTTATATGGGAGTACTAGAGTTGGCCAAATCCTATTTAGAGTCTATTACTTTTTTCTCTTTCTTCACTGTGCAAATCTCATCGCATGCGGATTTGTGCAAGACCGCTCTAGGTGTCAAAGCGCTCCTCACAGCATAAACCTCTGTTACAAACACCACTCTCAAAACCACTACAGAAATTCACAGCGCAACACACAGCGTAAAGCTTTGATGTCTGACCACTGTCCAAACCGTTGTCAAAATTCATAGTGCAATACACAGCGCTACTCACAATATGTGGACCACTCTCATAGTCGGCTGTGAAAAACACAGCGTGAATCAATTTATCAAAATTTTGCCCCAACCTCTTTTGTTGACTTTTAATTGCACACTCCACCAAACTCTAATAATTAACTTTGCCTGTTTCATTTATTACACAAAGGACAAAAGCAAACTAACTTGCTTCAATTCTTTTGGCTATTTTTAGATGATTTGAAGTTTTCATACACATTCCCAACATCAAGTTCGGGTTCTTCAAAACCCGAATCCAAACCTGTACAATTATTTTGGTTCGGATACGAAAATATTGTTTCACGGGTTTAGATTTGGGTTTAGGTTTAGTAAAATCTGATATGTTGCCATTCCTAATTAACCCCACCTTTTTCCCAACCTCCCTCCTTCCTTGAGGTTTTCTCTCTCAATAATTATGCACACGGTTTTTTATTTGTGCTCTTAGATGAACCTATCATGTACGATGGATAAAGAGCACAAACCATCATTGCCCTAACAAAGATATGTTCATATGTTATGATAAAGTAGCACCACAAAGATTATATATATATATATGATTTTGATTGATAGATACGTATCATATGTTACAACTTATTACAAGCTAGGATGATCTCCTAGTTATTTTATTTTTTAAGAGCAAAAAAATAAACAAATTTTCATTTTATATATCAGTTCTTTTATGTTTAGGTGTTACTGGATTAAGATAGCCTATAAAAAGATCCTTGTTTATGAGTACTTATAAATCACCACACTACCATAGTTTACTATTTTTTAGTTTTTATTTTTTTTTTGGTGAAAATATTTTTAATGCTGACAACTAGACATTCAAACCATTAAACTGATCAATTCATTGAAATAATTGAATCAATTTAATTTTATTGATTTGATTTGATTTTTTTTATAAGTAAAATAAGCTCATCGAGTCATTCAAAATAGCAAACCTATCAATTTGGATTTATTTGTGGGTTAAAAGATAATTTGGTGCCATTAGGCCTTTTGCCAATGTGGTTGGACTCTTCAATTGGAGCCTCCACCACCAAGGTTCAACACCCATGGCACATGTGTATATATATATACATATATTATTTATCCTTCCTTGGCTATCAAGTGTGGGTGCTGAGAAGTTGTCAAGTCCAATTCCAATTCTCACGTTAGTTGTTGTAATTTCAAAAAAAAATATATATATATATATGAAATGGTGATAATTGTTACACCAAATCAAAAAATATGGAAAATTTATATTCGATTCTATATCACTTCTGTGTGCATATATGTATATACAGTATATTGAGTTTCATTTCCATATTAATTTAATTATGATCTCAGCACACAATAATTGAAAACAGATCGATCTTGATGATTATTTCAATATTTCCATATATAAAATATGTTATTATATTAATGTGGTTTGAATTGATCATTCGAAACTCTTTAAAACTTTTTAACATTTTATAAGTACAGAGACATCGGAAGCTTATAACTCGGCTGAACAGTAAATGTCAAAGTGAAAATTCTTTGACTAATGAAAAAAAAAACTAAGTCATTGTTTGTTTTTTTCACTATAAAACTTATTGTCTTTTATATCTTAAATTAAGATAGATCAGTTTATTTGTTTTTCCAATTTATATCTTATTTTAAGATATATATATATATATATCTTTTAGAAAAAGTAAAAAAAAAAATTAAAAAAAAAGCTTTTATTTTATTTTAAAAGTGCTACAGTAGAGTTGTTTTTAGTAATTTACACAAATTTCTTATAACAATTCATACATTTACAATTTTATCTACACATAATGAAACCCTAAAAATCAATTTTCTAAAAATTTCCAATTTTGAAAAAACCATAACACAACCTAACCAACTTGATCGGTCATTTATTGTATATGTTTTGGATCCCCATTCCTCCAATCAATTGCTTGTTTCTCGAGTCTTTTAGAGTTTTAATTTGTGTGTTTGAGCATTTTCAGGTTGTTGGATCCAAGTATTGTATTTGAAGTATTTCAGAGAAAACCAATTACCACTATAAAAAAATAAGGCATTTGTTGACAGTTTAAAACTTTCAAGGAAAGGATTGTTGACAGTTTTTAAAACTGTCAACAATGCTAATGTCAAGGAAAGTCTTGACATTTTTTATTTTTTTATTATTATTTTTTCTTGACAGTTTTTAACTGTCAAGATATTTATATGATTTTTTTTTTTTTAATTTTTCATTATTTAATATTTAATTAAATTATATATTTTACTTTTATACCCCAACCCCACCACTGCCGGACCTCCACCGCCTCCTCCGTCGGACCGCCATCCTTTCTTCCGGACTGCTGCCGGACCTCCGCCTCTGCAGCAGCTGGGCCTCCACCTCCGTCGCCGCCTCCCGCCACCGTCGCCGGACCTCCGCTTCGCCGCCGCCGAGCTCCACCTCCACCCGGCGCCAACGCTGCCTCCACTTCCGCCGCCGCCGCTCACCGTCCAGCCCTGTCCGCATCTGATAATTGAACAAATATTAATTGTCATTAGCATGGATTGAACCTGTGACCTCAAACCAAAACTGTAAGCCTCTCACCACTTGACTACAACATGTAAAGTAATAATAATAGAACAATATTTTATATAACCTATATGAGTTGTAAGAAATAAAAAATAAAAAAAACTTTTAATTAAATAAATTTAAATTTATTCTACTAATCAAAATTCTAATTTCTACAACAAACATATATTAAAAAATATTTATTGAAACTTTAAATAAAATTATATTTTTTTAAACATATAAAGTTGAGTTATTGGTCAATACTCTATGGTCACGTTTGGTTACATGGTGGAATGGTAATTGGAATGAAAATGAGAATGGAAAGGAAAGGAAAACTAAGTTTTTTGTTTGGTTGAAACTTTAGAATTAGTCTTTGAATCAGTATTATTTTGTTTGGTTAACAACGGAATGGAATGATGTTAACTGTATTTTGATCAAAATACCCTTAATTATAAAACATTCATAATAACATGGTATATTATAGATAATAATAATAAAATATAAAAGTATATTATATAGAAAAATATTCAAGTCAGTGTATCCTGATATAACTTTGTGAGGATATTGAATATAAGCCACTCGTTTTACATACTTTAACTTAAGTATGTATGCATTTATCAAAACTAGTGGTCACATTCAATATCCTGATAAAGTTATATCATGATGCACTAACCAGATCGAGACCGATATTATATATATAATTATATATTATTTAATATAATAATATATTTAATATATAATATATAATACATGTAATAGCATATATATCTATATAATATAATATAATATAATATAATATAATATAATATATATTATATATAATAATATAATATATAAATATATTATATATAATAATATAATAATATATATTTATATATCATTAATATAATATATAATAATATATTATTTTTGGAAAGGAGGGTATTTTTGGAATAGGGTTGGGGTATATGAAGGTATTTATGGAATATAAATTTTAGTTTGGAATGGAAGAGCATTCCATTGATTTTTGGATGGAATACCCATTCAACCAAAATGGTGGAATCCCCATTCTAATGGAATCACTATTATAATATATTATTATATACTTATATTATTTTATAATATATTATATATTATATAAATATTATAAATATATTATTGAATAAATATATAATATATAATATATATTATTTAATATAATAATATATATTATATTATATTATATTATATTATAAAACATTCATAATATATATATTTTTATCTTTAATAATTTTTTAAACTTTTACTTCCTATTTTCAACACCAAACAAAATCTTGATATGAATTTATTTTACAGTAAGATATCGGTTTTTGGGCAAACCGATATTAGATAAGTAAAATTTTAAATTTAATAAATTTACTTTTAAATCATTTACTTATAAAA
This sequence comes from Acer campestre, assembly GCA_954870605.1. Lineage (NCBI taxonomy): Eukaryota > Viridiplantae > Streptophyta > Magnoliopsida > Sapindales > Sapindaceae > Acer > Acer campestre. The sequence goes on from OX940809.1 coordinate 15,021,920, forward strand.
AATTCAAAATTTTTTTTTTTTTAATTTGTTTATTTATTTTGCACCCTCTTGTTTCATACTAAGAGACACGTTAATAATTCAATAACTCATATAAATTAGTAATCTGAGTCTTACATTTGTTCATTAAATTGCAAGATTCATATTGAGAAATATCTCTCATGTAATGAGAGTTGTATTCCAAATCATGCATATTACAATTAATATCATGAGTCTCCTATATGTCATGTTTGGTTGGATGGAATGGAATAAAAAGAAAGCCATTCCATTCGTTTGGTTTGTTAAAATGCAATGGAATAATGATTCCATTAGAATGGGGATTCTACTATTTTGGTTGAATGGGCATTCCATCCAAAAACCAATGGAATGCCCTTCCATTCCGAACTAAAATTTATATTCCATAAATACCCTCCTTTCCAAAAATAATATATTATTATTATATATAATATCAATTATATATAAATATATTATATATATATATATTATATATTATATTATTATATAAATTATATATTATTATTATATATTATATTATTATATATAATATAATATATTATATTATTATTATTTATATAATACATATAATAATATATATATAATATAATATATAATATAATATAAATAATAATAATATATTTATTTATTTATATATTAATATTATATATAATATTGTTATATATTATATATATTATACTATTATATAATATATATAATATTTATATATTTATATATTATATATTATATTATATTATATTATATATATTATTATATATATTATATAAATAATAATAATATATTTATATAATATATAAAAAAAAAATTAGTTATTTGTTGACAGTTTTTAACTGTCAAGACAGTTTTTAACTGTCATAAATCCTTGACAGTTAAAAACTGTCAACAAATACAAGAACTGTCAAGAATGGATGACAGTTAAAAACTGTCAACAATTAACTGTTAATAAAACCATATTTTCTTGTAGTGTACCGCAGCCCAGGCAAATATACATCAAGCGGTACATCTTGCATCAAAGTCTAGAGGTGCTTTATCCAATTTACCGCCCCCTAGGCACTTACCTACCTTGCTGTCCTACCTAGCGGTCAACTCCAGGAGTGTCGCCTCATATTTTCCGCGAGGTAGGCAACTTACCTACCCAGCGGTAGCCCGTCAGTGCAGATGGTCCATATTGCAGGCCCAATAACTCTCAGCTCCGATTGAACTGTGTGTCTTGCCACCTATGGATTTGAAGCCCCGGAAGTCTAGTTTCCAACCCAATTTACGGCTTGTCAATCCGAATTTTATATAAGAAGTTATGTCTATTTTAGTGCCTGAAGGTTAGATCAGTCAGTTATTAAATCCGCGAATACTTTCGGGATTTGTTTCGCAAGTTGTCGGAACGGGAATACCTTCTTGGACATGTGTGAGAGTCTTGGAAAGCAATTAGACATCTAATCCTTATCCTCCTTCAATAAGTAATCAATTTGGATGGATTAAGAAAGAAATAGAATCCCAAAAAAGGTAGAGTTCTAAAGGGGAAGTGATTTCCTTGTTGTTAAAGGACTTGGCTTAGCATCTACACCTATTTAAGCCCCTTTGAACCCTAATTTCGGGAGAGCAATCCAAGGGAGGCCCCAAGCCACCAAAGGGGCCGTCCCCCTTCACCATCATCCATCTTTACACATCGGGGGTTTGCAAGACGAAGAAGACTCATCATTGAAGATTTGAAGAATTCATTGAAGGCCTCAATGGGTTTTATCTTTTCTATCTCTTGTCTTTTTATTTCATCTATGTGTAACTAAATCCATACTAGGAATTCAATGTGAACCTCTATGAATACTCTTTGTTAGAATTGACTATATTTTCTTAATTCAAGTTTCGATTTATTCAATTTGTGATTTCTTCTTGTCTATGCATGGTTAGTGTTGGTCTTGAATCTAGGGTTTTATATGTTAAGATTGAGATACGTGTGGGTTTCACCATTCTCAACCAATATGCAATTGAATGAATGAAATTTATCGTAGCAGGATATCGAACGTTATTTTCGGTTCTCTTGTTCTTGTGCTTAATGGATTCTCAATCATAGTTTACATGCAGGTTTTGCTAATGACTGTGATTGAGAATACTTGATTGTGTGCTTTGTGGGTTTTAGGTTATAGTTTACATGCAGGTTTTGCTAATGACTGCAGTAGAGAGTACTTGATTTATTCCAGGACCACATCGCACTAATTATACATAATTTAAGAACGAACCCTTAACTTGATTAACATTCTTTGTAAAAGTCAATTCGAAGCATTGAGTAAACGTAGTTGGGGAGCATTGATGACCTAGTCCTCTCACCTCTTGATCACATTCACATATTCTTGTTAACTGCTTTCTTAGTTTAATATAGTTTTAATTAAATCATTCAAATCAATCTCAAATCTCTTAGTTACTGTTAATTGCTTAGCTTTAATTAGAATTAGTTTTAGTTGATAAATCACTTTTCCTCGTGGGAATGATCCCTACTTGTCGCTGTACTTATCTCACGATTCGTGCACTTGCGAATTAGGTTTTTATAACACGATTTTACACATCACAACTCAAGGGGGCGACGGCGGCACCACCTCTTGGGACCATAGGAGGCCGACCACCATCCTCCCATTCATTTTTTTTATTATTATTATTATCATTTTAAAAAAATAAAAATTATTTTGTTACAAATATCAAATGATATTGAAAGGTTATAAATGGAAAAAGTTAAAATTTTTACATTTGTAATAAGTCATCCAAAATGAAAAAACAAACGTATCATAATATCTTAATTAACAAATTAAGGTCTTATTAAGAGCATCTCTGATGCTGTACCAATGCTAAATTTAGCATAGGGTGCAAAAACGATCCTCCAATACAGTGTCAAATGATGTATCAAATTTGACATATGATATATATGTGTCAAATTTGGCACAACAATAAATGCTATTTTTTTAATTACAAAAATACAATTATATATATAGGAGGGATCGGGGGACACAATTTTTGACACAATATTTGACACGATTTTACAGTCATTAGATGTATAAGATTTGAATGGTTTAAAATTAATAAATTTATTTATTTATTATTTCCTAATCATTTATCTATCATTAATTTATTTTACTTTCTCTCTCATCTATCATAAATTGACTTTCCTAATTAAATCAAAATAATATTTTCTCTTCCTCTCTCTTGCGTTTTTTTCCCTCACTATTAGTCTATTTTTTTATTTTTTATATCCTCACTATTAGTTTTATCTTCTCCGTTGTCTATCACGTTTTTCTCTTCTCTTTAAATACTCACATGATAAATCTTCTATGGAGTGACAAATTCAAATGGGGTTAGGACTTAGGAGACAGTTGAAAAGAAACTTAATAAGTTTAATATGAGTAAACTGTTACTCAAGACATGGAGGACAGTATAATGAGTTTGATGTCAAGATGAAATGAATCGTGTATACAGTTCTGGATTCCTTATATATTTTTGTCTTTCTTTTATTTATTTATCCTTGTTTTATTCCATGTCTTAAACTGAGAAATCAATTTTTGCATTGTTGTTGTATGCTTGTAGCAATGGTAGAAAGTAAAGTTATATATCACAAGAGAGAGAAATAAAATGAACAGTAAAGATGAAAAAAATGCAAGAGTGAGGAATAAGAAATATTAATTAGATTTAATTAATTAGGAAAGTAATTTTTTTAAAATATTTAGGAAAGTGATTTTATGATAGGAGAGAGACAATAAAATAAAATAATAATAGATAAAAGAGTAGGAAATTATTTATTTATTTATTAAATCTATGCCATTCAAATCTTATAAATCTAATGGCTATAAAATTGTGTCAAATATTGTGTCAAAAATTGTGTCCTCCGATCCTTCCCCTTATATATATATATATATATATATTAAATGAAATAATAAATGCATTACTGAAACTTTGCATTGGAGCATTAAGTTAAATAATGAATGTATTAATGATAAGTGTTTACTTTTATAATTTTAATTAATAAAATAATAAAAATAGCATTTTAAATAGAATTGTGCATCGGAGCACAATGCTAAATTGACATGTTAAATATAACATTTTACTCTTTTTTGTGTCAAATTTGACATTGACATTGATATATACATCGGAGATGGTCTAAGACTTTAGAAGAAGAAGAAAAAAAAAAAAAAAAAAAAAAAACCCTTAAGATTGGATGATAATGAAATGACACTATTATTAGAAGGAAGGCAAATTAAACAATGAGCTTTAATTACTATCTGCCATACCCACAACCAAAGCATGTCATCGACCGGGTTCGTAAATTATATAGCACATTTTTAAAAAAAGGAATTCTAAGAGTATCACTCCATTTAATTTAAGTTTAAATGACACCTAAAATGGGTTTCTTCTAAAATACTCCCATGGTAACTATTTTAATTTATTTTTTCTCCACCAATCTCCATTAGAGGTCGAACAACCTCCATAAGTGATAGGTGTCTTTTTAGACTGGTGCACAAACCCTGAACACTGACTGAAAAAAAGAGCGACTGCTCTAAGGGCTACCGATTGGAAGAGAAGAGGAAAAAAAAAAAAAAAAGAAGGTTGAATTCAAAACGAAATTCAAGAGTTGAATCAGTGAGCGAAGATTAACGAAGTAAATTTCAAGTATTTTGATTTTTATTTTTATTATTTAAATTATGAAGAACATGTTCAGATCTAGAGGCAGAGATGACACAGAACCACCAAATCTCTGTACAACTCACAAGAAACGTCATCAAATCGGCCAATAATATATCATTGGCGGCTTCACCAGTACTCTAAATTACTTGGCCAAGCTTAACAAAATCTCATGATCAAGAAATATTTCCATACAATAATCTAAAAGAACCAAAACTCACCAGAATAAAACGTTCAACTATGCACGTTTTATTCATCGACCTCCAATGAAGGTTTCAAGAAAGAAGATGAAAAAAAAAAAATGAAGAATTTCATATTTATCTAGAAAGTCTTGAAACTTATAAAAAGTTTTAGAAAAATCTCAAAAACTAAAAAAAATTAATAATAATAAATAAATCTCAGAAAATTTCATTTTTGTCTAGATAGTCTTAGAAATTACCAAACGTCTCATAAATTACTAGAAGTCTCGGAAATTACCAAAAGTCTCGGAAAATCTCATTTTTGCCTAGAGAGTCTCAGATTACAAAAAGTCTCAGAAATTACCGACATGTCTCGAAAACTACCTAAAAAGTCTTGGAAAAATATGAAAAATCTCAGAAATACCTGAAAAGTCTCAAAAATTATCTGAAAATTCTCAAAAATTACCTAAAAAGTCTCGAAAATACATGAAAAGTCACGAAAATTTCCGAGACTGATTGGACAAAAATAAATCTTCCAAATATTTTTTACTCATCTTCTTCATCGACCTCCATTAAAGATCAATTTCGACCTCCATAGAGGTCAAATGACTTCGACCTCCATTGGAGGCACTACTACAAAAAAGTTCAAAGACATCACTAGCAAGATATCGGTTTCCTAAAACCGTTTTTAAAAGTAAGCTAAAGATATCGGTTGTTTATTAACCAATGTTTTATAATTTATGTCATAGAAAACATATCGGTTGATTGAAAAACCGATGAAAATGTCCCTAACTTAAGACATTGGTTTTTGTCAAAACCGTTTTTTCATGTATCTGTAAATCTTAACACATCATTTAAATAATAAACTGATTTCTTTTGTTTTCGTTTTCTACCAAAAAAAAAAAAAAAACCCTAACTTATTTCTTTTCCGATTCTCAAAACTTTTGACGGCTAGTTTCGCCCAAATCTCTCAAGAACCCTAACATTGTTTGTCCCTCTCTCAAATCCATCGTTGCCCCTCTTTCAAGTCCGCCGCCGGTTTCAAGTGACAACTCGTTCTTCTTAAGATGTGATTCGAACTCGGTTAGTATTTTATATGTTTCCGTAATTTCTTTTCTCAACTTTTTTGGTGAGTATTTGAACCAATAACTTCTCTTAAGTCTTTGTGGTGCTCAGTTGAAAACCCGTTCGCTGAATCGGAAAATCAATTCGTCTCATCTTAGTTGTGCTGAGGGAGATTCTGGTGAAAATCAAAGCGGCGGAGAATAACCGGAGAACTCGCCGTAAATTGTGTTGCTGAGGCATGGTCCAGCAGACCGTACAGGGCTTTCATGCCGCCTACGCCAAGGAGATGGAAAGGCTCTCCGCCAAAGAATCACTTCTTCTCGCCGTGAGTTCTTTTTAGTTTAATTTTTCATTTTTCACTTTTCTAAGTTTGTTATAACTTTACGCATTTCTAATTTTTTTCCTAATTAATACGAATAAATTTAATACAATGCAAATGGCTAGATTTAATAATTACAAGACAGTTGTAGCTAACTAAGTTAAATTCATATATTTTTAATTTGTAATGTGTTGAAATATTGATTTTATTTTAAGGATTCTGGTGGATTTGAGGCCTTAGTAACAAGAAAGATGTCAGAGAAGCAGCAGATTGAGTGGGTCGATGGAATTTTATAGTTTTTGCTTCTAGAACGAGACTTAATTTCATTTGTTCATTTGTTCTTTAGCATTCCAGGTCTTAGTTTTTTGAAGGTTGATCGAATTTTGAGTGGGTTGGATTTGGGTGATCGAGTTGCTTAAAATGATCAACTATAACTTGTATGCTGTGAATATATGCTTGATGGTCTTGAATCAATTGTAAGTGGGCTTGCATCTATATTTACAATATTGCTGAATTGACTGGCTGCTAATCTTGTTGAGTAATGATTGTATGTTTTGTTGTTCAAAAGAGCTAGATAGAGAAAAAAAAAAGTATTTTAGGTTTATAGTTTTTGATTTAAGGAATATTTTTGTTGATAGGTGATGCTAGTGTCTTTGATTCTACAGATTTGATGAGTGTGGGATATCTTCATCGACAATAAAAGAACTAACAGCTGTTGGCTACATTCAAATGACAAGGGTACAGGAGTGAGGAGGCTACTCTTTCTGACTGTCTTGAGGGTATGATATTTACTTCTTTTGACTTGCCAAGGGTTGAATGATTTGTTTCCATTGCTGTTTTCTTGCTGCAAGTTACTTGACTGACAATTCCAGGTTAACTATATAATAGTTGTTTTCAATGTTAAATTTACCTGACATTTGGATCAAATTGAGTCATTTAGCTTTTATTCATGGAAGTACTGTTATATTACGTTAATGCATATCTAGTGCTGGAAAAAAAAAATTTACTTTCGAAAGCAAGGCGGATAACAATGGGAAAAAAAAGAAATTATGTATATGAATAATTTTTTTATATGCACAGGAAAGCTGAATTTCATAATTTGTTACTGGGTGCATTGTGGCTCTCTTGAAGGATTCTGTTAATTTTTCATTCAAAAGCTCAGTCTGGGTTATATTTTGGACAAGTGTATGCATGGGATGTTATGAGCTGCAAAATGCTTGATATTGGTTGTTGGTATTAAACGAAATTACTTCATATTGTACTCAATGATGTAATTTGATTGCTTGTATTGTAACAGAAACACACCTTTTTCTATGTTTTGTCTTGCAAAAAAATGGAACAAGTAGCGGGAGAGGCTGAATCATTGAAAGGAAGTCTGGACAAGTACCACGTAAGAGATCAGAGGCAGATGAATGAAGCCAGAGAGAGAACTGAGTTATTTCTTTCCGATGCTCCCTTGTCAATTTGGACTCCCCTGCAATCATTTTGGACAAGTTGGCCTTATCATCCAGGACATCAAACTTCAGCTTCTTGCCTCTCCGGATTGCAAGATTGTTTTCGTTCCAAGAAATGCCAATATGGCTGCTCATTGCCTTGCTAAACTTGGCTTGTCGATTGTGACTGATTGTTTTTGGTTGGAGGAGTATCCCCTTAGCTTGGCTGCTGTTGTGTTAGGTGATTGCCCTTCCCTGTTGTAGTTTTTTTTTTTTTCTCTGGTTCTTAATATGTATACTAGGTGTTTTTTGAAGTATGTACAAGTTTTGTTGTTCATATATTATTGTTCTAATGAAATAAAATCATATTGTTGTTAATTTACTTTGGATGTCGAAATACTTGTGATTAATTTATGTGAATAAAGAAACAGAATGAAATTTATAATTTATGTGAATAAAGAAACAGAATGAAATTTATAAAAATAAATACAATATGCATATCGGTTTTAGTAAAGAAATGACTTATTTTATTTTTAGAATTTACATCGGTTTCAATACAAAACCAATGTAAATACCTCATATACAACATCACTTTTAAACGTAACCGATGTCATTTAGAATAATACACATCGGTTATAAACCGATGTCGTTGTTGCATTTTTTTCTATATCACTCAAATAGACATCGGTTTCAAAATTTTGAAAAACCGATGTCTTCAATGTAAAATAACCGATTTCTTTTGCGTTTTTTGTAGTAGTGAGGTCAATTTCGACCCCTATTTCGACCTTCGATGGAGGTTTGTTTGGAGGTATATCATTGGAAGCCAATGAAGAAGATGAAAAAATATAAATAAATATAAATTAAAAAACTGAAAAGTAAATAAAAATTATATGTAAAGCAAAGGTAATTTTGGAAGTAAAGGTATTTTTGGAAGTAAAGCCGATGAGATCTTTTGGCGGTATGAGGTTATCTATGATTCTAGAGCTTACAACTCTTTTACGGATAATTTGGCTAAGATGGGGTCTAGTAAGTCTGATGATTTTGTGGAATGGGGGGATTTGTTCTTTGTGTTTTGTTTTCGTTTTGGTGGATCATTTTCTTCTTTTTGGTGCTTGGCCTATCCTGTTGTCGTTGCTTGTTTTGTTAAGGGATGGTCAGCTGTCGTGGTCGTCTTATTTGCTGTCTGAGGGGTTGCTTGTGGCCCTGTTTTGTTGGGTGGTGGCCCTGTTTCTGTGTTTTGTTTGTTTCCCTCTATTAGCCGTATGGCTTTCTTTATAATATTAAAAGAGTAATGCTACATTACCCAAATTTGGTGTCCAAATCTGGTGCCCAAATGATGTAGCAACAATGTAGACCATTCATTTAAATCATGCAAATTTAATCTAATTTAAATGAATGGTCTATATTGTTGCCACATCATTTGGGCACCAGATTTGGACACCAAATTTGGACAATGTAACATTACTCATATTAAAAATAAAAATAATAATGAAGGTTTGTCTGTTATTTGAGATATTAACAAAGTGATCCATAGAATGATAAGATCATCTAATCATGTCATTCAATTATAAATTAAATTTGTTTCGTGTGAGCGGTTGTCGTGTCAAGACCCAAATTGCTATCCCTTGTCAAAGCAACATTAGAGTCAAGTGTGTTCGAGGTAATTTCTATCTTAAAAAAATATCAAAATAAAAGTATAAAATAAAATAAAATAAAAATTTGATGTAAGATCAGATATTATAATAACAGATTTTTTGTTTTTCGAAAATTTAGGCCGAGCCCAAGGGAGTCCACCATAATTTTCAATAAAGTGGTATTAAAAGTTTCCTTGATTTAAAAAATTCCAACAATAATTTTTTTTTTTTTTTTTTTTTAATGGACAAACAATAATTGTTACACAAAGACAAAGTTAAAATAAGAGTAAATTGCAACCAACCTCCCTGAGGTTTGACCTTTGACAAACAAAAACAATTTTGTCCTTAATTAACAATGACCTACATTATTGTTAGTTAAGTTAAAGTTCAACTTAACAAAGATAAGGGTATTTTTATCCTTTTAAGCCTTTTTTATTTATTAAAAAAAAAAAAAAAACTGAAGAAAATGTTGTTGGATTGGGTTTAGGTGAGCCACACTTTTTATTTTTTATTTTTGAAAAATCTAAAAAACTTGAATCTGAAAAAACATCTGGAGTTACATCAATGGAAGAAGAAAATGTTAGATTAGATTTAGGTGAGCCAAATTTTTTTTTTTTTCATATATTTATCTACTTTTAAAATTAGAATATTTTTATTTAGGAACATTTTGGTATTTGTAGCACTCAAATCCGGTCAATAATTAAATTTGACCACCTTTGATTAATATTAAGAGAGGTCATTGTCAATTAATGATAAGTTGTTTTTTATTGATAAAGGTCAAACCTTGAGGGAAGTTGGCTGTAATTTGCTCTTAAAATAACATATATGTACATTATAACTGGAACTCCATTTCAGGAAATTGTACTTTTGTTATGTATGTTACAAAATTTGCCACGTTACGAAATCAAAATAAAAATGAACCAAGTGTCCGATGCATGGTTGCTTTTCTCCTGACTTAGATAATGCAGGAGCTTCACAAAATTAAAACAATCAAATTCCAGAGACTATCTAGAAATATATCCGTAGAAGATCCATAATGGAACCAAAACTAGAAAACTTGGGAAGCTCTCGTCCAGTGCCTTGTGTTCAGGAGCTAGCAAAGGAGCCCCTTACTGCTGTCCCAACGCGATATGTGCGTCCCGATCTAGACCCTCCCTTCTTATCCAACACCACTTCTTCACCACAAGTGCCCGTCTTAGACTTGATCAGGTTGCTCTCTGGAGACTCCATGGAATCAGAGTTGGAGAAGTTTCACTATGCATGCCAAAAATGGGGATTCTTCCAGGTTTGTCACGTTGTGTATTCATTTTCCCTTCTTTGATCACTCCATGGACTACGCGTTGCATCCAAGAATTATTTAACATTGTTTAAAAATGAACTGTACTTTTTTTTTAATTGTTACAATATTTCGAAATCGGGGAAGGGTACAATATTTCAAAAGGGTTCTTAAATTTTTTAACACTTTTGGATGTTGATTTTGTGGGACTAGAACCAAGTTAATAATTATTTAAGTTTAATAGCACCAAAAAAAATGTGTTTATGATAAAATTACCCTTCAAAAAATAAGTCACGCATTTTTTATTTTTTTTTAAGCTTTGATTGTACTTAATGTACAAAACTTATTTCATTTGATCAAAACTTAATGTCCGAAACTTATTTTCCTTTGGTGGAGACTTTTTTTTTTTTTTTTTTTTTTTGGAGATTTATTTCTTTGTCCGAGATTTAGGTTTTGTTTTGTATGAAGGAGAGATGGAAGGAGGGAGAGGGTAAGGAGGAGAGCTTCAATCCATTGTTTGATTGGAGAGACAAGAGAGAGGAGAGGAGGAAGGATCTCAACTCCCTTAGTGCCCACCAAAATCAATTCTTCCCTCATGGCACAGATGAAAAGAGGAGGGATCTCATTGGGATGAAAGGACAAGGCACGGATGAAAAGATGAGGGATCTCATTGGCTGGAAAGGACAACATTACCCTCCAATTTTTTATTACCCTCCAATTTATAAAAGGATAATATAGTACATTTACAAATTATATATCAATACATCTATTCAACTCTCTTTTCAGTACCAAACAACATGAAAGATATATGTTATCCTCTTCATCCCTCCTACCAAACATAGCATTAATGTTCGGACTAATTTTCTAGAATTTTTTTAAGATATGTTTTCTTCGTTTTTTTCTTCTAATTTATATTCTTTCGTGATATTTGTTTGTTCCCTCTTCCCATCGATTCCTTTTATTTGTCTCAAACACTTACAAAATAGATAAAATCACAATTCCTCTACAACTTTCTTGAGAGATTCTTCTTTTTTTTTTCTTGAGAAAAGAGAAGGAAAAAATTATTTTTCTTGAGAAAAATAAAAAGAAAAAAGAAAAGTCAAGTCAAGTGTATTTTTGTCAATGACTATACTTTGGTCCTATTAAAACTTAAATTATTAACTCTTAATGTATCTATGAAGAGGGCTTGGTTAACATCTTTTTATGCGGTTGTATGGTCGACTTGGGAGGCTAGAAATAAGAAGGTTTTCAAAGGGAAGGTTGTTGTTTTGGAAGAATATATAGATGTGGTCAGATTTAGAGTGGCGTGGTGGTTCAAGCATCACGGTAGGGGGTCTAATGAGCCGATTACTCTATTGGTTCATAACTTGGAATTCTGCTGTTTAGAGGAGAGACTTGTGAAGAAGAGCAAAGTCAAGGAGTGGATTCCTCCCTTGGCGGAGGACTTAAAATTTAATGTGGATGGTGCCTGCAGCTTGGAGTCGGGAAGGGCGGGGATAGGTGGTGTTTTACGCAACGCGAAAGGTGATGTGTTGTGCTCTTTCTCTGCTTCGGCTGGTATGGTGGATGTGGCTACTGCTGAACTTTTGGCGATCCAAAAAGCTTGCCATCTGTGTGCTTCGAAAGGTTTTTTGAGAAGTAGATGCATCAGTTTTGAAAGTGATTCCTTGAAAGCTATAGGTTGGGTGAAAGATGATGACTTTGGTAATCTGGCTCGGGTTGAGGTGATTTATGACATTCGTGCGTCTCTCAGGCTGCTAAATAATCCGTCTCTGAATTTCGTTCCAAGAGTTTCCAATTCGGTGGCCGACGGTTTGGCTAAAAGGGGTCTGGCTTCAGAAGGGGAGGATGTGGTTTGGAGTGTCTTCTGAGTGCTTGTGTTTTTTTGGGGTCTGGGTGCAGGGGCTGTATGCCCCCTGTTTTCTCTTTTTTTTGTTCTGCTGCTGCGTTTGGTTCTTGTTTCTGTTTGCTGTTGGGTGGTGCGTGTGTGTGCTTGGTCTGCTGTTGGCTCCTTGCCTGTGCGTTGGTCTGTTTTTTCTGTGTGTTGGTTTTTGTTTTTGCTGCTTGTCGTTCCTGACTTGTTTAATAAAGTTTGCCTTATTAAAAAAAAAAAATGTATCTATGAAGGCTTACTAACGAGACAACCTCATCTTTTCAACTGAACTATACCTTTTGATGAGTAACGTTATACAAGTCAATTATTAGTAGTAGACAATCAATTCAAGTCAGTTGAGCACATGGAAACAACTCCCCTAAGGTTTGCTCTTTTACATACGGAAACAACTTTATCATTAATCGACACTCATCTCCCATGTCGTTAGTCAACTACAGTCAGATTTAACATTTGATCTTATACAAAAAAATGTCTTATCAATTTTTCTGCTTCCAACACATTTTGTGAGTTGTAAAAATCCCATTTTGTGGGTTGTAAAAATCCAAGACCCGTTAAATTTTGTTTGTTTAGAATTCGTCTACAAGGCAGAAATGAACAAGGAAACAAAAAATATGGCATCTGTGAGTTGTAATATGTGAGTTCTCCATTGCAAAGAAGGCTAGTATGGACTTCAGAGATGGACTTTTTTTAGTATTTGTAGATAATCTTAACACATCAGTGGACCAAAGGAGTTTATAGAGCATTTTTAAAGCATTTGGAAGGGTTAGAGATATCTTTTTGTCATCATGTCACAGGGAAAGAAGAAGCAGCTACGCTTTCGTCCATTTCGTGACTATGGAGGAAGCTGAAAGGGTGGTCTATTTAACTAACGGGATGCATGTATACGGATGGTCGATAGTCTCTAAGATGGCAACTTTTGGCTAGGATAACAGGAGGCGAGAGGAAAGGAAAGGTGAGGACCGACAGGGCGGGAAGGTTGAGAGAGAGAGAAAGTTAATTTTAATGTTAGATCACCAGAAGATGCTAGGGATGGAAGGGGAGGAAAGAGGTCATTTGCTGACATGGTCGCTAGAGACGGGAAGAATAAGAGATCAGGTGGGAAGACAAAGGGTGAGGAGGTGTTAGAGACCTTCTGGGATAATGCCAAGGATGATAAAACATGGCTGTTAAAATGTGCAGTAGGGATACTCAAGAGGTTTGACAAGGTTTCAAGAGTTAACCAAAGGCTAACAAACAGGGGATTCTTGTTCAAATCTTCATATTTAAGTGACAAATCCATCCTTTGGAGATTTGAGACGGAACAGGATTGCATGGGATTTATCAATAATCCTTTCCTATGGGAGGATTGTTTCTATTCCATGGAGGAATTCTTGGAGCTAGAGGAAAGACACAGATGGGTAGGGGAAAAGGAGAAAGGGCAAGTGGTGTCAGGGAAAAAGGTAGGATAGCTTTCCTATTCTGTCTTTGATAATCAGTTTCAAGAATTGGTAGGTAAAAAGGGTGTCTGGCAGCTAGCAAATCGAGATGGTGTCTGTGATAGAGCCAACCATGAGCATGTCAGAGGGAAGGCTGTCAAGTCTGCTAACCTGTGTAAACCACCTTTTGTTCTTTTTTTCAAATTCAAAATTGGTCCTGGGAAAAATGAAAGAGGTCGGTTCAAATAGGGAACAATTTAGCTCGTCCTCTTTTGAATCTGAAGTTGGGCCTTTTTTTAATTCGATTCAATCTAGAGGGGAATGCTTATTACTTAAGAGGAGGACAATTGATTTAGTTTGCTCTAAAAGTGGAATGGAACATGCTCATATGGACTTATCCACTACAGATCATGATATTGGGCCAAGCCCTAGTAATCCATGCCTCAATCCAGAAGGAGAGCACAATAACAAAGAATACCATCAAGATTTTCATGAGAACCCAATCTTAGTGCCAAGTGGTGTAGAGTTTCATATTGACATTAGTGATAGGCCAGAACCCAACTAGAAGTTTAGAAGTATAAGGGGAAAGGTGGGCCTGTCTGTTAGACCCCAAGGTAAGAAATCCAAAATGTTACAACTGATGATGAAGAAGGGTCTTTTGTTGACCAGTCTAGTGTCAAAATGCTCAGAACATCAGAGACAAATAGGATTGGAGGGAACAGAACCCATGGAGCCAACTGGTGGTGGGGATTCGGATAAGGTGAGTAGAGAAGAAGTGAGAGGAGCAGTTAAGGAAGATAGAAGTCAACATGCTCAAGAAGCTTCAAACCTTGTTAAGCCAACAAGTGATAGGAAAATTTGCAATCCCTCTTTAAAAGAAGGAACGCGCACACGAAAGTCAAAAGACAGGGTTAGGGAATGTCACAAAGCAGCTGTAATAAAGAATATTAACAACTCAGAGGCATTTATTGGGTGCTCATCTCAAGTTTTAGAGGGGACAGTGGTTTCCCCAAATGCGTCAAAAAAAAAAAAAAAAAGATCCCAAGGCATGTGAGGAAAGGAAGCAGCAAAATTCTGAGCCTAATAACAAGTTAGCGTGGAACATTGAGGATGAAGTCGTGAAGATGCTTGAAAAGGTATGGCCTTGGGTTTCAACTTCAATGGAAAAAAAAAAAAAAAAAAAGGAGTTGTTAGACATTACCGCTAAGAGGATGAGGTTAACGATAATAGGTTTCGAGATTTGGTGAAAAGGTTGGTGCTCAAAAACAAGGCTACAGGGTGATGTGCTTTACAGTTCTTGGATCGTCTGGTATTGGGGTTTGCTTTAGTCGGTATTGGCTTTTATTCTGCGGTGTTTTTTGGGCTGCTTGCCAGAAGAATTTCGACGATGTCAGTAATTTTAGTTGATGTTTCTTTTTGTCTTGCTTGCTTTGTTTTTGTTTGTGTTAACAGGGTTTTGCGTTGTTGTTTGTTTTCTTGTGGGTTTGCCCAGTTGTGTTTCCTGGTTGTGGGGCATGTTGGTTGGCCGGTTTTGGTCGTAGCTGGGGCTTCGTAGTTGGTTGTTGTTTGCCCTATTTTTTTGCTTGCTCTGTCTTGTTCTTTGTCTGTTTGGCTTGTGGCTGGTTTTGTGTGTTCCTTGTTTGGTCTCTTGAAGGCCTTTAATAAAATCTTGCCGTTCAAAAAAAGAAAAAACATTTGACCTTGTCAAACCGTGCAAAAGTCTGAAATACCCCTAACATGACAGATTAAATAACAAAATAATAATAATAATAATAACAAAAAAAAACGAAAACTTGAGAAGAGATCTAGAAAATTTCCAGATCTAGAGCAAATCCATCTCATTAATTTCCAGAAAATTTCTAGAGAATATGTTAATTTCCAAAAAATTTCCAACAAATCCATCCCATTAATTCGATAATTCCAAAAAAAAAGTCACAAATCAATTACAAAACAAAATCCAAACACACACGTTCATCAATCAAAATCCACTTCAATCTTTTTCAAAAAAAAAAAAAAAAAAAAAAAACAGAAAACAAAATCACACCCAATACCTACTGCCATCTATCTCTCTTCTCTCTTTATAAAAAATAAAATTAAAAATTAAAAAAATGCAGATCGATCGACATACACCCATCTACCAAATCAAACCTTCAACCACTGCAAATCAATTGAACCAAACCCTAGAAACACACCACCACCAACCCCAAACCAAACCCAAATTAGAAACCCAAAACCCATACCCCGAAACCCCAGATCAATCGAAAGAAAGATAGAGAAGAGGGAAGAAAGGGAAGAGAGAGAGACGCGGCGATGGTCAGGAGGAAATCGAGCTCCCGATTGATCGACGATCTTCTCGGCTCACAAATCGAGCATCGATTTCGGTCGGTTTATGGTGGTGGCTAAGGTTTGGTGTTTGAGAGTGATCGTGGCTAGAATTGGTGTTTGGGTGTTGGAGATAGATGATGATGATGATGGAGATTTTTGAAGAAGATATGAAATGATTTTTTTTTATAATTTTGTTTTAAAAAAAAATAATAATTTGATCTCCAATCCAACGTCCATCATGGTGATGGACGGTGGAGATCAATCTTTCTTTAAAAAAAAAAAAAATCTATTTTTTGAAAACAAATTAATTTTTTTAAATTTTATTGTTTGAAAAAAAAATATTTATTTTTCTTTTTTATAAATGGATTTTGGGTTTTTACTTTTTTAGATTTTCTTTGTCCATTTTTTCATTTTGGAGAGTAAAGGTATTTCTGTCTTTTACAAATTAATAGTAAAATTGTTTCTGCACATAAAATAGCAAATCTCAAGGAGTTTGGTATAATTACCTCTTTATTAATTATCATCATCTTTGATGGCTGAGAAAGTGGGACCCGAAAACAAAAAACCATACAACTTTCGTGCCACGTAATTATTTCTCTTTGTTCACGACGACAGGATGAGACATGTATTATACTATTATGTACGGTTTTGTTGGAAGCAAAGATTGGATTGAATTGATTTAGTGTTTTGCACGCAGTTGATAAATCATGGGGTGAGCACTTCATTGGTGGAGAAAGTGAAGGTAGAGATTCAAGAGTTTTTCAAGCTGCCAATGGAGGAGAAGAAGAAGTACTGTCAACAAGCAGGAGACATAGAGGGATACGGGCAGGCCTTTGTGGTGTCTGAGGAGCAGAAGCTTGATTGGGCTGACATGTTCCATTTCATCACACTCCCCACTCATTTAAGGAAACCCCACTTATTGCCCAACCTCCCTCTCCCACTAAGGTTCAATTTTTACCCCCTTTTGAATCAAAATCTTTTCAATACTTTGATGATATTTGTCAAAATGAGAAGGAGCAGGGCTTTGAAATTCTTTTCTGTCAAGTAAAAAGTGACCCTCTCCAAATTTGAAATATAATGTGGACATGTGGTTGGTTGAGGTGGATACAAAAATTAGAAAATAATTGAACCAAGAGACTGACCCCACTTGGATAGTTCCAGGAAGTTTTCGTTAATAACTATACCATACCTTAAAAGATTACAATAAGCAGAATTGGGAGAGAGGGAGATATAAATTCGAACTCAAAACCCCATGATATAGGTGTGAAGAATAAACCATTATGTAAACCTCATCTTGTCATCATACCTAAAAGATTAAGTCAAGCATCGATAACATGCATGTTAATTAGTAACCATTAAACCTAAAAATTTAAGCCAATAAAAAATAAAAATAAAGATAAAAATAAAATAAAAACCGATAGTATTTAAGCAGCTTCTAGGTAAAGCGACCAAAAGATTGGTCAGTTCAATAATTTGTAATCTAACAAATGACTAACAATTTTTCGTGTTGCATGTAGAGACACATTGGAAGCTTACTCAACGGAACTAAGAAATCTTACCATGAAAATCCTGAACCTGATGGCAAAAGCTCTAAGAATGGAACCTATTGACATGATAGAGTTATTTGAAGAAGGGATGCAAGTAATGAGGATGAACTACTATCCTCCATGTCCACAACCGGAACTTGTTATCGGCCTCAATCCTCACTCGGATGCCACCGGCCTTACCATCCTCCTTCAACTCAATGAAATGGAAGGGCTTCAAATAAGAAAAGATGGCATGTGGGTTCCTGTTAAACCCCTCCCAGATGCTTTTATCGTCAACATTGGTGACATTTTGGAGGTAATAGCTGAATGCCTGATTAGCCTAAAACAAATCGTGTAAAAAGCCTTATAGTCTTCATTTAAATATCTGAAAAAAGTACATAGGAATTGGAAAAAAAGTTTCTATCACCTTCACTGATCGTGGCACACTTACTTTCTTTTTATGGTGATATCACAGATTGTAACCAATGGAATATACCATAGTATAGAGCATCGTGCAACTGTAAACTCCTCAAAAGAAAGGCTCTCTATCGCTACATTCTACAACCCGAAACTGGAAGGAGATATGGGTCCGGCACCAAGCCTTATTACACCAGAGACTCCTGCATTGTTTAGGAGAATAAGTGTTACAGACTATTTAAAGGGATATTTTTCAAGCGAACTGCGTGGAAAATCATATGTTGATGTCATGAGGATTCAAAATGGGAGTGACAAAAGCAACTGAGTGATGCTATCTACAGATGTGAAAATTCTAAAGCACCAAGTGGGTTCTCAGGCCCTCCTTTGTTTGCTTGTTTGGTGTTCATGTCTTGCTGCTGTGTTTGGGTGTAGGGTCTTGCCCGTGTTTCCTTTCTAATATATTTGTTGTTTAAAGAAAAAAAGATAATATAAATCCCATGAATAAGGGTTCTACTGTTTAGTGTATTCAAAGGTTTGAATAAATAAAAGTCTGCGCGCTCATGTTGATTTCGTTGTTAGCATACCAATTTGAAGCACTGAAACATTACAACGAAAAAATTGCTAACTTGACAAACCTACAACAAAGTTAGAGAGATGACAATAACAAATTCTTATCGACTAACATTACCTTTCAAAACAAATTTGAACTCCCTAAAGGAAAATGGAGGGAAACACTATGGTTGATAGCCAACAAGGATTTTTGTGACAAGATTTCAATAAAAGGAACATAGTGCAGCACCAGGCTCTGTATAATAGCACAATATTTAAGTGTGCCTTATTTAATTTGCAGCCGATAAGTTTAAGGAATTGTTGATACTAATCAACGAACTGCAACATGTTCGGGAAAGAATTTTTATTTGTGATTAGTGAACTATGGCTTAAATGCATTTCTAGTGCAGTTATAATGGTCAAGACTTAAAATTCTTTAAACTTTAATTTATTATAATGAAATAAACAACTAAATCTACTCAAGTTGCTTCAAAAAAAATATATACTCAAGTTACAAGGAATTAATTAACTACCCTGAAAAAAGATGTCATATTTTGTTGTTTTGCTCTTAAGTTATTGAAAGTATACAAACAAGGTTTCCCTCAAGGTAGTTTTACATACAACACATAAACGAAACATTCATACATAGACAAGATAAGTATTTTATCATTTAAGCATTGTCTACATATATCAATTAGTTGCATAAGATATAATAACACAAAAACACAATATCATAGAATACTTGTATATCAATATTGTTCAATGTATTACAAGAATGAACCAATATAGCTATACACAAAGATAACCATATATGAAGAATTACAAATACAAAAATGATCAAAGTGGATTGTCTTACAAATCACACTTTACAAATATAAAGAGATAGAGATAGAAACAATGGACACAAACATTTTTACGTGGTAAACCTCCGAAGAGGAAACATCCACGGGTTAAATCCACAACCACCAGCAAAGCAATCCACTATATGAAAAAGGACTTACACACTCAAGGTTATCAACACAATGATATCCACCTCAAGCTATCATCTCCTAATATACCAACGGGCTAGTGAACCACTAAGCCTACTCCCTATCCAAGATGTGTCATACACCTCTAGGAAGCAACTTCCTATCCAAGGCTCTTAAGCCTCTAGGAAGATTTCCTTAGCAATTTAGATCACAGGGATCCTAGTCAAGCTCCCCTAGCTCAACTATCCAGAGTACCAAACTCCTTACTAAGATTTTTGCTTAGCTATCCGGAACTCATTCCTAGTCAAGTCTTCTTACTCAAGTTAAAGCTTCACTCACTTTAACAAAAGACTTCAACCTTTCCATAAAGCAATGATCTAGATGATGCAAATGATGCAAATCACAATCAATACAACATAGAACATATGATCAAGACATTACATGGAACAACTAGACCTAAACATGTGAGAACACAAGTAATAAAAGTCTAGATGCAGAAACATGAATTAAACCTAGAGCATGTGAAAACATCTAACACAAAAGCTCCTAGTTTCATTTATCCAAATAATACTTGAATAAATCATAAACATGAAACACATATTCAAGATGCTATAAACATACACATAAATGCTAAAAACATAAAATGTATTCAATGAATATTCTAGCCAAAGATTTAGATCAAGGATATAATTATAAAACAATTAAATCCTAGATGTTTCTAAAAACACATACACAAGCACTAATTCTAAATATTATCAATCAAATGATCAAAGAACATTTTAAGGATTATTAATCACGAAACGATTCAATCAAGTCTCAAATAATCCTAGATATCAAACTAATCACAATACAACTCTTAATCATATGAAAATCATAGAATCTAAAAAACTGGTTCACATTTGTCTCTAATTAGACTTTTGATTAGGTTTAATTATGAAGCTATTTTTCTCAATAGCATTCACCATACATATACATACATATAGAAGAAGAAACCTCGAGCAAATTGAAGGTTATAAAAGAAGAAATTACAAAGATATGAACACTACCTTGTAATCACAAGCTAGTTCGTTTTTCTATGTAGAACCACTAGAAACATTGATCAAATAGCTACAAGACTACTTGGAAAAGATAGAGAACTCGATTACAAACAATCTCCAACTTAAATCAACCAATTCCGACTTCGTATGAGAAAGTTATGGTGTTTGGAAGGTGAGAAAAAAATTGAGAGAAAATCTGGTAAAAACTAAATTTTTCTTCTTAGAAAGAATGAGAGGGAAATGGAAATATTTAAAAGGAAGAGAGAGAGAGAGAAGATGTGAGCCAATCAGAGGCTGCCAGATTAGCACCCCGTGTGGGGGGCGTGTGGCACACATGGATAGAGGGCTGTCCAGGCCGTGTGTCACACGTGGCCTACACGTGGACACCAAAGTTTGGCCTTTGGCCGAGCAACCTCCTCTAGCGTTCTTCGGCAGTATCCAGGCCTCTGAACTCCGATTTTGAATCCGTCTTCAGATTACGAATCATGTCTCCCTCACGCACAATAAAAACTATGAAACTTTAATAAAATATTGAGAATTTATCTCGGAATACAACGACGAAAACAACTCAACGAATGAGAACGAAAAGTAGCGTAGCTACATCGTTTGGACTCGAAACCAAATGAATGAGTAACCGAAATGACCGAGACTCAATAAGGAATCATAAGAGATTATGTTCAAGTCCAAAAATAATAAAACGTAAACAAATAAACACAATGTCACACACGTATGCCGTTTCCTAGACATAGTCTTAGAACATGCAATTAACAATGTTTATCAATATAAATCTAATGCATGAGCATACATTACTAAGTGTGTGAAAGTATTATAAAAATGTTGCTCAATCATGTAAGGACACATATGAATGCCATGTGTGTGTGTGCATATGCCTTGAAGAAGAATGAGGTCAATTTTACCTTAGATATGCAATGTAGCACATTCCTCTTCGAAGACACCTTCTTGCATGATCTTATGGCCACGTCTTTCATTCTGATTTTTCAGGCCTCACCGTTCTCTTGGAGGTCAATGATGTACAAGGTCTTCAGATAAAGAAAGATGGGATATGGATTCCTATAAAATCCCTTCCTAATGCTTTTATAATAAACATTGGGGATACTCTCGAGGTACATTTTCACTTTTATAATCCTTTACTTGTACATTTTCACTTTTTCTATCATTTGGTAGCTATCGAATCATTACAAGCAAAATGGATATAAAGATGTAATTATATACAATTGATGATGTTGCAGATAATGAGCAATGGAACATATCGCAGCATCGAACATCGAGCAACGGTTAACTCTTTCAAAGAGAGGATATCTATTGCCACATTTTGCAGCCCCAAAATGGATGGAGAAATCGGTCCAGCACCAAGCCTTGTAAGCCCAGAAACTCCAGCAATGTTCAGAAGAATATCAGTTGTAGACTATATCAAAGGACTATTTTCGCAAAAAATTGATGGAAAATCATACATTCATTCCATGAGGATTCAAAATGAACCAGGCATGAAGAGAAATTGAGTCCAATTCACGAATATGATGATTCCCTAAATAATCTATATAATAATTATGTAAATGTTTGGTCTTCTTATACCATACGTTAATGGTATAAGAAAAGACAACTTTTACACATTCTGGTAAGTTTAGAGCATAAAAGTTTACTCTTAATGTTGAAAGTATACATGAATGTTTGTTATTAAAAAGACCCGTACAATAAATGTCATGAAACCGAGTGTAAGTACTATTGCATAAGTTTGTCTATTATCCAAGGTAGTGGTAATTTGATATTTACCGGTTCAAATACCGGGGGACAAAACTATATATATATATATGACAATATCTATTAATTCGAACCAAGTATGGGACAAAACAATAAATAATGATGGTTTGTCTGTCATTTGAGATGTTACCAAAGTAAGCACAATCATCTAATTATCTTTCATTCAACTCTAAACTCTAAATAAGCTAAATTTGATCTGTGTTTCGTGTGATCATATTGTTGTTGTCATGACTCATGACCCAAATTGCTACCCGTAGTTTGATAAGATGAGATTAATTTAGTGGTAAGCTCATCATACTTACATTCAAGAGATTGTGGGTTCGAGTCATACCCTCCTCTCAATCCTAAAATATTATAAATAATCCAATCCATTCCAATCCAATGTCTTAAAAATAAGGGGGAATTGCACAAACATCCCTCGAGATTTTAAAATTGCACGAATATGGCAGTTTTGGCCATATACGCACAAACTTCCCTCAACATTTGAAAAATGTTGTACAAACATCCCCTACCATTAGATGGGTCCGTTAGTCAATGGTCAAATGTGTAAAAAATCTAAAATACCATATATTTTTATTTTAAATAAACTAAAAAAATTTAAAATAAGATAAAAAAAATATTAAAAAATCTTTTAGAAAACATGAATATGTCTTAAATCTGAAACCTATAAAAAAAAAAAAAAAAATCATCTTTAAAAAAAAAATTGTTTGTGCAATCCCCCATAATTTTAAATAAATTTAAAATTTAAAATTTAATTATTATTAAATTGTTTAAAAAACTAATTTTTTTTATTTGTAAAGATGATTTTTTTTTTCAGGATTTAGATTTAAAATACATTCATGTTTTCTAAAATATTTTTTTAATATTTTTTATCTTATTTTTTTAATTTATTTAAAATAAAAATAAAGGGTATTTTAGTATTTTTACACTTTTGACCATTGACTAACGGATCCATCTAACAGTAGGGGATTTCTGTGCAACAATTTTCAAATGTCGAGGGAAGTTTGTGTATATATGGCCAAAACTGTCATATTCATACAATTTTATCAAACTTCGAGGGATGTTTGTGCAATTCCCACTAAAAATAATTCAATTATATCTTGCACACCAAACACACCCAAAAAGTCTTCTGGGTATTATAATATAACGATATGTAGTACTACAGGTCCATTTGACCAAACTTCCAGAATTTTGAGAGTTCTTCACATTTTTTAGAAAATTCTGGTGCAGAGAATTATGATTCTCGTGATACAACACTACACCAAGAAATTCAACAATTTGACCAAAATCAAGATAACACAACCTTATCATTAACACAACATAATTATTAGCAGAATACTTATCTGTGCATATATATATATATATATAAGAGTTATGACTCAACTCAAAGTTCAGCTTCGATCAACTCATTGTGCATCAGCTCAATGTACACCAGCTGTTGAAGGAATGAAGAATGTTAGAAGGCTTGTTCAAGTTTGCAGCTTATGTGATTGATACAAAGCAGAAGAAAGGAGTACACGCTCAACAAGAAAGAGAGGTCAACTTGGTTGGTTAGTTAGGTATAGGTGTTAGAGTTGTCATTAGTCATTACCAGGAAAGTTGTTTGAGGTTACTTAGATTTTTATTAAAGAAATGGCCTATTATATAAGAAGATATCTTGTTTTTGGCTTGTTAAGAGCATCTTTAACCCAACACACTAAATAGTACACCGATTTGTCATAAAAAGAGCATCTTTCTTACATCAATTTTTTTTTTTTTTTTGGACTCCAATGTATCCACACTAAATCACTACACCAAATATGACTTTTTATAGCATTGCACTATAGCATTCTTTTTAAAAATGCTATCAAATGTACATATATTATTACATATTATAATAAAATGCTATAAAAAGATGTTAACAAATAACACTTTAGTTTAAATAGCATTTTGATTTTAATAATATAGCACTTTTAATGCTATTAAACTATATAGCTCAAATGTTAATAATTTTCTTAAAAATAATAATTTAATAGCATTTTAAATATGCTATTATATGTCATGAAATCATATAAGATATTATAATTTATTTTTTAAAATTTCAACCTATTATTATTATTATTGTGCTTTTAAATTTTTATTAACAAAAATACAATTTAACGTACTTCAAATATAAAATATCAATTTTTTTTTTATAAAAAAAAGTTAAGTAATTTACACTAATTATATAGCATTTAAGAGTGCTATAATACATGTTAAAAATGCCTCTAAAGATAAAGAGGGAAAATGAATTCTTGTCCCTCTATTTTTTTTTTTCAAAGATAAAGAGAGAACAAATTTATTTCCTTTTTCAAAATTTGAAACCCTAACTTTTTCTTTATATTCTCTTCACCTGTTATTAGAGTTGTTTTACTGCCACCAAACCACCCACTCAAAATCTCTACTTTTACCACAAAGCTCTTAAACATCAATATCTGTCATCATCTTCTATTTTCATTAAAAGCTTCATATTTTTTTGGTAAGTTGTTCTCTCTTTCATTCTTTTTTTTTTTTTTTTTTGAAAACCCAGGTTTAATTCTTGTTAATTATTTGATTAACTATAGATGTGTTTATTTGATATATATATATAATATTTATTTTTCTGTTAGAAAATCTGGTTACGAATCTACATGTGGAAGTATTATATGTCTTCCATTGTGAAGTTATATTTCTTGGCAAGAGACTTTTAAAAAAATAAAAAAAAAATTATTTGTTAGTTTCATTATTTGATTTTTTTTTATTTTTTTTTTTCCATCCTAGATCATTTTAGTTATAATCTCTACAATCTCTATTTCATAATTGTAAATTTGTAATGGCTATGTAAGTTCATATATGGGTATTCGTTTTTTATTAAATATAATGTGTTTTATCAAAAGCAGAAGATGAAGATTAGTGGAGCAATCATGTTGATGTAATTAGCTAAAAAAAAAATCATGTTCTTGTAATTTTTTTTCTTATAAAACTAAATTCAAATTTTTATATATAGAAATTTCCTTGTAAGTTTGATATGTTTTGTGAATCATGTAATTATTTTGATTCATTAATAAATATTTATATTTTTTCCTTTAATGTTTGTATTATTTTTTTTTTTTTTTTTTTTTTGTGCACAATTAAACTTTTTCAATTAATAATTAAGTAAAAAATAAAAATATACAATTTTTATATCGGTAACAATTACAATAGCATTTTTAAGCAGTTATAATAACTACAATAATAACATTTTTTTATTAATGATATAACATCATTTAAATGCTATAAAAGAATAATTATAGCATTAAAAAAATTGAATTTATAGCATGCAAATAATGCTATGAAAAGATAAAACTTTTAATCACACTGGCTGTCATGGCATGTTACTAAATGCTATTGTTTACTTTTGATAGCATTTTTCTGCTGCTATTATATGTGATTTTTGTTGTAGTGAATTTTACAACAACAACGCATCTTTAAAGAATATTCTCCTAATAAATATTTATATAATACCAATTAATATATATTAGTTAACTTATACAATATTTAATAATTTTAATGACATAAAATATATATATCAAAGTGGGATTGAGACCCTCTATCCATCTTATTTGTGCTCAACTTCCAAGCATCTGTTGGCATGTGATAGACAAGGAAAAGAATGGCTGAGATTGGTTTCCTTTATTTTTATTTTTATTTTTATTCTCTTTCTCTTGATTTCCTTTCCCTCGTCTAAATTTTCCTTTATTTTTTTCCTCTCTTTTGTTAAGGAAGTGTAGTCACACTTGCTCTCCTTGTAAATTACTTTTGTATTTATTTCCTTGTTCATAGCAGATACGGTAGTCTAATTAGTTTAGGATTCATATAGCTTATTTACTTTAGACTTCTTAAAGTCTCTTTCCTGTATATATATGCAGCTCTGCTGTATTCAATATTTTAACACCGAAATATATCAAACACTTATATGGTATCAGAGCATTAACAACTCAAAAGAGTCAAAGATCCAACAATGGTTAACACCACCTCCTCTTCCTCAAATTCTGTAACCGTAATCTCATCCTCCTCCTCATCACATGATGCCACCTCAACCGGAAACACTATTATCTCCATTAATATTGCTGCCCAAGCACCTCTGAAACTAACAGCGACAAACTACCGCTCTTGGAAATTACAATTCCACACCCTTCTAGTAGGTTTTGATCTCATGGGTTTTGTCGACGGCAAACACCCATGTCCGACGGAAACTATCACAACAGGTGACGCAACCATGCCAAATCCTGCCCATCGCCTATGGCTCAGACAAGATCAACTTTTACTCAACGCAATACTTGGATCATTGTCTCCCTCCATTATTCCGTTCATCGCTTCCGCTAAAACTGCTCATGATGCATGGGTCGCGCTTGCAAATACCTATGCGAAACCATCCAGAGGACATATCATGCACCTAAAGAGCGTGCTCACCAATATCACCAAAGGAACCCAATCTATTACGGAGTACTTGCAACACGCAAAAAGTATCGCTGACGAGTTAGCAATGCTTGACGCTCCTGAAAATTCTGAAGACTTAACAGTAAAAATTCTGAATGGTCTAGGTGACGAATTTAAAGATATATCATCGGCTGTCCGTGCTCGTGACTCTGCAATTTCCTTTGAAGAATTGCATGAGAAACTTCTCAATTCCGAGGCTCTCTTGAAACAAGAATCAACAAAGATCCATCAACTCCCCATCACTGCAAATTTTGCAGCCAAACCATATCAACCAAATCAAAACCGGAACTACAACCGGAACAGCCCTCAACATTCGGCCAGACCAGGTTCAGCAGCTGCAGGTCAGTTTTCTCGTTCCCAAACCGCTCCAAACTTGTCCAATTCGGCGTCCAGGTCAGGTCCCAGACCGTACCGTGGTTTTTGCCAGCTCTGTGGTGAACAGGGACATACTGCTAAACGGTGTGCCACCTTCAGTGTCTCTCCAACTCTTGCTCCATCTCAGCCGACTCCATCAAGACCACAATGGCAACCTCGAGCGAATTTTGCGGCACCTCACTCCACTACGCCTGAATGGTTGCTTGACTCTGGTGCTTCTCATCATGTAACCTCAGATTTGAACAACCTATCCCTGCACTCTCCTTACTCCGGCTCAGATGATATAATGATTGGTGATGGTTCAGGCTTACCCATAACACATTCTGGTTCTCTACATCTCCCTACTAAATCTTCATCCTTTTTATTATCTGATGTATTATGTGTGCCTACTATGAAACAAAATCTGATTTCCGTCTCTAAATTTTGTTTATCTAACCAAGTTGCAATTGAATTTTCACCCTTTTCATTTATTGTGAAGGATCTCCATACGGGGGCGCAACTCATGCAAGGACGGACTAAGAATGGTGTCTACGAGTGGCCGTCTCATGCCGAGCCTGACACATCACCTGTCATCGCCTTTTCCAGTATTAAAGCCACTCTCCCTAACTGGCACCACCGTCTAAGTCATCCGTCGTCAAAAATAGTTTCAAATTTAGTAGGGTCCCAGGCATTGTCTGTTATCTCTTCTGATAGTTCTAGCAATCCATGTAGTGCATGTTTAAGAAATAAAACGCATAAATTGCCTTTTTCTGTCTCAACTGTTATCAGTTCTAAACCTCTAGAAATTATTTACTTTGATGTCTGGAGTTCTCCTATTTCATCTAAAGATGGTTTCAAATATTATGTGTTGTTTGTTGACCACTTTACGAAATACATGTGGATGTATCCTTTAAAACAAAAATCTGAAGTCCATGCAGTATTTATTCGCTTCAAAACCTTGGTTGAAAAGTTTTTTAAACACACTATTATTTCCCTTTACAGTGACAATGGTGGCGAATACATAGCTCTAAGGCACACTCTAGCTCATCATGGTATATCTCACTTCACCACACCACCGCACACACCAGAGCACAATGGTGTCTCTGAGCGTCGTCATAGGCACATTGTTGAGACGGGACTATCTCTTCTCACTCATGCCTCCCTACCTCTCACCTTTTGGTCTCATGCATTCACCACGGCTGTGTACCTAATTAATAGGATGCCCACGCCGCTTTTGCACATGTTGTCTCCCTTTGAGAAAATTTTCAACACGCATCCCTCATATGCCAAGCTCCGAGTATTCGGATGTCTTTGCTATCCATGGGTCAAGCCATACAACGTTCACAAACTTGAGTCTAGGTCTAGAGCCTGTATCTTTATAGGGTACTCTCTGTCACAAAGTGTCTATCATTGTCTGGATCCGGAAACGGATCGTGTATTTGTCTCTAGGCATGTGAACTTTGTTGAATCAGTTTTTCCATACGAAACACTTCACACGAGTCTTCCTAGGTCCTCCGCAAACACCTGCTCCCAATGGTTATCTCATGAATCTCCTAGTTTGGTGGTTCCGGTCATACACTCTCACTCCACCTCTGGTTCGGCTTCGCATGAGACACACCGTCTGCCACCATCTTCTTCTCGAGCAAGGGCTGCGGTCCCACTGTCCACACCTCACAATTCGTCCCCACCTGTCACCACAACAGTACCGTGCGCTATTGCACCCAGCTCGCCTACCACACAGCCCCACTACCCCACATCAGATCTGCACCGTCCCACACTTGAACCAGCATCTGTCCAGCCAGCTCCTGTGATGTCACAGCCCATTACTGAGGTCCCTCCCAACACCGCTGCACCTATTCCTCATGATCCACCACCATCCCGGCCTCCACCCATACCCGACCACACAAATGACCACCCAATGATCACCAGATCCAAGAACCATATCCACAAGCCTCTCACCAAACTGTCCATGACTAGCCTTCTGTCATCAGCTCCATCTGAGCCCACATGCGCGTCTCAGGCGCTAAAATCTCCTGAGTGGAGGCACGCAATGTCAGAAGAATTTGATGCCCTCATTCACAATGGAACATGGGTTCTGGTTCCTCCTAATCCGTCACAGAATATTGTTAGGTGCAAGTGGGTATTTCGAATTAAACGATCACCAGATGGGTCCATCTCTCGCTTTAAGGCGCGTTTGGTTGCAAAGGGGTTTCATCAACGCCCGGGCCTTGACTACACAGACACATTCAGCCCTGTCGTGAAAACAACAACAATCCGTGTGTTACTATGTTTGGCGGTTTCAAAAGGGTTGCCTTTGCGTCAACTTGATGTAAACAATGCTTTTCTTCAGGGACATCTAACTGAAGATGTGTTCATGGCACAACCGCCTGGGTTTGTGGATCCTGCTTTTCCATCACATGTATGCCGCCTTCAGCGTGCCATCTATGGTCTCAAGCAAGCCCCTCGGGCGTGGTATAATGAACTTCGGCAATTTCTTATTCAAAAAGGGTTTGTCAACTCTCGTTCTGACACCTCTTTATTTATTTTCAATGCTAATGGGTGTGTGATTTTTCTGCTAGTTTATGTTGATGACATCATTGTCACTGGTAGTGACGGGAACCTTGTTAACGAGTTCATTACGTCTCTTGCTCGCCGTTTTTCAATCAAGGATCTTGGAGCCCTATCCTATTTCCTTGGAGTCGAGGTTCTACCGTGCGCATCTGGATTGTTTCTTTCTCAAAAGAAATATGTGACTGAACTTCTAACTCGCACCAAAATGCTTGACTCCAAACCGGTCACTACTCCTCTTCCAACCGATCGTGAACTCAAGCTTCTTGACGGCACCTCTCTCACAGATGTCACTGAATTTCGTCAGGTAATTGGTGCCTTGCAGTATCTATCTTTTACTCGCCCTGACATTGCTTTTGCTGTGAATAAACTTGCTCAGTTCATGCATCGTCCAACAACTGGTCACTGGGCTATTGCAAAACGCTTGTTGTGTTACTTACATGGAACAATTAGTCATGGCCTGGTGGTGCGCCGTGACTCCCCATTGCTGTTGCATGCGTTCTCAGACGCTGATTGGGCAGGAAATCAAGATGATCGGACCTCAACTAGTGCCTATGTTGTCTTTCTTGGGTCAAATGCCATCTCTTGGTGCTCTCGCAAGCAGCGCTCGGTTGCTAGATCCTCGACAGAAGCTGAGTACAGGGCCGTTGCCACCACTGCCTCTGAAGTCATTTGGCTCACGTCTCTTCTGCGGGAACTAATGATCCCTATGGCCGGTCCCCCAACCATCTATTGTGACAATATCGGGGTGACATACCTCTGCTCTAATCCCGTTTTTCACTCCAGAATGAAACACATTGCCATTGATTTCCATTTTGTCAGAGAAAAAGTCCAAAGCAATCAACTCCGCATATCACATGTGTCCTCTGCTGACCAATTGGCTGACTCTCTCACTAAGCCGCTCTCCAGGACAAGGTTCTGTCTCTTACGGTCCAAGATCAATGTCTCTGAAATGCCTACTGTCTTGCGGGGGCGTGTTAAGGAAGTGTAGTTTAGTCACACTTGCTCTCCTTGTAAATTACTTTTGTATTTATTTCCTTGTTCATAGCAGATACGGTAGTCTAATTAGTTTAGGATTCATATAGCTTATTTACTTTAGACTTCTTAAAGTCTCTTTCCTGTATATATATCCAGCTCTGCTGTATTCAATATTTTAACACCGAAATATATCAAACACTTATATCTTTCTCCTAACAAACATGTTTAAGCAGCTAACAACAACATTTTTTTTTTCCTTAATCTAAAAATTCTCTCTTGACACTTGTTCTAAGAAAAACAAAAACAAAAACAACAACCCAAATCCAAACTCAACATCATCCGGAAACCAAGCAAATCAAAGAAGATTTCAATGATAAATAAAAACGCCCAAATACATCAAAAATGTTTTTTTTTTTTTTTTTTGGGTGAATTTCTTGGTTTGCTCCACCATTTTCCAGATTTTTTTTTTGTAAAGATGAAGTATAATTGTGTTTGGATTTGGATTGATGAAGATATATAAAAAATCAGATTGATGATGAATGGATTTCTATTCTGGGTTCTTGGAAGTGTGTAATATATATATTTTACTGAAAAATGATTTTTTTTATTTTATTGTTTTATTTCCTAAAGAAAATAATCTAAATGAAGTCGTTTGTTATATGGTAGAGAGAAAAAAATAAAGCAAATTAATCCTACCACATTCATTTGTTTGGATGCCATGTGTCGGTAGATATTTAAAAGATAAGTAAAAATGAGATGGGTAGGGGATCTTGATCCATCAAAGTGGGTATGATTTTAAAGATCTCAACGAGATCTTTCTAATGGTATATTTTTTGGGAATACATATTGTTATAATTAAATATGAAATGGTTAAATTAGTAATTTTAACAAAAATTAAAAGCTGGTGTGACATTTAACCAAAAAAAAAAAAAGAAACCTTGGTGTAGCTACAGTCCACACCAAGTTTGGCGAACACTATAACTCCACCAAATTTAAATGGTGTATTTGATGCGTTGGTTGAAAGAGATTATTTTGTGTGTCTGGTGTAGGGGTGACGCGGTTCCGGTTCAGTTCCGGTTCCGGTTCCGGTTCCGGTTCCGGTTCCTCGGTTGGGTGGAACCGGAACCGGAACCGGAACCGGGCGATTTATACCGGTTCCGGTTCCGGTTCAGGTTCCAGTGGAACCGGCAAATCTGAACCGGAATTTTTTTTTTTTTTCCTTTGTTAATAAAAAATAATAATTTAGACTTGTATAAATGTATTATGTATAGTTGTATTATAAGTTGTAGTTGTAAATAAAGTATTAAAACAAAAATAAACAAAATGACAAATTACAAAATTAAATAAAAATAAAAATAAACAAAATGACAAATTACAAAATTAAATAAAAATAAAAATAAACAAAATGACAAATTACAATATTAAATAAAAATAAAAATAAACAAAATGACAAATTATAAATTACATTTCATTGGGTATTTGGGAATTAGGTCACCCGAAATTCGATAATAAATAAATGACAAATAACAAAATTAAATAAAAATAAAAATAAACAAAATGACAAATTACAATATTAAATAAAAATAAAAATAAACAAAATGACAAATTATAAATTACATTTCATTGGGTATTTGGGAATTAGGTCACCCGAAATTCGATAATAAATAAATGACAAATTACAAAATTAAATTAAAATAAAACTAAAAATAAATGTAAAGTTATTAGCCTTGCACTTAATTTTTACCACAATTGAGTTGCCTACGTATCCTCTTGGGGGATTTAGAGGAATCAAAGGCCACGTAGTTCTCTTACGTTTTATTGCATGTTTGGCGCCATCTGTATTCTGTAGTCTGTACTCTGTAGACTTTGTACTCTGTAGAGTCTGTTATCTGTACTGTAAATCTGCTATTCCGGCCCCGCTGCTCCTGTATCAGGTTTGTCGTCTTTGAAGAAGTCGTATGTTGGGTCTTGTTGAAGTTCTTGTTGTCTGTATTGTGCTTTTGTCCAATCATCTACACAAACTTGCATTTGTAGTGATTTTGGAGTTAAGCAAGAACGCTGTTCATCTAGAATATTTCCTCCAGCGCTGAACTCTTGTTCCACTGCCACTGTAGAAACTGGTGTTGAAAAAATATTTTTGGCTATCATAGCCATGATTGGATAGTACACTGCGTGCTCTTTCCAATATTGTAAGATTTCAAATTTTTTCCCTGACGCATCTTCTATAAACTCATAAGGAGTATTTAGATAAGATTCCAACTCGGAATACTTATCGGTGTTTGATGAAGAAGCACATCTAGGTTTTTTGGATTTTTTGGATAACATACTATACCCTAACCCTATAAATCCGGAGGAGGAGGATTTTGGGGCCTGAGATGTAGTTTGTGTATGTGTAACATCTAAGTTCAGTGACGATCCATAAATTGTAAAATATTCATCATATAAATCATACAATAATTTCTTAACTCTAACACAACATGCTTCAATATCATATTCAATTTTTAAACCTTCGACCCCATAATAACCTTTTAGATAATAAGACATACTCTCTAATTTACAACGTGGATCAAAAATCATGGCAATCAAATAAATATTTGGAATCTCTGCATAATAATTCAACCATTTTAGCTTCATAGCATGAACGACTTCCCCTATTGATATGTCGGATTCACAATGACAAAATGCACCAGCAATATTAATACTTTCAAAAATAAATAAATGAGTTGTAGGATAATAAACACCAGATAAATTTTGTGTAGCATTATTAAAGATGGATAACAAATTGAAAACGTTATAACAAGCATCCCAATGTGATTGATAAAGTTGAAGGTGGGTAACATGAAATTGAATAAAAGAAACTAATAAATCCCTATATTCATAACTTTGAGCAAGCAATTTAAAAGTAGAATTCCAACGTGTTGGAACATCACGAGAAAATCTAACGACACGTCTACCATTTTGTTTACAATATTTTACCCATTCATTCATTGTAGAAGAATGTTTCCACAAATACATTAGAGCTTTTTTAATAGGTAGAATAAAATGTTCAAGAGTTTCTAATCCTTTTTGAACACATAAATTTAAAACATGGCATGCACATCTTTGATGAAAAAATATACCACCAAGATAAGGTTTGCATAAATTAAATAAAGATGGAATAGCAGCGGTATTGGCAGAAGCATTATCAAAACCAATTGCAAAAATTTTGCTTTCAATTTTATATTCTGCAAAAATAATTCTAAGCTGTCTAAAAATATTATGAGCAGTGTGTGTATTATCAAAAACTCTAAATGCAAGAATTCTTTTTTGAATAGTCCATGTATCATCCATAAAATGACAAGTGACACCCAAGTATGAATGCGATTTCCAATGGTCAGTCCATATGTCGACACATACGGA
Organism: Acer campestre; assembly: GCA_954870605.1. Lineage (NCBI taxonomy): Eukaryota > Viridiplantae > Streptophyta > Magnoliopsida > Sapindales > Sapindaceae > Acer > Acer campestre. Next base: position 15,056,179 of record OX940809.1, read on the forward strand.
AACACGACCGATATATTTTTCAAAAATTCTTTCTAACTTCTTTTTTTCTTTTAAATAAATATTTTCAAGTGTTGATGTGAGCGTGGTTCTAGGAACACGGCATGCAGCAGGGTTTAATGCTCTTCGACAATAATTAACAAAACCAACCCTTTCACCAAAACTGAATGATAGGTGTTCTACTGCTACCATTCTTGCTAATTCTTCTCTATTTTGTTCATCAGTATAACGAAATAATTGTTGGTTAGGAGTAGCGTACCTGGGAATTTGTGTTTGTGACCTCGATCTGGTCTCTGCTTCTGGACGTTTAGTTGAAATATGCTTCCGATAACTGCCATGTCCTCCAGATTTATGCCACATATATACTTTGTTGCAGTAATTGCAAGCCACTGCAAAGCTCCCATCTTCTTGCCTAATTTTCTTCATATGTTTTGTGAAGAGATCAGATTTGCTCTGCCTCTGTATCACATCTTCTTGCTCTCCTGGTTCCTGAACTTCCTGTGGATCAAATCTAAAATCTGTAGGTGTATCAATATAAGGCATATTATCTGACTGACTTGTCAAATTAGGGCCGGGGGGGTGGGTTTGTCATCGGGATCGGGTTCTGAAATTATTAGAGGGGGAGTATGAGAGTTTAGACCTAGGTTTTCAGCATAGGCCCGGCGTTGCAAATACTCGTGATAGGCGGTGTCGTCACGACCGAGATTATCGATCATAGGACCCTTACCTCTCATCGAAATTGAACGCCTAGGACCGTCACGGCCGTGACCCCTTCCACTTCCACTTCCACTTGCCATTTAAAAATTGAATTGTAAAATAAATTGGAAATAAAATTAATTGCAAATAAAATTAAATGCAAAATTGCAAATAAAATAAATTGGAAATAAAATTAATTGCAAATAAAATATATCGGAAATAAAATAAATTGAAAATAAAATATATTGCAAATGAAATAAATATTAAAAACTTAGTAATTGACAATATTAAATATTTGGAAACTTGGAGAGTTGGAGAATAGAAAGAGAAATTAGAAATTTAGAATTGGCAATAAAATTAATTACAAATAAAATATATCGTAAATAAAATAAATTGGAAATAAAATATATTGCAAATGAAATAAATATTAAAAACTTAGTAATTGACAATATTAAATATTTAGAAACTTGGAGAGTTGGAGAATAGAAAGAGAAATTAGAAATTTAGAATTGGCAATAAATTAATTGCAAATAAAATTAATTACAAATAAAATATATCAAAAATAAAATAAATTGGAAATAAAATATATTGCAAATGAAATAAATATTAAAAACTTACTAATTGACAATATTAAATATTTGGAAACTTGGAATTGGAGAGTTGGAGAATTGAGAGAGAAATTAGAATTAGAGAGAATTGGGAGGAAATAATTGTGAGGAAAAATGAAAGGGGGGGTGGGGGTATTTATAAAAAAATAAATAAATAAATAAATAAATAAAAATTAAAAATATATATATATTTGAAAGCAGCCGTTGGAGCCCCCAACGGCCTGCTGACGTCAGCAGACCGTTGGGGGGCAACGGTCGGCTGACGTCAGCCGACCGTTGTCTCCAACGGTAATTTCAAAAAAAAAAATTAAAAAAATAAAATAAAATAAAAAAAGGAACCGGCCGGTTCCGAAAAATGTGGAACCGGAATCGAAAAACCGGTTTCGGTTCCGGTTTTGGTTCCGGTTTTCCCGATTCCGGTTCCGGTTCCGGTTCCGGCCGGTTCCTCCGGTTCGAACCGGAATCGGGTCAGGTCTAGTCTGGTGTTTGGTGTGTTTGGAGATGCTCTACTAGGCTTGGGGATTTGTTTTGTTTTCTTTCTTTGTAGTCTTGGGTGTTGTTTTGTGGGTGGGTCATAGCTTTGTTGGTTGGTGTGATCTTGTTTAGGCTTCTTGAGTTTTGTGCTTGTTGTAGGCAGCAGCAGCCAGTTTTTACTACCGGTTACAAATCTATCAAGAGCCTTTTTTTGCGATTCACATAATTTTTTTATTCTTTTTTTTTCGTATTTGGATTTGTATTTTAAACTAGACATATCAAACATTCGATTATCAATTATCAAAATTTGAAAAGAAAAAAAAAAGCAAATAATTCTGTTACAGTTGAAAATAAAATAAATAAATAAATTAAATTAAAGTAATAGATTTTGGAACAATTAAACGTAGAATGTTTATGAAAGAGTACATAGATAAACAATGAGAGAGTTTGGAAGATATAAAATAAAAGATTTTAGTGTGAATATATACAGTAATTAGAAAAAAAAATTAACAGTTTAAAGAAAAAGAATAGCATTAATGTGTAATCTTTTTTTAGGAAAACTTTAATGAGTATTTAAGTTCACTTAAATATAGGTTAATTGAAAATAAAAAATTTTGACTCGAAAATATAAATAAATAATAATTTATAAATTTAAAGGGATATTTTTTAAATAATAAATAAATAAATAAATAAATTATTGGATATTAATTATTAAAATATGTGGCTTTGATTTTAGGAAGGGCGTAGGCAACTCCCACAACTGCCTAGAGGTCAAGCCGGCCCTGCTAGTTGCGGCTCTTCTTAGCCTACTTGGCGTTTTGGTGAATAAAGTTTTGCTGTTTAAAAAAAAATAGCTTTCTCTATCTTCAATAAAAGAAGTTTTTCAGAAGCCATCATAGGCGTAGCTATAGCTGTACCTATCGATCCTTTCTTTTTCTTCTTTCAGTACTTTCGTCGAATACATTGCAGTTCACATCAAACATATTTGCTTCATATTGCTTTTGCTCGGTTTCCCGAATTAATCGCTCTAATATAGGGGTACATAAAAAATGAATTTTCAAGTCTGAATTATTTTGTGGTACATTACATACTTAATCACGTGGAATTAATAATGAATATGCTATTGAAATTCATTTTTTGTAACTATATCGATCAACTGAGAAATGTATTATGAACATAAAAAAAAAAAAAAAAAAAATTTTGGATCCTCTGTTAGTTTGATCTTTTTCCTGACCTCATCTAATCTCATGACACATAAGCAATGTAATGAATGTATGGTTAAGATGTGATTGGTTTCCACAATCACTTTAACAACAACCAATCACATACTTTAAAAAAGTTAGGAAAAAAAATCAGATCATTAGAGGATCCAAATCCAAAAAAAAATATGTGTCTATATAGTAGTTTATAAATGTTATAAATTAAATAGAAAAATACAATAAGGAATAATAATTAATTAACAACATAAAGAATAAAATACAATAAGAAAGTAGGGATGAACGAGAGAAATAGAAGAGGAGAAATAGAGATTTGAGAACATTGCCTTTGTTTAATTCAGATATCAATAGGTGATTAACAACAACAAAACAACCTTTTACAATATAAACCATATATATAGGCAATATCGTGAGGGGTGCTAATTGCAATTATTCTATACATGTTGCCACCATGAGCCACGTTTAAAACCAAATTGTATTTTGTTGCCACTTGCCACTTGAAGCACATGGTGGAAGCCACCAAATATATTTATAACACTCCCCCTTGGATTCCACCATTTGTATTTTAATTTACTAAGAAAAACTCAGTGGGATAAAAACTTAGCAAAATATATACAATGATCTTCTGGATCAAGTGGTGTGGATGTATTCAGAACTGCCTCATTAAAACCTTCCCGGTAAAACCCAGTGGGACAAAATTCGGTAGAAGGAAAAAGAGTACAGTATACATACATTCATTCAAAAATTTGCTCCCCCTGATTGAATGCTCCCCCTGAATGAAACTTCAATATCAATCATGTAATTTGCAGAGTCAACGCATACCAATCCCATATACCAGTTTCTCAAAAGTTGATGTAGATAATGTTTTGGTAAACAAATCTGCAAGATTATCCGTATACCGTATTTGTTTAACATCGATCTGTCGACTCTGTTGAAGTTCATGAGTATAGAAGAATTTGGAAGAAATATGTTTGGTTCTGTCTCCTTTGATATATCCACCTCTAATTTGAGCAATACAAGCCGCATTATCTTCAAATATCGATGTCGGCATTCCTGTAGATAATGAAAATCCACATGTATTTTGAATATGAGAAATTACTGACCTTAGCCACATGCATTCTCGGCTTACTTCATAAAGTGCAAGGATCTCAGAATGATTAGATGATGTAGCAACAATAGTTTGCTTTGTGGAGCGCCAGGAGATTGCTGTGCCATTATAAGTAAAAACATACCCTGTTTGTGAACGAGCTTTATAGGGATCTGATAGATACCTGGCATCAGCATAACCAAGTAAACCTGAAAAATTGTTAGATTTTGAAAAATATAATCCTAAATCTTTTATTCCACGAAGATAACAAAAAAGATGTTTGATCTCATTCCAATGTTTTCGAGTTCGTGCTGAACTGAATCTAGCAAGTAAATTTACTGAAAATGCAATATTTGGTCGAGTACATTGAGCTAGATATAATAAATCACCAATTGCATTAAGATATGGTACTTCAGGACCAAGTATCTTTTCACCATCTTCCATTGGTCGGAATGGATCTTTCTTAGGATCAAGGGTTCTAACAATCATGGGAGTACTTAATGGGTTAGCATTATCCATATTAAATCTTTTCAGAATTTTTCAATATAAGCTGATTGATGGATAAGTATTCCGTCTGATTTATGCTCAATCTCTAGACCGAGACAATATTTTGTCTTTCCCAGGTCTTTTATTTCAAATTCCTTTTTCAAATATTCAGCAATTTTCAGGAGCTCTCCAGGAGTTCCAATCAAATTCATGTCATCAACGTAAACTGCTATAATAGCAAATCCAGATCCAGATTCTGATTTCATTATGAAAACACATGGGCATATGGGATTATTGATATATCCCTCTTTAATCAAATATTCACTAAGGCGGTTGTACCACATGCGCCCAGATTGCTTTAATCCATACAAGGACCTTTGTAATTTAATTGAATATAAATTGCGAGATCTCGAGTTGTATGCTTCTGGCATTCTAAATCCTTCTGGGATTTTCATATAAATATCTGAATCGAGTGAGCCATATAGATAGGCAGTTACTACGTCCATAAGACGCATTTCAAGTCTTTATGAGACAGCCAAACTTATCAGAAATCGAAACGTAATTGTATCCATCACTGGTGAATACGTCTCATCAAAATCAATACCAGGTCTCTGCGAGAAACCCTGTGCTACGCGTCGTGCCTTATATCGCACCACCTCGTTTTTCTCATTACGTTTCCGTACAAAAACCCATTTGTATCCAACATGTTTGACGTCTTCAGGCGTTTGGACTATTGGTCCAAATACTTTATGTTTGGTTAATGAAGCCAATTCTACTTGAATTGCTTCTTTCCATTTAGGCCAGTCAGACATTTGCCTACAATCATTAAGGTTATGAGGCTCATAATCATCATTTAAAATTTCAGTAGCCACTGTATACGAAAAAATATCATCAATGATTATTTCTTCACGATTCCACATTTCTCCTGTATAATTTATAGAAATTTCCTCATTTCTATATTTTTGTATCTCTTCAGAGATTCCTTCCCCTGCAGGGGTTTCTTGTGTCCTTTCAGGGACATCTAACTCTTGTGGAGTTGATTCAGAGAAAGTAGATTTATTTATCATTTCAGGAACATGATCCTGATATTTTGTTTTCTTCCTTCGGGGAACAGTATCTTTCGAACCAAGTGGCCTACCACGCTTCTGGCGTACAGTAGATGATTCTTTTGCTACTATTTATTTAGATCGTTCTTCTGGAACAATCACCCCTGCTGGTACATTAACAGCTGAGATTTGTGATTTTGTTACCTTAGTAGCATCTGTAAATCCATCTGGTAACTGATTTGCTATTGTTTGAAGATGAACTATCTTGCGTACTTCATTATCACATTGAGATGTGTATGGGTCAAGATGAGTTAGACCAGGAACTTTCCAAGAAAATTCACGCTTCTCTTCAGGAGAAGTTTTTCCTTTCCCTAATGATGGGAAATTTCCCTCATCGAAATGACAATCAGCAAATCGTGCAGTAAAAAGATCACCAGTTAAAGGTTCCAAATATCTAATAATTGATGGTGAATCTAGACCAACATATATTCTCAAACGCCGTTGGGGTCCCATTTTAGTTCTATTTGTAGGTGCAATTGGGACATATACTGCACAGCCAAAAGTACGCAGATAAGAAATATCTGGTTGATAGCCAAATACAAGTTGCATAGTAGAATATTGATGATAAGCAGTGGGACGAAGACGAATTAATGCAACAGCATATAAAATAGTATGTCCCCAAACAGGAATTGGTAATTGTGTTCGTAATAATAAAGTTCTTACAATTACCTGGAGACGCTTGATAAATGATTCTGCTAATCCATTCTGAGTATAAACATGTGGAACTGGATGCTCAACATCAATCCCAACTGATTTGCAATATTCATCAAATGCTTTGGAGGTAAATTCACCAGCATTATCAAGGCGGATTGATTTGATCGGATGATTGGGAAAATGTGCCCGAAGCCTGATAATCTGTGTGAGTAATCTTGCAAAAGCAACATTGCGTGTTGATAATAAGCAAACGTGTGACCATCTGTTGGATGCGTCAACTAGGACCATAAAATAGCGGAACGGTCCAGTTGGTGGATGAATATGTCCACATATGTCCCCTTGAATCCTTTGTAGGAATTATGGGGATTCAAAACCAACTTTAGAATGGGATGGTTTTATTACCAATTTCCCTTGTGAACATGCAGTACATAAATTTTCATGGGATAAAAGAATCTTCTGGTTCTTTAATGGATGCCCATGAGAATTTTCAATGATTCTACTCATCATTGTAGATCCTGGGTGACCAAGACGGTCATGCCAAAGCATAAATATTTTTGGATCTGGGAACTTCTGGTTCATAACTGCATAAATTTCTACACCTCTTATAAGAGTGTAATATAATCCAGATGATAAACCACGCAGCTTTTCCATATGAGCTTCTGACCTGAATTATGAGAAGTAATGCACAGATACTCAATATTCTCATCACTCATAGTTTCTATGTGATATCCATTACACCGTATATCTTTGAAACTAAGTAGATTTCTTCTAGATCTACTTGAATATAAAGCATCACTGATACATATTTTAGTATCGTTTGGTAATAATATCATGGCTCTACCGGAGCCCTCTATCAGATCTACTGGACCTGATATTGTATTAACATTTGCCTTGAGTAAGTTTAAATTCAGAAAATATTTCTTATTCCGCAGAATCGTATGCGTCATTGCACTATCGGCCAGACATATATCTCATGTATTTTTTTTCTCAACATCACTCAATTTATTGTTTAAAGACATATCTATTCACAAAACAAAAACAAAAACAAAAATAAATAAAATGCAAATCAGATAGAGTGACAAAAAGGTATATATTACATAAGGAATATTTACATGAACATTTCACATGATAACAAAAATATTACAAGTAGTACTTAATTGGTACGGATATTTCCATCACCAGTTGAAGTGGTCACTTTATCATTTGGATCATCTAGGAAATCAGAAACATTAAACTTGGTAATATCCATAAAATCTGAATCCTCCATGAAATTGGTTACAGGATTCTTTCCCTTTTCTTTTTCCTTGATCGAAGCTTGATAAAGCTCAACTAAATGTTTAGGTGTACGGCATGTACGTGACCAATGATTATGACCGCCACACCTGAAACAGATACTATCATCTTTCTTAGGCCCCTTTTGGATTTTCTTCCCTTTATCTGGTCTGGCTTTATAAACATTCCACTTCTAGGGAGTGTTTTCATTCCTTTGATTATAACCACCTTGACCACGGCCACGGTAGGAACCGCGACCGCGACCACGACCACGACCACAAGTATTTCCTCCAATAGTGTTAGCATTCACTTCTGGGAACGCTGTAGAGCCGGTCGACCGTGATTCATGATTTTTAATCAAGAGCTCATTATTTTTCTCTGCAACCAGAAGACATGAGATTAACTCTGAATATTTTGAGAATCGGCGTTCTCAATATTGTTGTTGTAATATCATATTTGAGGCATGAAAGGTTGTAAATGTCTTTTCCAGCATATCATTTTTCCGTTACATCCTGACCACACAATTTCAGATGTGTAGTGATTTGAATAAAGCAGAATTGTACTCAGCAACTGATTTAAAATCCTGAAAGCGTAAATGTTACCACCGGTACCTTGCATTTGGTAATGCAACATCGGGTTGGTTATCAAATCGATCTTTCAACTCTTGCCATAGAACTTCTGGTTCTGTGACAGTTAGATATTAGGCTTTTAAATCCTCATGTAAATGGTGACGGATAATAACCATAGCGGTAGCCTTATCTTGTTCATATGCCTCGGCCCCATTTTCAATAGTGTAATACAGGCCTTCTGATTTTAGAACTAATCTGACATCAATAACCCAGGACATATAATTTTCCCCAGACACATCCAGTGCAGTAAACTTGCAAGCTTTGCCATTAATATAGCTTCTAGTTATCTGAAAATCACAATCAAAGTCAGAACTTCTGGTCTGATAAAAATCTGAGAAATTTTAATTCTTCAAATATATAAAAAGAATAAATCCAGAAATTTCAGATTTCAACAATGATAAATAAATCCATGAACTTCAGGTTCTGGATGAGTGACCAAATTATTTAAATAAAAATTACAAAATAAAATGCGTAATAATAAATGCGGAAAAAGTAAATCCAGAACTGCAGGTTCTGGTAGGTTGGCATAGCCAATCTCATAAAAGCATATAAATAAATAAATGCGGGAAAGTAAATTGCTTAAAAGTAAATAAAATGCAGTAAAATAAATTGCATAAAAGTAAAGTGCGAGAAAGTGAATTCAGAACTACGGGTTCTGGTATTAATAAATAAAAAAAATCTGGAAGCTTCAGGCTCCAGTAATAATAAATTCAGAACTTCAGGTTCTAGTAATAAATCTAGGAACTTCAGGTCCTAGTAATAAATCTAGGAATTTCAGGTATCAGTAGTAATAAATTCAGAACTTCAGGTTCTGGGAATAACAGCATTCGTGCTGATAAAGTGTTATAAATTAAATAGAAAAATACAATAAGGAATAATAATTAATTAACAACATAAAGAATAAAATACAATAAGAAAGTAGGGATGAACGAGAGAAATAGAAGAGGAGAAATAGAGATTTGAGAACATTGCCTTTCTTTAATTCAGATATCAATAGTTGATTAACAACAATAAAACAACCTTTTACAATATAAGCCATATATATAGGCAATATCATGAGGGGTACTAATTGCAATTATTCTATACATGTTGCCACCATGAGCCACGTTTAAAACCAAATTGTATTTTGTTGCAACTTGCCACTTGAAGCACATGGTGGAAGCCACCAAATATATTTATAACAATAAAGTATTACTAAAGAATATTAAAAGACAAGTTTTCTACAAATTTTAAGCTTAAAGTCTTTTGCGGACCACATTCATCATTTAAAAGTCAAGAACTTGGGAGAGTATTACACAATTACTAATGGCTATAAAAAATTAATACGACACCTCATGAGATAAGATGATAAGATGAGATTACATTATTTTACTAATTACACAATTACATTATTTTACTAATGTAAAATAATAATAATATGATAAGATGAGATTAGTATAATGATAAACCCTTTCCAACTACCTCATGAGTTGTGGGTTCGAGTCATGACTCGTACCCCTCACTTTCACCTAATCCCGAAATATTTTAAAAGTTTAAATTAAAAAAAGAAAGAAGGTAAGAAATAATATAATCAACCGTTGCATGTACATGCAATAAATTAAATGTTGTGGCATCATAATATATTCTTCATTATTCATGTGATAAAATTTACCACGTGGCGGAATCAAAATAAAAAGGGACAGGCCATGCGTCCGATGTACGGTAGCTAATTTTCTCCTAGTTTATATAATGGAGGAGCATCACAAAATTACAACAATTAAATTCCAGAGACTAGCTAGAAATCTATTTGTAGAATATCCATGGAGCCAAATCTAACAAATTTGGGAGGCTCTCTTCCGGTGCCTTATGTTCAGGAGCTAGCAAAGGAGCCACTTACTGCTGTCCCAACACGATATGTGCGTCCCGATCAAGACCCTCCCTTCATATCCAGCACCACTTCTTCACCAGAAGTGCCAGTCATCGACTTGTTCAGGTTGCTTTCTGGAGACTCCATGAAATCAGAGTTGGAAAAGTTTCACTGTGCATGCCAAGAATGGGGTTTCTTCCAGGTGTGTGTATACTTCTTGATGAGTAGCATGTGTATTATATATATACAGTTTTGTTATAAAAAAAAGGTGGGATTGAATTGATTTAGTGTTTAATTGCCATGCAGTTGATAAATCATGGGGTGAGCAATTCATTGGTGGAGAAAGTGAAGGTAGAGATTCAAGAGTTTTTCAAGCTGCCAATGGAGGAGAAGAACAAGTATTGGCAACAAGCAGGAGAACTAGAGGGATATGGGCAGGCCTTTGTGGTGTCAGAGGAGCAGAAGCTTGATTGGGCTGACATGTTCTATCTCATCACACTCCCCACTCATTTCAGGAAACCCCACTTATTCCCCAAGCTCCCTCTCCCACTCAGGTTCACTATTTCAATTTTTACCTTCTTTTGTTCCTTTTTTTTTATACCTAATTTTAGCCATCCAAATAGTGGTAGATCCATCAAAATCTTTTCAGTATCATGATGTTTTTGAGAGGAGAAAATCTTGGTTGGGACAGTCCCATACACGTAGCCGTGGGACCGTCTAATGAGAGCGTGCCACATATACATTGAGAGACTGTGGTGAGAGTATGTGGCACACTTATGACACACTCTCATTGGACGGTCCCACAGCTATGTGTATGGGACCGTCCCAGCCAAGATTTTCTCTTTTGAGAGATCCACTCCATTGAAATTCTTCTCTATCAAGTAACCCTCTCGAAATAAAATAAAAAATTAAAGTGGTTGGTTGAGGTGGGTACCAAAGTTACAAAATAATTAAACCAAAGTCAATGAACTAATTTGGATATTTGCAGCAAGTTTTTGTTAGTAATTATCTCACCTAAAAGGTTAAGCCAAACTCCGATAATCTTTTAGTAACCGTTTGACTTAAAAGTTTCGGCCGATAGAAAAGAGCCTAACAAAGGTATTAGGCACTCTAACAGTTTCTAGGTAAATTATAAAGTGACCGAAAGACTGGTTAGTTCAATAATTTGTCACCCAACAAATGACTCGAAACAATTTTTCTTGTAGAGACACATTGGAAGCATACTCAACGGAACTAAGAAATCTTGCCATGAAAATCCTGAACCTGGTAGCAAAAGCTCTAAGAATGGAACCTAATGACATGAAGGATTTGTTTCAAGAAGGGATGCAATCAATGAGGATGAACTACTATCCTCCATGTCCGCAACCGGAGCTTGTTATCGGCCTCAATCCTCACTCGGATTCCGTTGGCCTTACCATCCTCCTTCAACTCAATGAAATGGAAGGACTTCAAGTAAGGAAAGATGGCAGGTGGGTTCCTGTTAAACCCCTCCCAAATGCTTTTGTCATCAACATTGGTGACATTTTGGAGGTAATAACTGAATGCATGATTGGTCCCAAAATAAATCATGTAAAAGCCTTAGAACCTTCATTTAAATATCTGAAAAAGGACACAGGAATTGGAAAGAGTATCTTCTGCTTCCAAACTTTACCCTATTTCTTGCCACTGTCTATCACCTTCACTGATCATGGTACACTTAATTATTTCTCTTTATGGTGATTTTGCAGATTGTAACCAATGGAATATACAAAAGTATAGAGCATCGTGCAACTGTAAACTCCTCAAAAGAAAGGCTCTCTATCGCTACATTCTACAACCCGAAACTGGAAGGAGATATGGGTCCGGCGCCAAGCCTCATTACACCAGAGACTCCGGCATTGTTTAGGAGAATAGGTGTCGCAGACTACTTCAAGGGATATTTTTCACGCGAACTGCGTGGAAAATCATATATTGATGTCATGAGGATTCAAAACGGGAGTGACAAAAGCAACTGAGTGCTGCTATCTACAGATGTGAAAAATCCATATAAGGGTTCTACTGTTTAGTGTATTGTAAGGTTTGAATAAATAATTGCCGATTCAAGTTCTTTTCGTTGTTAACTTGAAAGGTTTAGCATACCAATTTAATTATTGAAGCGTTACACCGCAGAAATTGCTAACTTGACAAACCTACAACATGATGAGAAAAGGGCAGCACCCAGTCCTTGCAAATGACTTCCTTTTTTCCCACTGTGTGAATCTAATAGGAAACCAAACAAGTAGAACACAATACATATGCTGCTAATAATCAAAAATCACCAACAACAATCAATCAACACACATGCACAAAGACACAAGCCAATTTTTACATGGAAAACCCCCTCGTATTGAGGAGCAAAAACCACAGGACCGTAGTCCGCCCAAAAACTTCCCTATCAACCAAATTATGAGTGTACAATATGTCCCTAGCTTAATATAGGGATACAAACCAGCTGCAGCATCAAGAAAAAACATTCTTGGCAACACAAAACAAATTCAACATGTGAGAGAAGAGAGGATAGCACAAACTCGAATGCTCTGTTCGAGGTGTATATCTCTCTGCAGAAAAATCCAATCAACAATCCAACTGTCCGATTGTAGAAACACGAGTGAAGAACCTGCTGACCAAATTTCAGCCCAAAATAACCTCAGACGAAGGAGATACCAACGTTTGATCAAGACTGCACAGTGACTTCTTCACCAAATTTCTGCACACACACCTTTCTTTATTCTCTCTTCCTCCCAACACGGCAACACTCTCTTTCAGCCGCCACTCCTTGAGTCCTTGGTGTAGAAGGAAAAAAAAAATGGTAATTAAGTTGTGTCTACAATCCACTAAAATTACCAAAGTGCCCATTAGCTTCATGTGGGCTTAACAAGCAGCATGTCAATGGGCCAACATATTGATGGGTTATCCTTCACATTTGAGGGAACCCAAGACCAACACAACAAAGTTAGAGTAGAGGACAATAACAAATTCTTATCGACTATTAAACTAACATTACCTTTCAAAACAAAATTTGAATAAAAGGAACATTGTGTACCACTAGGCTCTGCATAATAGCACAAAATTTAAGTGTGCCTTGTTTTGCAGTCGGTAAGTTTCAGGAAAAATTGATGCTATAATCAGCCACACCTCTTCTATCTCCAAAGTTGAACATTGAAAGATTACAAGGATGTAAGAAGAAACCTCAAGATGGCACAAAAAGCATTTCAACGGTCTTACTAGAAAGAAACCAAAAATAGGTATTAAAAAAAAAAGCATTTACCAAGGAAGAGATGATAAGGGTCAGAAAATGGAACAAATAAGAAAGAAAACAACTAAGAAACTGCTTCATTGAGTTAGCAGAACTGAAGGCATTGACTTCCACCTGAGGCAGCAAAGCTATGATGTCTTTCATTAAGGATCCAATTTCTGATTTCGAGACAAAACCTTCAGAAAATCATATTGACTGTTAATAACCATCATATCTAAAAGTTAAAACCGATAAGAAAAGGGTTCAACAGTAGAGTATTTAAGCACTCTAATATTAACTACACTAGCTGCATTAGACTCGAGCACTACACCACGAAGACCAGCCTCCCTAGCTAAAATTAAACCATCCAAGCAAACTTTTGTCTCCAACAATTCAGCACCCCAAAAAACAGAGCCAAAGCATTAGCTGCCATCACCCTGCCCATATGGTTCTTTGCAAACAATGACACCAACCCCTGCCCTCGCCCTCCCAACTCCCAAGACGCAGGATATAGTAGACATCGCATTAATTTTGTAGAGACCATGATAGATAGATATTAATTAATATATTATAAATCTGATTAGATAAGATGTACTGAAAGATACTTCTGGTTAAATTGTAATAGTAATCATTACCCCGTTTAATTCAAATGTCATTTTTGTAATTCTGGACCACCTGGCAATAATTCTGAAAGTGAATGGGCACATGCATGTGCACCATTTTCTACAAAGTTTTTTCTCTACGGCATAAATTAAAGTGGCAACTTGCACAAGAGTTAAAACATATGAATTTGTTGGTATTTTTTTCGATCTGTATGAATAAGCTTCCCATATATAGTTCATTGCTCATCTAGACTGTTATCTTCTTGTTTTTGCTGTGAATTGAGCACAAGAGACTGGAGTTAATAGAAATTAGAGAGAGACAAGTAATTGCTAATCTAGGAGCTAAAAATCAATGGAAACAAAAGTAATATCGCTTGGTAGCACTATGGCAGCTGTTCCTTTTGTTCAGGAGTTGGCAAAGAAGCCACTGACAATTGTTTGTCCACCACGTTACGTGCATCCTGACAAGATCTTCTCATCATATGTCTCAACTCTTGTTCACCACAAGTCCCCATCATTGATATGATATGATAACTTCCGAAGATTTCATGGACTCACAGCTCCAAAAGCTGGACCACACATACAGAGAATGGGGTTTTTTCCAGGTTTGTTTGTTCAAAACTTTTTTGTTTATTGCGATTAAGAATAGGGCAAATTGCATTTAACCTCTCGAGGTTTGGTCAAGTTACACTTAGTTGGAAATGTTTTGTTATTATACACTAACATCCCCAAGACTTAAATTTAACTTTGAAAATACCTAAAATGCCCCTAGTTATATTATTTTATACTTTTTTTTTTTTTTTACCTTTTAACCAAAAACTTTATAAACTTTAATAAAATAAAAAAATTAAATAAAGATATGATTCATTAAATAAATTAATGGTTTACAATAAATAAATAAATAAATATTTTTAACAAAATTAAATAAATAAATAGTTTAAAATAAATAAATAAATAAATACTTAAAAAAATAAATATTTTAAAAAATCAAATAAATAAATAGTTTTAAAAAATCATATAAAGAAATAGTTTAAAAAATTAAATAAATTAATTAAAAAAATTAAAAACATTAATTTTTTTTAAGGATATCTATCAATAGGGACAAAAAAAAAACTCTAAATATCTAAACTTTTATGGTAAGGGTGATGGTGAGAGAAGCTTCAAGGTTCCTAACACTGGGAGTCTTCTTGCCTTCTTCAACCACTTCCTTCAGTGTTGAGAACCTTGAACCTTCTCTCACCATCATCCTTATTATAAAAGTTTGGATATTTAGAGTTTTTCTTGTCCCTATTCATGGATATCCTTAAAAAAAAAAAAAATTAATGTTTTCAATTTTTTCATTTATTTATTTATTTATTTGATTTTTTAAAACTTTTTTTTTTAACTATTTATTTATTTAATGAATCATATCTTTTATTTAATTTTTTTATTTTATTAAAGTTTATAAAGTTTTTGGTTAAAAGGTAAAAAAAAAAAAAGTATAAAATAATATAACTAGGGGCATTTTAGGCATTTTCAAAGTCAAATTTAAGTCTTGGGAGTGTTAGTGTATAATAACAAAACTTTTTCAGTTAAGTGTAACTTGTCCAAACCTCAAGGGGTTCAGTGCAATTTTCCCTTAAGAATATTAAGATGAAATTAACATGCTTGATGCATTTGATAAACCATGAAGTGAGCCGTACATTGGTGGAAGAAGTGAAATTAGAGAGTGAAGAGCTCTTCAAGCTACCAATGGAAGAGAAGAGCAAGTATATATGGACAACAAAGAGATGTGGAGGGATATGGGAATGTGTTTGTTATATCTGAGGATCCGAAACTTCATTGGGGAGACAGGCTCTATCTATATCACAACTTCCCCCACCTCATTTGAGGAAACTACACCTAGGGATGACAATTTTACTGGAACCAACGAGAACCCACCCGAACCCGAACCCGAACCATATGGGTCGGGTTTGGGTTTTTCTATTTCGGGCGGTGTTCTAAAAATCGGCCTAGTCGGTCGACTGGGCTCTAGGCGGCTCCAGCTGCTGCGAGGAAGGCCTAATCGGCCTTTCTAGACGGCCAGAAAGCTAGTCGGCTCTAGACATCGACTAGTTGGCCAACTAATCACCAATCAGTCGGCCTAAGCGTTTTTCTTTTAAAAAAATACCACTTGATCCAAAATAAAGCCTCTTGTCGCCAGTGCAGCCGCCGTCGTCTGGTGAAGAAATAGATTAAAAAAAAAAAAAAAAAACAAAGCAGAGAAAATTAAGAAGAAGAAGAAGGTGAAAAAGAAGAAGATTAAGAAGAAAAAGAAGGTGAAGTCATGAAGATGAGTTGCAGAGAAAAAATAAATAAAGGAATAAGATGGAGTTAGAAGAGAGAGATGGAGACAGGGGCGTACCTAGGATTTTTTGCTAGGGTGTTCATATAGGTTTGATAAAGTCTTCATCAGATCTTTGGCAGTTTGTTGATCCTTTACGTTGAAAGCAACATGCTTCGTCAAACTAAGACGAATTGCTCTAAATGCTTTCCTGTCCAAAAGTTTGAAATCCTCTTCATCCATGTTCTTTAGCATCTGTTTCTTTGACCAATCTACATCGGTCATAGTTGCTGGCTTCTCTTTTATCGGCCAATGCATGTCTTTCTAGTACAGATAATCCTTCATCTGCATCTTCCAGAAACTGAAATTCGTCCCATTGAATTTCTCAATCCTTTGAGTATCCTTCTCTGATCCCATCTCTGCAACAAAATCGTTGACCTTGAGAAAACCTAGATTTGCGTGAAAAATAACCCGTCCCAACCTAGGGCTCTGATACCAATTGTTGTAAGAAAAATTGCACACACAAATAATATGAAAGCAATAAGAAGAAAAAAGACAACACCAAAGATTTTACGTGGTTCAGCAATTTCCCTACGTCCACGGAGCGCACCGCACTCAATCCATTACTTTCAGAGTTGATTACAATCTCTCTACAATTTGCTCTCTATCTCTCTAGTAACTTTTTCTCACGCATATTAGGATTTACATAATTGTTGTATTTATATGGGAGTACTAGAGTTGGTCAAATCCTATTTAGAGTCTATTACTTTTTTCTCTTTCTTAACTGTGCAAATCTCATCGCATGCGGATTTGTGCATGACCACTCTAGGTGTCAAAGCGCTCCTCACAGCATAAACCTCTGTGACAAACACCGCTCTCAAAGCCACTACAGAAATTCACAGCGCAACACACAGCGTAAAGCTTTGATGTCTGACCACTGTCCAAACCGTTGTCAAAATTCATAGTGCAATACACAGCGCTACTCACAATATGTGGACCACTCTCATAGTCGGCTGTGAAAAACACAGCGTGAATCAATTTATCAAAATTTTGCCCTAACCTCTTTTGTTGACTTTTAATTGTACACTCCACCAAACTCCAATAATTAACTTTGCCTTTTTCATTTATTACACAAAGGACAAAAGCAAACTAACTTGCTTCAATTCTTTTGGCCACTTTTAGTTGACTTGAAGTTTTCATACACATTCCCAACATTAAGTTCGAGTTCCTCAAAACCCGAATCCAAACCCGTAAAATTATTTTGGTTTGGATACAGAAATATTGTTTCACGGGTTTAGATTTGGGTTTAGGTTTAGTAAAATCTGATATGTTGCCATTCCTAATTAACCCCACCTTTTTCCCAACCTCCCTCCTTCCTTGAGGTTCTCTCTCTCAATAATTATGCACACGGTTTTTTATTTGTGCTCTTACATGAACCTATCATGTACGATGGATAAAGAGCACAAACCATCATTGCCCTAACAAAGATATGTTATGATAAAGTAGCACCACAAAGATTATATATATATATATATATATGATTTTGATTGATAGATACGTATCATATGTTACAACTTATTACAAGCTAGGATGATCTCCTAGTTATTTTATTTTTTAAGAGCAAAAAAATAAACAAATTTTCATTTTATATATCGGTTCTTTTATGTTTAGGTGTTACTGGATTAAGATAGACTATGAAAAGATCCTTGTTTATGAGTACTTATAAATCACCACACTACCATAGTTTACTATTTTTTAGTTTTTATTTTTTTTTGGTGAAAATATTTTTAATGTTGACAACTAGACATTCAAACCATTAAACTGATCAATTCATTGAAATAATTGAATCAATTTAATTTTATTGATTTGATTTGATTTTTTTTATAAGTAAAATAAGCTCATCGAGTCATTCAAAATAGCAAACCTATCAATTTGGATTTATTTGTGGGTTAAAAGATAATTTGGTGCCATTAAGCCTCTTGCCAATGTGGTTGGACTCTTCAATTGGAGCCTCCACCACCAAGGTTCAACACCCATGGCACACGTGTATATATATACATATATTCTTTGTCCTTCCTTGGCTATCAAGTGTGGGTGCTGAGAAGTTGTTGAGTCCAATTCCCCATTTCCCTGTTTCCCCCGTTCCCCTCATTTTCCAATTTGATTAAAAATTACAAATTAAGGGAAGGGTCCCCTCATCCCTATCTTCATTTCAAATTTGGGATGATTTTCATCTCCATACCTACCCAAAAAAAAAAAATTCCCAAATAGGGATGGGGACGCGGGAAATTGGGGCCCCAAGGAAAATTGTGCATCTCTAATCATGCTGTCCCCAAATCAAAAAATATGGAAAATTTATATCCGATTCTATATCAATTCTGTGTGCATAAATGTATATACAGTATATTGAGTTTCATTTCCATATTAATTTAATTATGATCTCAGCACACAATAATTGAAAACAGATCGATCTTGATGATTATTTCAATATTTCCATATATTAAGATATGTTATTATATTAGGCTATGTTTGGGATTGCTTTTACTTAAGAAATAAGTGTTTATTTCTCAAGTTTTGAGCAAATAGGTGTTTGGTAAACTTTCTAAAAGCAACTTATTTTACAATTTGCTCTTCAAATAATCAACTTTTGAGAAGTTGGTAAGGGGGTGCTTTTGGAAGCAGAAGCTAGCTTACTGTTGTGCAATGTCAATAATGCCCTCACTATTTAAATAGAAAGACAATAATACCCTTATATTTAATAATATAATAAAAAAACTAAAAAAGTAAAAATATGAAGAAAAAAAAAAGAATTGATCGGGATTGGTTGCCACCACCGGAATTGGAGGCCGGAGGAGATCCTTCCCCGATCAGCACCTACGCAGCCGCCGCCTCCATGCGACAAAACACCATCAGCTCCGGCGGTTCGACTGGCTTTCGTGCGACTGACCATCCTCGCATTTGACTTTCGTCTCCGACAGCGGCGGGTTCGAGTTCCTGGTGAAGAGCGTCGCCGGTTCGACTGTGGACTGAACAAAGGAGATGCGGTGGATCGGTCCGCTTCCGACGGGCCTGTGCGAAGTTGAACGTTGCGATTAGGCATGGGGCGGCGACGGGTAGGGTTTGAAGCAAACCGGGTCGAAGTCACGGGTCGGGTATGATTTGGGCCTCTGGTCTGCAATGAATCCATTCCCCCAAAGCTATTTGAAAAGCCCAAAATTGCTTATCACTGTTAGTACAAACACATTAAAATGATGTCTATTTTTGTCATTTCATCAAATAAATATCCCACCTTTTCAAAAGCAAAGCAATTTTAAAATTTAGTTTACCAAACACCTACATACTTTTTTGTTAAGCTAATTATTTCTAAAGTTAAGCTATAAGTTGATTTTTTAAAAAGCAAAGCAATCCCAAACATAGCCTTAATGTGGTTTGAATTGATCATTCGAAACTCTTTAAAACTTTTTAACATTTTATAAGTACAGAGACATCGGAAGCTTATAACTCGGCTGAACAGTAAATGTCAAAGTGAAAATTCTTTGACTAATGGGAAGAAAAAAAAAAAAAAACTAAGTGACTGTTTGTTTTTTTCATTATAAAACTTATTGTCTTTTATATCTTAAATTAAGATAGATCAGTTTATTTGTTTTTCCAATTTATATCTTATTTTAAGATATATATATATATCTTTTAGAAAAAGTTAAAAAAAAAAAAAAAAAAAAGGCTTTTATTTTATTTAAAAAGTGCTTAAGTAGAGTTCTTTTTAGTAATTTACACAAATTTCTTATAACAATTCATACATTTACAATTTTATCCACAGATAATGAAACCCTAAAAATCAATTTTCTAAAAATTTCAAATTTGAAAAAACCCTAACACAACCTAACCAACTCAAGGGGGCGACAGCGGCACCACCTCTTGGGACCAGAGGAGGCCGACCACCATCCTCCCATTCATTTTTTCTATTTTTTATTTTTTATTTTTTATTTTCATTTAAAAAAAAATTATTTTGTTACAAATATCAAATGATATTGAAAGGTTATAAATGGAAAAAGTTAAAAATTTTACATTTGTAATAAGTCATCCAAAATGAAAAAACAAACATATCATAATATCTTAATTAACAAATTAAGGTCTTATTAAAAGCATCTCTGATGCTGTACCAATGCTAAATTTAGCATAGGGTGCAAAAACCATCCTCCTCCAATATAGTGTCAAATGATGTATCAAATTTGACATATGCTATATATGTGTCAAATTTGGCACAACAATAAATACTCTTTTTTTAATTACAAAAATACAATTATATATATATATATTAAATGAAATAATAAATGCATTACTGAAACTTTGCATTGGAGTATTAAATTAAATAATGAATGTATTAATGATAAGTGTTTACTTTTATAATTTTAATTAATAAAATAATAAAAATAGCATTTTAAATAGAATTG
This sequence comes from Acer campestre, assembly GCA_954870605.1. Classification (NCBI taxonomy): domain Eukaryota; kingdom Viridiplantae; phylum Streptophyta; class Magnoliopsida; order Sapindales; family Sapindaceae; genus Acer; species Acer campestre. The sequence goes on from OX940809.1 coordinate 15,076,859, forward strand.
TGCATCGGAGCACAATGCTAAATTGATATGTTAAATATAACATTTTACTCTTTTTTGTATTAAATTTGACATTGGCATTGACATATGCATCAGAGATGGTTAAGACTTTAGAAGAATAAAGAAAAAAAAAAAAAAAAAAAAAGCCCTTAAGATTGGATGATAATGAAATGACACTATTATTAGAAGATTGGATGATAATGAAATGACAATATTGTTAGAAGGAAGGCAAATTAAATAATGAGCTTTAATTACTATCTGCCATACCCACAACCAAAGCATGTCATCGACCGGGTTCGTAAATTATATAACACATTTTTAAAAAGGAATTATAAGAGTATCATTCCATTAATAATTTAAGTTTAAATGGCACCTAAAATGGGTTTCTTCCAAAAATACTCACATGGTAACTATTTTAATTTATTTTTTCTCCACCAATCTCCATTGGAGGTCGAACAACCTCCATAAGTGATAGGTGTCTTTTTAGACTGGTGCACAAACCCTGAACACTGACTGAAAAAAAGAGCGACTGCTCTAAGGGCTACCGATTGGAAGAGAAGAGGAAAAAAAAAAAAAAAAAGTTGAATTCAAAACGAAATTCAAGAGTTGAATCAGTGAGCGAAGATTAACGAAGTAAATTTCAAGTATTTTGATTTTTATTTTTATTATTTAAATTATGAAGAACATGTTCAGATCTAGAGGCAGAGATGACACAGAACCACCAAATCTCTGTACAACTCACAAGAAACGTCATCAAATCGGCCAATAATATATCATTGGCGGCTTCACCAGTACTCTAAATTACTTGGCCAAGCTTAACAAAATCTCATGATCAAGAAATATTTCCATACAATAATCTAAAACAACCAAAACTCACCAGAATAAAACGTTCAACCATGCACGTTTTATTCATCGACCTCCAATGGAGGTTTGTTTGGAGGTCTATCATTGGAAGCCAATGAAGAAGATGAAAAAATATAAATAAATAAAAATTGAAAAACTGAAAAGTAAATAAAAATTATATGTAAAGCAAAGGTAATTTTGGAATTAAAGGTATTTTTGGAAGTAAAGCCGATGAGATCTTTTGGCGGTATGAGGTTATCTATGATTCTAGAGCTTACAACTCTTTTACGGATAGTTTGGCTAAGATGGGGTCTAGTAAGTCTGGTAATTTTGTGGAATGGGGGGATTTGTTCTTTGTGTTTTGTTTTCGTTTGGGTGGATCGTTTTCTTCTTTTTGGTGCTCGGCCTATCCTGTTGTTGTTGCTTGTTTTGTTGAGGGATGGTCAGCTGTCGTGGTCGTCTTATTTGCTGTCTGAGGGGTTGCTTGTGGCCCTGTTTTGTTGGGTGGTGGCCCTGTTTCTGTGTTTTGTTTGTTTCCCTCTGTTAGCCGTATGGCTTTCTTTATAATATAATCATTATTACCACACAAAAAAAAAAAAATAATAATAATAATGAAGGTTTGTCTGTTATTTGAGATATTAACAAAGTGATCCATAGAATGATAAGATCATCTAATCATGTCATTCAATTATAAATTAAATTTGTTTCGTGTGAGAGGTTGTCGTGTCAAGACCCAAATTGCTATCCCTTGTCAAAGCAACATTAGAGTCAAGTGTGTTCGAGGTAATTTCTATCTTAAAAAATATCACAATGTATCCGTTAATAAAAATAAAAGTAAAAAATAAAATAAAATAAAAATTTGATATAAGATCAGATATTATAATAACAGATTTTTTGTTTTTCGAAAATTTAGGCCGAGCCCAAGGGAGTCCACCAAGGGAGTCCACCATAATTTTCAATAAAGTGGTATTAAAAGTTTCCTTGATTTAAAAAATTCCAACAATAGTTTTTTTTTTTTTTTTTTTGAATGGAAAAACAATAATTGTTACACAAATACAAAGTTAAAATAAGAGCAAATTACAACCAACCTCCCTGAGGCTTGGCCTTTGACAAACAGAAACGACTTTATGCTTAATTAACAATGACCTCCCCTATTGTTAGTTAAATTAAAATTCAACTTAACAAAGATAAGGGTATTTTTGTCCTTTTAAGACTTTTTTATTTGTTTAAAAAAAAACAATTCTCAGGTTTTCTCAAGTTTTTTTTTTTTCTTTTCTATTTTCTTTTCAAGTTTTACTAACATGAAAAGGAAAAAAAACAAAAAAAAAAACAAAAAAACAAAAAAGAATTAAAGAAAATGTTGTTGGATTGGGTTTAGGTGAGCCACACTTTTTATTTTATTTTTTTGAAAATTTTGAAAAATTTGAATCTGAAAAAACATCTAGAGATACATCAATGGAAGAAGAAAATGTTAGATTAGATTTAGGTGAGCCAATTTTTTTTTTCATATATTTATCTACTATTAAAATTAGAATCTTTTTATTCAGAGACATTTTGGTATTTGTAGTATCCAAATCCGGTCAATGGTTAAATTTGACCACCTTTAATTAACATTAAAAAAAGGTCATTATCAATTAATGATAAAGTTGCTTTTTATTGTTAAAGGTTAAACCTTGAGCGAGGTTGATTGTTTGCTCTTAAAATAACATATATGTACATTATAATTGGAACTCTATTTCAGGAAATTGTACTTTTGTTATGTATGTTACAAAATTTGCCACGTTACGAAATAAAAATAAAAATGAACCATGTGTTCGATGCATTGTTGCTTTTCTCCTGACTTATATAATGGAGGAGCTTCACAAAATTAAAACAATTAAATTCCAGAGACTATCTAGAAATCTATCTGTAGAAGATCCATAATGGAACCAAAACTAGCATACTTTGGAAGCTCTCTTCCAGTGCCTTATATTCAGGAGCTAGCAGAGGAGCCACTTACTGCTGTCCCACCGCGATATGTGCGTCCCGATCAAGACCCTCCCTTCATATCCAATACCACTTCTTCACCACTAGTGCCTGTCATCGACTTGATCAGGTTGCTCTCTGGAGACTCCATGGAATCAGAGTTGGAGAAGTTTCACTATGCATGCCAAAAATGGGGATTCTTCCAGGTTTGTCACGTTTGTATATTCATTTTTCCTTCTTTGATCACTCCATGGATTACGCGTTGCATCCTAGAATTTATTTAACATTGTTTAAAAATGAAATGTACATATTTTTTTAATTGTTACAATATTTCGAAATTGGGGGAGGGCACAATATTTCGAAAGGGTTCTTAAAATTTTTAGCACTTTTGGATGTTGATTTTGTGGAACTAGAGATAATTTAGGTTTTAATTACACCAAAAATGTGTTTAGGTCAAAAATTCCCTTTAGAAAAATAAGTCACGCGTTTTTTTTTTTTAAGCTTTGATGTTACTTAATGTACGAAACTTATTTCATTTGATCAAAACTTAATGTCTGAGACTTATTTTCCTTTATCTGAGACTCAGGGCCGTCTCCAGATATTTTGGAGCCCAAGCGATTTTATGATATTAACAAAAATCGGGGCTCTATATAATACAAGATTATTTTATTTTAACTTGTATTTTTTTTTCATTTAAATCCGTTTGTGTGTTTGTGCATAATGTAGTCAATTTGATTAATGATTATAATTATATAATCTGTTAAAAAAATATTAAAATATTTAAAAAATAAAACATTATAAAATATTCTTGTTTGGCCATAAAAGATTCAAGAAACGATTCAAGAAAAACTTAACAAATTGACTATACAAATACACAATACACATATAAATCTGAGAACTGAGATCACTAAAGCCTAGAATGAGTGATACTAATATACTATTGTAAATAAAATAAATAATTAAAAGATGAGTCAAAATCGATATATAGAAATTAATGACTAAATAAAAACAATGACAAGTTTATTAGGCCTAAAGTTTTTTTTTTTTTTTTTTTTTTTAATTGAATTAATACATTAGGCTGAAAAGAAAAATATATAAATAAAAGTAGTAAAATGTTTGAAATTGGGCCTTGTTTGTACATAAATATATTGGGTTCTGAGGCTCCAAAGAAGAAGAAGTAAATTAGGCCAATTGGGGGCCCTAGAAAAATGCTGGGTTTACTGCCCCCATGGGCCAACTCTGCTGAGACTTAGGAGTTGACTGAATAGTTCTGAATTTTTCTGAAGACTGAATAGGGACTGAAATTTGAACTTGAATGATATGTTTTTTTTTTCCTCACATTTGAATGTATTGTCAACACATTTGTTTTTTAAAAATAAAATTATCTGAAAATAAGTAACTATACATTTATACCATGTTAAACAATTATACATATAATATGGAATAAAAACAATTCAAAAATAATAATTATATATGAACACATATGATCATGATCTTCCTCTTCCATTACAAACAAACTTCATTTTTACTAAGAAAATAAAAGGTTTTTTTTTTCAAAAAATAAAAGGGGCAACTGGAAAATTCACACAAAACACTCTAAATATATATATATACACACACACACACACATATACACACATCAACCTAATATCATAATAAAGTATTGATATTAAACAGAATTGATTAGGGTTCTTTTTTTATTTTTAAAGCCATTTAAAATAAGGTATATATTAAAATAAATATTTCTATACCATATATAATTATGATGAAATTGGAAATATGTTATATATGGAGGATAGTATGGGAAGAAAAGATTTTGGATTGCATTTAATGCAATTTAGAGATTTGCAATTAAGTGAAAAGTCAGGATTTTTTATCTTTTTATTTTAAGCTATTTTTTGGTATTTTTAAGTTGTTTGACCACTTAAAAAAATTTAAAAATTTAAAAAAAAATTTAAAAAAAAAAAAACTTAATAATTATGATTCAGACACATTAAGTCTTAAGTGAAAAAAAAAACAAACAACCCCTTATTTCCTTTAATGAAGACTTTGTCATTTGTTTTTTTCACTTAAAACTTAAGGGGTCTGAATCATAATTATTAAGTTGTTTTGTTTGTTTTTTTAAGTGGTTAAACAACTTAAAATAAAAAAGTAAAAAATCATGATTTTTCACTTAATTGCAAATCACTGAATTGCATTAAATGCAATCCAAAATATTTTCTTCCAATACTATCCTCTATATATAAAATATTTCCAATTTCATCATAAGTATATATGGTATAGAAATCTTTATTTTAATATATACCTTATTTTAAGTAGCTTTAAAAATAAAAAAGAGCTCTAGTCACTTCTCATATTTGTGTTTAATATCAATATTTTATTATAATATTAGCGTGATATGTGTGTGTGTATATATATATTAGAGTATTTTGTGTGAGTTTTCCTGCTACCTCTTTATTTTTTGAAAAAAAAAAATTCTTTTCTTAGTAAAAATGAAGTTTATTTGTAATGGAAGAGGAAAAGGATAAAGTTGTTTTACTCGAAAGAAATTTATAAAAAAAAAAAGTAAAAATTAAAAAAAAAAGGTGAAGTAAAGGGTATTTTTGTCAATGATTATATTTGGTCCTATTATAATTTAAATTATTAATTCAATGTTGTTACAACGTAATGTAGCTTTGGGGGACTTACATTGAGACAACCTCATCCTGATAATTGAACTGTACTTTTTGACGAGTAACATGTATTATACTATTATGTAGGAAAGATTAGATTGGACTGGATTGATTTAGTGTTTTGCACGCAGTTGATAAATCATGGGGTGAGCACTTCATTGGTGGAGAAAGTGAAGGTAGAGATTCAAGAGTTTTTCAAGCAGCCAATGGAGGAGAAGAAGAAGTACTGTCAACAGGCAGGAGACGTAGAGGGATACGGGCAGACCTTTGTGATGTCTGAGGGGCAGAAGCTTGATTGGGCTGACATGTTCCATTTCATCACACTCCCCACTCATTTAAGGAAACCCCACTTATTGCCCAACTTCCCTCTCCCACTAAGGTTCAATTTTTACCCTCCTTTTGAATCAAAATCTTTTCAGTACTTTAATGATATTTGTCAAAATGAGAAAGAGCAGGTCATGTCATATGTCATGCTGTTTTTGAGAGAAGCCACTCCAATAAAATTCTTTTCTGTCAAGTGAGAAGTGACCCTCTACAAATAAATAATAATAATAATAATGTGGTTGGTTGAGGTGGGTAACAAAGTTGCAAAATAATTGAACCAAAAACAAAGACCTAACTTGGATAGTTGCACAAAGTTACAAAATAATTGAACCAAAAACAAAGACCTAACTTGGATAGTTGCAAGAATTTTTCAATAATAACCATCATACCTAAAAGATTATGATAATCAGGATTGGGAGAGGGGGTCACAAACTCAGCCCCACAACTTCATGTTGTAGGTGAGGAATAAACCATTGTGTAAATCTCATACAGTCATACTTAAAAGATTAAACCAAGCATTTATAACATGATAATTAGCAACCATTAGAACTAAAGACTTATGCCGATAAAAAAGTGCCTAACAATGGTATTTAAGCAGCTTCTAAGTGAAGCAACCAAAAGATTGGTTTGTTCAATAATTTGTCATCCAACAAATGACTAACAATTTTTCATGTTTCATGTAGAGACACAATGGAAGCTTACTCAACGGAACTAAGAAATCTTGCCATGAAAATACTGAACCTGATCGCAAAAGCTCTACGAATGGAACCTAATGACATGAAAGAGTTATTTGAGGAAGGGATGCAAGCAATGAGGATGAACTACTATCCTCCATGTCCACAACCGGAACTTGTTATCGGCCTCAATCCTCACTCGGATGCCACTGGCCTTACCATCCTCCTTCAACTCAATGAAATGGAGGGGCTTCAAATAATAAAAGATGGCATGTGGGTTCCTGTTAAACCCCTCCCAGATGCTTTTATCGTCAACATTGGTGATATGTTGGAGGTAATAGCTTAATGCATGATTAGTCCCAAAACAAATCATGTAAAAAGCCTTAGAACATTCATTTAAATATCTGAACAAAGTAGCCAGGAATTGGAAAGAAAGTTTCCTCTGCTTCGAATCTTTACCCTACTTCTTGCCAACTATCTATATCACCTTCACTGATCATGGTACACTTATTTCTCTTTATTGTGATTTTGCAGATTGTAACCAATGGAATATACAAAAGTATAGAGCATCGTGCAACTGTAAACTCCTCAAAAGAAAGGCTCTCTATCGCTACATTCTACAACCCGAAACTGGAAGGAGATTTGGGTCCGGCGCCAAGCCTTATTACACCATAGACTCCGGCATTGTTTAGGAGAATAGGTGTCACAGACTATTTCAAGGGATTTTTTTCACGCGAACTGCATGGAAGATCATATGTTGATGTCATGAGAATTCAAAATGGGAGTGACAAAAGCAACTGAGTGCTGCAGTGCTGCTATCTACAGATGTGAAAATTCTATAGCACCAAGGTAATATAGATCTCATGAATAAGGGTTCTACTACTGTTTAATGTATTCAAAGGTTTGAATAAATAATAGTCTATTCAAGTTGATTTCATTGTTAGCATTCCAATTTGAAGCAGTGAAACATTACAACGAAAAAATTGCTAACTTGACAAACCTACAACAAAGTTCGAGCAGATGACAATAACAAATTCTTATCAACTAACATTATCTTTCAAAACAAAATTTGAACTCCCTAAAGGAAAAGGAAGGGAAACACTACAGTTGATAGCCAATAAGGATTTTCGAGACAAGATTTCAATAAAAGGAACATATGCAGCACCAGGCTCTGCATAATAGCTCAATATTTAAGTGTGCCTTGTTTTGCAGCCGGTAAGTATTCTACAAACCGCAACATAGGTCAGGAAAGTAGTTAGTACATCACAGTGAATTGTATTTATGATTAGTGAACTATGGCTTAAATGCATTACTAAATCTGTAAACAACTAAATCTACTCTCAAGTCATAAGAAATACTTTAACTACCCTGAAAAAACAATGTCATATTTTGTTGTTTTGCTCTAAGGGAATAGCTTGAGCAGGAGACTAAAACAGCATATCATAACCTAGTTAACGCAATCCATGTCTTTATTTAATTTCTGCTTGTCCCATACCAGCTTTCAGCTACTAATTGCACTAGAGAATATATCAGTCATCATCTCACTAGACCAAACATCTGCTATATCAACTATTACCCGCGTCCTCATCCAAGCTGTCACAAGACATTGTACCTCTTTCAATTGCTTCCTGATTTTAAAATCATAGTAATAGAATATCAAAACATGAAACTTAAGAATATCCTTCCAAGAAACCTCCCAATTACCACATTAATGTGATTTCAGAGACAAACCTGATCATGTATAGGTTTACAGTTATATAAAATGAGAAGGGAGAAGGAAAGAGAAATCACTAAATATTGCCAGAAAATGAGAACAAACTGAAAGTGCAGAAATGTTTCTATTATCTAAATGATCTAAAATAGATCAAAAATTTACAGTAAATGTCAATATAATACATTTACCCTACACTACACGGACCGATGGCTTCATTCCCTTTCCCAAACCTGAATGTATACTAACCCATAATTCCAACAGTACCTTAAAGTGATGATCTTTAACGGTTATTATCGGAAAGGGGCATAGTCCTTGAAGCAGGAATCAGCCACTTCTCTTCTGTCTCCAAAGCTGAACATTGAAAGATTACAAGGGTATAAGAAGAAACCTTAAGATGGCATGGTAATAAAGATAATTACAAAAAGCATTTCAACAGTCTTACTAGGAACAAAAAAAAAATAGGTGAAATAAAATAAGAAAAAATTCATTTAGCAAGGAAGAGAAGATAAAAGTAGGGGTGTGCGGCGGATTGGATCCAATGGATTTGCCATGATCCAAGATCCGATCCGATCCGATTGGATCGAAGAAATTGAAATCCGATCCGATCCAATTTTATAGAGGGATCCGATCTGATCCGATCCGATCCAATTACTATTTGATCCGATCCGATCCAATTATAAAATATTTCAATCCGATCCGATCCGATATAATCCGATGGATCGAATTAATATAGAGTCATTCGTAATATATAAAAGTTATAATCTAAAATAAATAAAATCAAATAAATTATTTAAACATTACTAATTACCCCAAATAAAATTAACATTAAAAAAATACATGACATAACTTGTAAACTTTATAAAATTCAAAAAATTTATAAACGTTATTCATCAGCTCCAAATGTAAACTTAATAAGCCGTGATGTTGATGAAAAAGAATAGAAGAAAAGAAGATGGTAAATTGTTGGCTGTAGAGAAATTGAGAAAGAAAACCCAAAATAGTAACATTAAAAATTGTATTTTAGCTGGACCTTTACATTAGAAAGTAGTGGATAAAATAAATTGCTCAATATAAAAATAAGACCTAATATTTTAGGCGGATTCGGTGGATTTCCAAACAGAAATCCAAGATCCGATCCGATCCAATGGATTTTAGAATTTAGGATCCAATCCGATCCAATCACCTCTCTAGATCCGATCCAATCCAATGGATTGGATCTGATCCAATGGATCGTATTGGATTGGATTGGATCCTGCACACCCCTAGATAAAAGGCAGAAAATGGAACAAAATCTTTACCATTCACACAAGCAACTGGGAAAAAAATCACATCCAACTGAATATCACAGAGCTTACAATGCAAAGTTGCTTCTGTGCATTTCTAAACTAAATAAATTCCATGCATAATCATGCATAGTATTGGGTACACTTCTGATTTAAAAAGATGCCAACATTAATATAGCACAATAAAAGAAGAACCTTTCTTGTTATATTTTGCAGAATTTGCCTTGTACATTCTATAAGAAGGATAGAATCCTACGACTACCAAATAACATATCATGCCACCGTTTTGACATAATGCCAAGCCCTACTTACATAGTTTTCTACACTAGAGGAGGAAATATGCATGTATCAATGCCATAAGAAACCACCAACTACTATGCTCCACCAATGGAAACCCATGTTCTTATTGATAATAAAGCATAATCGTGGCTTGTCATGCTAAAATTTATTTAACTAAAAATGTAGAACTTCAATAAAACTTTTTGATCTCTCCACAGTAAAAAAAAGCACATCAGTTCCATTGACAAGCATCACCAACATTGCTTATACGCTAAAACAAGTGATTATTGGCTTATACACTAAACAAGTGAATATCTGCTCCCTTCACAAAGCAAAGAATTATAGAGAAAAGAAAAGAACAAAGGAATGTGGCCACAATCACTGTTCTAGCAGTCGCTAGGCGCTAGTCAGGCAGAGGCCCGACACCTAGCGACTAGGCCAACTAGTCAGCGATTAGTCGGCCAACAAATCCTAATTCACAATTCACAAACCCTAAACAATATTACAATAAACATACAAATCAATTCAAATCCTAAAAGCTAAAACTGAAATCAATTTTCACTAACCCTAAACATACAAACCCTAAAACAATTAAAAAATAAACAACTACACTCTAAAATAGACTAAATAGTAAAATAATACAAAGTACAAACCCTAGATGCACCGGCAGAAATGAAGAGCAGACGATGACAGTGACGGATGGCTGGCGACAGCGGACAGCAGCTTTGGAGGACGAGATGGGCGACTGAAAGTGAATGGGCTGGTCGAGACGTTTGGTCGAGGCCGAGTGGAGAGGGACTATTTTTGCTTCACTTTAATGAAGACCAAACGGCAGTGTTTTGGCTTCATGAAAATGAAGCCAAAACGGTGCCGTTTTATTATTAAATTTATAAATAAAAAAAAATTAAAGATTATTGGCCTAGATGGAGTCAACAGCTTTGACTCCGCCAAGGGCGACTAGCGCCGACTAGTAGCCCTCCACCTAAAACAGCCAATTTCCATGTTTTTGCTGCAGCCGGAGCCAACTAGGCCGACTTTTCGAACATTGGCCACAATTAATTATATGTTAAACAACAGGGAAAAAAGTTTCAATAATCAAAATTTCCAAGCCATGCCAAGGAAACAGATCCCAGTGCAAAGGATTTAAGTAACAACTCATGATTCAACTTCACCTACCACATCTTATCAAGGGAACGAATTGAAAACTCCTTTGTAAATATATTATACAAGTAATCCCTGAATAAACGCTCAAAAATGTAGAGCACCCTACCACCCATGATTACTCTGTTTGTAAAAAAATCAACATATATACCTGCTAGTGTTCAAGGATTACATGTAAGTGCTCATTTCTAATAGGGCCTTCAGTATTGAACATTCAGCACAAAATACTAAAAATACTACAACACTTCACCTAAACTCTAGAAAATTCTACTAGTTCTTCCTTTGTATTTACTTAATAAAAAATAAATAAAAACCAATAGCGTCCCGATAAAAGTAAGAATCCATAAAATAAATAAATAAATAAATAAATAAAAACATGTAACGCCTTAAACATCCTCAACTCCAAACATCTTTAAAGCCACATTAAACCTCTCCAAGCCACTTTCTATAACAAACAAAGTACAAATTAAAAGCTAGCTTCTCTTCTCAATTTCCATCTATCCCTCTCAGGGGCATTAGGAAATGGGGATCTTCGTTTCCCTTCCCTTCCCTTCACTTTGTAAAGTAAGATTCATCTCCCTCTTCTTCTCACTAGTCACTTAAAATTTTACACAAACAGAACTTGGTGAAATAAAAGGAGTCAAATTTTCCTATGAAAAAAAACCAATGCACAGTGTAGGCAAAGTTTCCTTTATGCAATAACAAGAATTGAAGCAAAATGTTAAAATATTCAGACACAATACAGTAATCCTTAAATCAAACACACCAACATATAGAAAACAAAATAGACATGTAAACTATTTTGGAATATGTTTGAGAACATCAATATCAGCACAATAAAACATACCCATTTGCCCACATTTGATAATAAACCGAACAATAAACCCAAAAGAGTCAAACAATCACAAACACAAACCAAAAATCCTCTACACCTAACAAAACAAAAACCTAACTTTAACTGAAGAGAAATGAAAAAAAATAAAAAAAAAATCAAAACTTTAATAAAAAAAATGTCACCTTTTAAGCGAAAACCATGTTGAGCAAAGGGTTGAGGTAGAGTAGTTGCAGGGGACATCTTCATAAACCCTAAAAATTGTAAGAGAGGAAAAGTTGAAAAGAAGAAGAGGGGGGTTTCAAAGAAGAAGAAAAATTTTGTGGGTAGAAGCAAGCAGCAGAGTGAGTGGACAAATGTATTCTTATAGATTGCACGAAACCCAATGTACAGAGGCTACAGTTAGAAAGAGAGTAGATGTTTGATGTTTGTAGTTTGTTGGGTTGTGTGGGGTTGGTTTGCGTATCCGAGGTCTTTTGTTTTCTTTGAAAATCAAACCCCGCGCTTTTCTTCGCATTTGCCAATGCAATGCGGCCACCCACATTAACACTTCTTCTTGTCTAATCAGGAAGTGACACGACTGGACACTTATTTGTTAATTTTTATTTTTTAAAAACGAAAACTCGAACCCATAACCTCGTATCCTCGTAATACAAATGTGAGGGGTTTAATTGAGTTCTTAATTTTTATCTTTCTATAGACTCAAAGAAAATGCTTTCATTCTAATTAGAAATTGGAACAAAAATAATCTTTGTTTATTAGACCTGACCAAATCATATTTTTATGGGGTTATGGGGTTGAAATGTTTTACACTAAGTAATCAAAAAATTTGCTAAAGGGGTGCACCATGTTGATTTGTAAGTTTGTAACGGGCCATTATCAATACATTATCTCATAGTATTATTTGGGTAAAAAGAATGGGCAAAGTTTTGGACAATCTAATGTTATTTTTTATAGTATTGTATTCTCATTTTCACAATATGGAAATTTTATGATTTCTCAACTAACAAGATTATTGTAAGGTTTTTTTTTTTTTTTTACCGGTGGTTCCAATAGGAGGTTTGATTTAGCATTTCATCGAAAGTTGGAGGATATTTACGATTCTCCCTTGAATATTAATATATATATAGTATAACCTTAATTAAATAATATTTTTTGCTAGTCCCAACTTGAGACCAATATAGTAAATTAATAATTCGCTAAATTTATAAGATAATACATTTAAAAAAAAAAAAAGAACACACACATAGGCCCCACTTTATATATAAATTAATAATCTCCTTATACATCAAAATCATATATACATATATATAAACTCAATTAGGAGGCCTTTGTAAAATATAACTCCAATATTACTTGTTTCCTCTTGAAATTGATGTGGCCTTGGACCTCATCTCTAGCATAGAATAATAATAATTTGTAATTCGATAATTAGGTAATATTTGTATAATCACAATACACAATATATTAAGTTCAATGTTTTGGAAAAATAAAAATAAAGAATACCATGATAAATTAATTTTTTATTAATTAATGTATAAATTAATAAATTATTAATTTATCGGTTAATTAATAAATTTTCATAGTCCCAAGGGTATTAATTTAATTTATAGAGGTTTAACATGTTAATTTATTAGTAAAAATAAAATAAAATACACTTTAACATTTATTCGGACCTTACATATATTGTCTGATTTTGGCAGGTTTTAACAGTACTATTAACAGTACTATTATAATAGTTGTAACTTGTAATATTAAAAATAAAATAAAAAACATTTATTTTTATGTTATTATATTAAATGGTTATTTTAAAACTAATTATTTAGTAATTCTAAAAAACATTCACAAAATGATAACAAAAAGATTAGAACTCTTATAATGAAAAAGATTGAAGAGCTCTATTATTCTCATAGACATATTTTTATATAGTATTTATATATCCACTTATCAAGACCATGTTTTTTTAAAGCTTTTTATCATTAGTAAAATTTGAGCCACTGATTTAAAAATTATTTATTCAAACCCTAAACTCATCTATCTATCAACTGAGATACACTTCTGAAAGCCTATTCTCATAGACATTTGAGGATGATTCAATAATCAATTTAATTTATATTTATACATGGACCGATGTACCGATGTGATGGAGTGAGGTATATAGTAATATATAAAAATAAAAATAAAAAATGTTATGAATCAAATTCCATTTTAAATTGTATGGGAATATTTGTTGAATTATTAAATTGATTTCAAAATTGTCAATAGGTGTAACTCAACCGGTAGATGGATAAACTTGGGACTTAAACAAATGACTCTTATATCAGCAGCTTGAATTCTATAATGGCAAAAGCTTTCAAATAAAAATACCTGATCATAAATTAATTGATATTATGAAGAAAAGAAAAAAAGATTTCAAAATTCATGAGTCAAATAAATCTGTGGTGCACTATTCAAAAACACTAGTCAATTAATTTGGTGGGTGGGTTTAATTTGATAAGGACCAAATTTTGATAATGATCTTACCTCACAGAGAGAAAATCTTCGGTATGACAAGTTTTTCTCATATTTCAAAAATATTCAAATAAACAGCTGGATGGCATTTCCTCTTTGAATACCCGGACTAAAAAAAATTCCATATTTGCAGAAGCAATGTTTGATGAAACAAAGAAAACATAAAACGTTGCTAACTGAAAATCAATCTTTCAAAAAAAAGCTAATGTGTCTGATCAGAGATATTAAAACAAGAATGGCAAAAAAGAAGAGGTTTGATCATAAAGCAACATTGCACAAGCATCCTAGTAGCATACTTTTCTTGGACATTGTCGTATCATCAAAAATGGTTATCTGGTGCAGTCAATTGTCATGCCATTGATTAATTATATAGATTGGACAGATACGTATTCTTTTATATATATATATTGATTAATTATATAGATTGGACAGATAGGTATTCTTTTTTATATATATATATATTTTTTCTATATATCTAGACGAAAAATATAGACCACTAAATTTACATACTTTAATTCAGAGTGTACTTATTCAAACTTCTGCATAATCTGTGGTCCATATTCTTCGTCCTAACATAGACATAAAATATATCAGGAAGAAGAATGTGGATCACGGATTATAGAGAAGTTTTGACAAATGTATACACTTTGAGTCAAAGTATGTAAATCTAATGGTCCATATTCTTCGTCCTGATATATTTTATATCAAGACGAACTGATAATAGAAAAATTGTATATATATATATATAAAAATTGTATATCAGCCGTTCTACTGTCAGTTCGTCCTGATATAAAATATATCAGGACGAAGAATGTGAATCATAGATTATGGAGAAATTTTAACAAGTGCATACACTTTGAGTCAAAGTATATAAATATAAAAGGTAATTACCCTAGTGGCCATCAACTCTTGTCACCACTATCAAAATGGCCACCAAATGGGGAATTGATCTTAAACTGGCCATTTTTTGGTAAACATTGTTACACAGTGGTCATTCCATCCAATAAGTGACATTTTTATAAATATGAAGATGACATTAATTTATTTTATATATTTTTTGGAAATCAATTTTTCTTTTGTTTTTTGAAACAAATAATTATATTTAGTGTGTGTATATACATATAGCATATCTCAAACATATATATCTATTTCTTTTTTGAGAAGATTAAGGCTACAAAATCTAAAATTTCTAAAAAATATATTTAAGATAAGTTGAAAAGAAATATATATATATATATTTTTTCTTTTTTGAGAAGATTAATGCTACCAAATCTAAAAATTCTAAAAAACATATTTGAGATAAGTTGAAAAGAAATATATATATATATTATTTTTGAGATATGTTATATGTATATAAACACTAAATATAATTATTTGTTTCAAAAAATAAAAGAAAAAATTGATTTCCAAAAAATATATAAAATAAATTAATGTCATCCTCATATTTACAAAAATGCCACTTATTGGATGGAATTTGATGGAATGACCACTAGTGTAATAATGTTTGCCAAAAATGGTCAATTTAAGACCAATTCCCCATTTAGTGGCCATTTTGATAGTGGTGGCAAGAGTTGATGGCCACTAGGGTAATTACCCTTAAATATAAAGGTCAACATTCTTCATCCATTTGGGATGTTATGTAAGTGGTAGGCCAAGAGAGAGAACACATAACATCTCTTAGATTTTGATCCAAAGACTGACAAATAAGTTTGTATATAACCTTATGTCAGGGGTTATGTACCTGAGAAGCTATAAATAGATATATATATATATATATACGGATTAATATATCATGACGAAGAATGTGGACCGCTAGATTTACATACTTTGACTTAAAGTGTATGCACTTGTCAAAACTTTTTCATAATATATAGTCCACATTTTTCATCCTGATATATTTATAGTCAAGACGAACTAACAATAGAAAGACTGTATATACATATACTACTCTACGGTACAACGATTTGAACTTGAAACGTTGTCATGTTAAACCTAGGACATATGAGTATTCTTTTTTTCTTTTTTTTTTTTTTTTTTTTTTTTTTCTGGGGGGGTGGGGGGACTCGAACCTACAACCTTATAGCATTAATATGAGAGGTTTATCATTTGACCAACCTCGTACTGACGACTATACCTCATCTCGTTAATAATTGTTTCTTTGTTAATAATTGTATACAAGCATGAAAGAAATGCTTTTATTGGACAAAGCTTTTGAATATTGATCAAAGTGGACAAAAGTTGATGGTTTCCGATTGTTTTTTGTGACTTTGAAGCAAGAAATAAAGCCCATTTTATGTTTTTGCTTGGTGTCTATCTTAGGTCTTTTTTACAATGAGAAGATACGATTATTGGGCTTTTAGTTTGACAATTGAGGATTTAGTGGGCCAAACAAATAGTAACAAGTAAAGTTTAGTAAATTGAAAAATAAGTTTGACGACGAATTCAAACCATATCATAGATTTTGTAGAACTGTACTATTCTCCGATCTAAATCAAACAGGTTTTAAATGATTTTATAAAATCGTACGATTTTTCGATCTAAATCAAGCAGGTTTTATGTGACCTCTTTTTATAGTTTCAAAAACTCAAAATATTAATAGGAGATAATTACCTTAATGACTATCAATTTTGGTCAGAACTATCAAAATAACTATTAGATAGAGAATTGGTTTCAAAATGGTCATTTTTGGTGAACACTGTTACACTAATAGCTATTTCATTAAACTCCGTTAACTTTACTGTTAAATAGGTAGGCATTTTGATAACTTTTTCTAAAATTACAAAAATGATAGCTCAATAATATATATGTTTTTTTTATTATTATTATTATTATTATTATGATAAAATGGACTGACCTAAGGGGAATAATATATATGTTTAATATATGGGATTTTAGGAATACTTTAAATATTGTCGTAAGCTTACGTCAAAAATATCAAATGTGTTTTTGTTCTATTTTTTTTTTTTTTTTTTGATGGAATTCTATTTTTTTCTTACTGCTCTACTATATTCTATATCTTAAAAAACAGATGTTCTACTATATTCAAAAATAATAAGTAGGTGTTGACTGTTGTATAGAGATTTTTTTTTTTCAATGCAATAATTCATAATTTCATATAACCCAAAAGCCATTTAAAGTGGGATTATTGTCAAAATAAAAAATAAAAAATTAAATGCCTTCTACAAGGTTTTTTTGTTTTTTTTTTTTTCCTAAAAGGGGGAATGGAAATGTAAATACTTTTATTTACAAATATATACTTAAAATGCGAGCTTTTAGGTTGGAGATTGATAAGTGGCGGTACTTGAAGGACACTTATAAAAAGTACTATTACTTTGTTTTGCATAGCATAGGGACAGAGAAGTTTTGGTTCAAAACTAATATGCCTCAACTGTTACCACCAATAGATGTGAAGCAAGCTGGAAACCAAGAAAATTGAGGATAAATGAGATTGGTGAAATTCCACCAAATGTCCAAATGCAAGGAACAACATGTATGCATAAAATTATAATGATCATTTTGATACCAACAGACCAAATGGAGGGTCACTAGAGTAATTATGAAATATATATATATATACATATATATGATTATAATGACCATTTTGATACTAAGTGAACAAATTGATGGTCATTAGAGTCATTCTTAGAAAAAGTTAACCGTGTTATAACGAATGGTCATTAGTGTAACAGTGTTCACTAAAAATGATCATTTTGAAACCAATTCCCTATCGAACGGCCATTTTGATAGTGGTGACTCAAATTGATGGTCACCGGAGTAATTATCCATATCAATAATAAACTTGTTTTTACATCTTTTCTTCCCAAAACATTATTTTCAAATATATGTTACCAAATATTCTCTTAAATCATAAGAATACAAATAATCTTAAAACTGTTTTTCTTTTTCAAACTTTGAAATAAGTGAAATTGTTTGATAAATAAACTCAAAATCAAGGATGCATCTAGTATCGTTATATGGAAATAGTATTTTTGATTGTAGATTTCAAAATCTAAAAACACATTAGTAGCATCTGTCGACTTCATATTTTAAGTTAATGTGTTATCTTTAAACAATTTCATTATCAGTCCACTAAAACGGCAAAAACTTGATTTATTATCTCCGTTCAAGTCACAAATATGTTTTCAAATATATTTAATCTCATTGAATTAAATCAAAGGCTTTTAGATCAAAGCTGCACTCTTTTTGCAGAAACCCAGCTCAGAGCGGGGATCTATAATTTTAAAATTACGAAGAAAGCCAATTATAATTAATTTCATTCATGAGAGATCCACATCCCATATCATAAGCTCAAGAAGACACAATTTAATCAAAACTTTTATTAAAGGAAAGAATCTCGTTGATTATTGGCAAGTATCATGGGAATTCTCTATTAAAAAAATATACAGAAAAACTCACAAATTCTCCCCTTCTCTTTTCTCCCAAATATCAAATTTTACAACTTGAGTCTAATATGGACGTTATTACCTACCGTCCAATGTGACTTGAATTGATGGTAAAGGATGTTCATTATGGTAATGTATTAGGTTCGAGTCATCATAACCATATGTGGTATACATGCGGTTATACATATAAAGATGTTGCTAATCTTACACCAATATCGACGCAACTCCGATCATTTATAATTATGAAATTAACCCTAACATTTTCTCCTTATCAATATAATTAAACAGGCACAAGATACTATTAATCTTATGTACGCAGTACACATAATTAAATTATGACAAGTATGATAATGATGTATATTGAAGTCTATCAAATTTAAAAATTTAAATATTAAAATGTTTGAGGCATGACACACTTTGATTATTATTATTATTATTTTAAAGTTGTCACAATTATGAATCAAGGGTCTATCGGAATTTAACGAGATTGGAATACAACTTCAACTCTACCGGACTCTATGGATTAATAAGTAAATATGAGCATATATTTATGCTACCGGGGTTCGAATCCTGATAATGGAGCGCTTGAGTTTGAAGTCTCCAACCACCTAGGTAAGGGTACCTTGATGGGTCATGCTTTGATATATTATGGTCTAGTACATTGAGGCTATTTTATCATAATCGAAAGGTAACAGCGGTGCTCATATGAGGTGTCCAATTTGGTTAATTAGTTGTGTTTGAAACTCATTTACCAAGTATTTAAACTAGCTTAACAAGCAAGGTTACCCTTCGTTCTATAAAAGTGTTTTGAATATATATATATATATATATATGTATATTTAAACAATTAAAATAGAGAATTCATTTGTCATTTAAGTAGTAGGCCCAAAATAGACACCAACAAACAATGAATATAGAACGGCTCTAGACTAACTAGAAAAAATAAATGTGATGATGGATGACAAGGTTGGCCGAAACACATTAATAAAATTCGGTTTAATTAGTGGACTTTAATTCCTCTTTAAGTTTTAATGAATCCAATTTTGACTCAACAATACACAAACCATTAACTAATTGTATCTTTCTTTCCCATGTTTAAGTTTTGAGTTTCCGTGTCAAGTTGGTTAACTATGATTTGTCCACATTGGAAATGCCCCAAATTTCGACTATAGACTAATAGTGAGCCCAATGCTTTCCTTTTAATATCATTACCGGCGGATTAAGGCCTAAAACTATCCAATTTTAATTTGCATTCGATGCATGCTTTATTTTCCAATCAAATATTGCCGTACGGTGAATTTTGACATATGGTAAAATCGGAGCGGGAGATGCACCCTACATTTAGCCATAGCCATAGGGTAGCTCCTTTGTAACCTAACCTACATTTCGCCATAGGGTAGCTCCTTTCTAACTAACCTTAGAATATAAAATTGAGACCACGAAACCAAAATAGACATCCTAATTTTGATTCAGCATCACATTTTCACAGGATTAAGGGTTTATTATTATTATTATTATTATTATTATTATTATTATGCAGACGAGAAGCTTAGAGCTCGTTTGGTATCGTTTTTAAAATGATGTTTTTGAAAACTTTTTTAAAAAATAGAAATCATGTTTTAAAAATGTAATGTGTTTGGTAGTGTTTTTTTAAAAGTAGTTTTTTGAAACAAAAAACGATGTAATGGGTAAAGTAGTTGTTTGGAAGGAAAAATCGATTTGTTTTGAAATGATGTTTTTAAAAATAGTGAAAAACAATAAAAAGTTGTTTTTAACTTTTTAACTATACATTTCAAAAAGTTGTTTTTTTTTTTTTTCAAAAACAATTTTGTAAAACGTGTAAATAAACAACATTAAAATTGTTTTTTATTTTTAAAAACAAAAAACCATTTTTAAAAATGGTTCCAAACAACACCTTATATATAGTGGCATGAGGTGTCAAATTGTGAATGGATACACATTAATAACGATTTATCTCACCTATCTCATGGATCCACTCATCATTTGGCACCTCACATGCCACATGGGTTGAGATGAAAAAATGTGGGATTTTAGGTGGGATGTGTAACATTACTGATATTTTAATTTATCTAACAACCAATATTTTCAGCCTAAGATAATATTATTTTCCGTAAAACCCGTGAATGTTTGTCTCTTTAATATTATAAAAATCTTATGAGTATACATGTTTAAGTAATGTTTTTTTTTTTTTGGGGCATACATAACACTTTAAACAAAAGCAATCATTTAATAAATTAGTGAATTGTTATCAACTTATTGATTACTTTATCTTTATCTTTTTCTCTGTTGTTGTTTAGACTTTTTGTTGATCATCATTTGTTTCAGCTTCTTTTTAGAGAAGTGGGTTTGGCTTTGGTATGGAATTTTAATCCGGATTTGGAATATTGGTGGCCTGGTGCCTGGTGGGTCACTGCCAATTTGTGCGACCTCCCAATTGAAATTAAAGGCTCAAAAACAGCAATGTCATTGAGATTTTCTCTTTGCAATCCAATTTCATCTTTTTACACTTCTTTTCTAAGGACACTTCCATCTAAAAATTTAAATTTTAAAAAATTATAAAGAACTCCATTTTCTTTCAAAATTAACCTTTTTATCTTTTGACATTCATTTTTTGAAAACAATTCATCTTAAAACCTTAAGGCTATGTTTGGTAGGGAGAGGAAAGAAAAGGGTGAAGGGAAAAGGGAGAAAGTGAAGAAATGTGTGTTTGGTATGGAGAGAAAAGGGGAAGAAAAGGAAAAATGGGAGGAAAGAAATGTGGGTGGGACCCACCAATTTTAATCCTCCCAAAAGTGGGAGGAAATGGGAGGGAAAGAAACTTGTTTTTTGACTTGACTTACAATTACAATTTTGTCCATTTTTTTTTAATATATAAAAAATATAATGTTAGGGTAAAATAGTAAAATTAATAAAAGGATTCTTTCTTTCCTTCCTGTTTACCAAACAGCTCAAGGGAAAATCATTTTTCTTTCTTTCTCTCATGTTTTCTATCCCTCCAAATATTTCCATCCTTTCTATTTTCTTTCCTCCCTACCAAACGGACCCTAAAATTTTTTTAAAAAAAATTCTGTAAGTCAAAAAAAATATGGACAAAGATATTTCTTATGGATGCAAGAAAAATCAAAATGCATAGAAAAAGAGAAAAGAAAGAAAATCCAGTTTATGTGCTTCAAGGGGATGAGAAATTCTTGAAGAAAACTCTTACAAGAAACTCTTCTGTGGGGCAATCTATGCATATTTGGCAATTCAGAATTTTCGAATTCTGATGTCGATTTTAGGGTGTCAGTTAGTGACTCATTAAGCTCAACAACATCATGGGAATGTGCAATCTTCAATTCTTAAAGGCTTTATTTGCGACGAAATTTTTATAGCCTTTTACTTTTTTTACTACTGAATCTTTTTTTTGGGGGAACAGAAAATTTACTACTAAATCTTTGTGATGATACACTGCTGTATGCTGATATTATATTTTGTTTATTACAATTTTGGATTTATGATAAAGAAGAAATATAGTTATATATATATATATATAAAATCTTATGGATTGTTTTTGCAAAACAATTTGTGAATATCAACACTTTAAAAAACTTGTTTATATTTTTGTTGTAAATCTTTCCCATCACTTAGAAATCAAATAAAACTTTAAAGATATATTTTTTTTAAAAAAAAAAATGTTATAGGAATTGTGTTTAGAGTTTAGCAAAATTAATGTGTAGTGTGTTTAGAATCTTTTGTCCTCTTTAGTAATTTTAATTTGGATAAAATTGTCATGTAATAAAAAAAATTAAAATGGATTGTAGAAAGATATTTAGTGGATTGTCAATAGCATCTCTTAATGTCATTTCAATATTTGCTTTTGTGTTTCTACTCTTTAGTTGATGAATTTACTACGATACCTTACATCATTTCTAATATATATGCTAATGCTAATGTTAATGTTAATGTTAAATTTTATATAAAAGAAATAGTAAAATGCTATATTTGGCACATCATCTTAGTATTGTACTTTAATACCTAATTCTATTTAAAATGCTATTTTTTATTTTTATTTTTATTATTTAAAATTTTAAAGTCAATGAATATAATTAATTCATTCAATTTATATAATATTTTTATTATTATTTAAAATTATAAAAGTTAACAATTAATTCATTTAATACAATTATAAAATGGTATTTTTATTATTAAAAAAGAAGCATTTATTACTTTGCTAAATTTGGCAATGCATTGGAGCATATATATATATAGGGGGAATTGCATTTTAGTCCCCGTAGTTTGCCTTATTCTGGGTTTAGTCCACGATTTTTTTTTTATTGTAGCTTTTAGTCCTTCTGTGACAGAATCCGTTAAAAGGACGGATTCTGACATGTCAGGCGTGTAAAATGACTCTTCTGCCCCTGATGACTACTGACAAATCTAAAACAACCTCCCTTCATCCTTCGCTGCCACCACTGTTGTTATTGCGGCAACGGCGAAACTTGTCAGAGGGGTGTGACTGGCAAAGGCGAGAGAGAGAGAGAGAGAGAGAGAGAGAGAGAGAGAGAGAGAGAGAGACAGAGAGAGACCACCACTGCTGTTGTTGCGGCAACGGTGAAACTTATCAAAGGGGTATGACTCTGGCAAAGGCTATGTGAGAGAGAGAGAGAGAGAGAGAGAAGATGGGAATAGAGGAGATGAGAGTGAGTTTGGGGAGTGTTTTTTTAATATATACAGGGGTATATAGGTAATTTTAAAAAAACATGGTTATTAACAGTACGTTCATCTATCGTGTGTGGTTAAATACATAATTGTAATGTTTGTAGGTGCAATTTTTGATTTTCTCTATAATATATTTGTTTCAAAATGTTATTTTAAGTTATTGTTGCCAAATGCATGTATTTTTGAAGGGTTAATTGCACTAACTTACCCATACATTATTGGATTTTGCAAGATTTCAAAAAGATGTCCTAAATTAACATAAATACCCATTGCCATCAAGTCAATCCATTAACTTTAACGGTTGACTAACCTTGATCTAGGAAAACCTAATATACCTCTGTCACATCATCCCAGACATAAAATATTTTAAATTTAAAATTGATAAGTAAAAATTATATATATATATAAAAAGATAATATATCAGTCGCTTACGGAAACATCCTTAATTTGCGGTGAAACCTTCTTTACGAACTGCAGGAGGTCGATCTCTAAGATCGGCGAAGATCTCTTCAGGTAAGTAGGAGATCGTCAAAGATCTATTATTTCCTACTCCACCGTCGATAGATTATCTTTTAAAAAAAAAAAAAAAAAATTGATCTTTCAATTTTAATTAAAAATATATATTTTATGTTTGAGATGATGTGGCAAGGGTATTTTGGCTTTCTATGGGTCAAAGTTAGTTAACTGTTAAAGTTAACGGATTTAGTTAATGGCAAGGGGTGTTTGTGTTAATTTAGGGTATTTTTTTGAAATCTTGCTAGATCTAATAAAGTAAGGGTGAGTTAGTGCAATTAACACTATTTTCGAATCCTAAAAAAAAATAAAAAATGAAAATCAAATTATAGTTTTTCAAATGAAAATTGTTAATTAAAAAAAAAAATAAAAAAAAAATATATCAATCAGGCCTTAAAAGTGCTTGTATCATGCAAATTTTTTTTATATTTTTTTAAATATTAAAAAAAATAAAATGAAATCCAAACATTAAAGGTTGATTCAGAATACCTGTTCCCCAAATCCTAATAAGCCAACGAGGCTGACTACTATACATGGACCGTTTTGTCCCTGTATCATGGAGTAAAAAATGAAGTTTTATTATCATTAGAGGCTTTTAGAGCTTCACCGGGAACAGCTGGGTACTCAACATCTTAATAAGCTATTTATTTTATTAATTTTTTAAATAAAAATTAAATAACCTTTTTAACAAAACTAAAAGAATAAATATAGCCTACAAAAATAATATATGTATAAAATGAAAGAATAATACTTGGGTGCTGGCCGGTCAGCACTCAAAATACTGACCTAGTGATGTGGTTCAATTGAACTATAACACATGTTCTTTTTTCTTTCACCCATTCCAAGACTTATTATACTTCGACTTTTAATGTATGAGAACATAAAATCCCAACAAAACTGAATTTTATACAATTACAAAGTCTTGGAATGGGTGAAGACTTTTAGGGCCCGTCATGCAAGCTGTTTTTTGTTTTTGTTTTTCGAAAAGAAAAATGAAATCAAAAACAGTGTTTTTGGTTTTATTTTTGAATTTCGAATACGCATCTGGTAGCATTTACAGGAATCCGTATTTTGAAAATAAAAACGGAAAAAACGCGTCCGGTAGGAAACCGAAAACTTTCGAAAATCAAAATATCAATTTTTAAATTTTGTTTAATATTATAATAATTATAAATAAATTATTAAATAATTAAAATCAAAACATTTTTTACTGTTGAAGACTTGAGGAAGGGCAAGCAGAAGAAGACCAGATCTACGGCGATCGGCGGCGGAAGGAAGAGGAAGAGGAAGAGGAAGAGGAAGAGGAGGAAGAAGAAGAAGAAGAAGAAGAAAAGATCTCGTCGGCGGGAGGAAGAGGAAGAAGAAGAAGAGGTCTCATCGGCGGGAGGAAGAATAGGAAGAAGAAGAAGAAGAAGAAGAGGAGGAAGAACAGGAAGAGGAAGAGGAAGAGGAAGAAGAAGAAGACGGCGGCGAGATGTAGAGCCGATCTCGGCGGGAAGAAGAGCCTATCTCGGCGGGAAGAAGAAGAAGAAGAAGAAGAGGAAGAAGAAGAAGAGGAAGAGGAAGAGGAAGAGGAAGAGGAAGAGGAAGAAGAAGAAGAGGAAGAGGAAGAGGAAGAAGACGGCGGCGATGGCTACAGCGACCGGCGGAAGGCGGCGGCAGGCAGGGATGACCGGCGGCGATAAGGAGGGGATAGATGATGATGAAGAAAGAAGATGCAGATGATGATACCTGGTTCAAGAGAAAAAGAAAAAAGAAAAAAATATATATTATTAATAATATGGGACCCACTTCATATGAAAAACAAAAACAAATTCATGAAAAACAAGTTTTTTTTGTTTTTCAAAATTTTCACTTTTAACACTGGTTGTGTTTTTCATTTTGTTTTTGTATTTTGAAAATAAAATGAAAAACGGTTTACAGGACGCGAATTCTAAATCATTTTTGGAAAACAAAAACGAAAACAGCTTGCAGGACAACCCTTAATGTGCGAAAACATAAAATCTCAACAAAACTGAACTTCGTACAACTACAAAGTCTTGGAATAGGTAAAGACTTTTAATGCATGAGAATATAAAATCTCAATAAACTGAACTTCATACAACTACAAAGTCTTGAAATTGATGAAAGAAAAATTTAATTAAACCAAATCATTGAGTCAGCATTTTAGGTGTAGACCGGTCAGCACTCAAGTATTATCTAAAATAAAATATAATAATAACATTTACGAGCTCTAATTTTCTGTTTGAAACAAGGTGAATCATCCCCACGCGCTTTACTATCACAGTAAGTTTCACTTGCCTTCTTGAATGTATTGTTTTGTTGCACACGAAAAAGTAAAGCTGCTCAAAAGTTTATCTAATTTCATTATGCAAATGTGTGAAAATTATCTTATAATCGGTTGGTATAAATCAACTTATCACATCAATTTTTAAGACTAGTTGAGTTCAACTCAATAATATAAAAAATTCAAAACATGGGAAAATTGGAAACAAAATCTGGCAATTTTAAGATTTGATAATAATTTTAAAAAATTGATATCCATAATAATGATATAATGTAACAATTCACATATTAATGCTACATTGCCCAAATTTAATGCCCAAATCTGGTGCCCAAATGATGTGGCAATAATATAGACCATTCATTTAAATTATGCAATAATACAATTTAAATTAATGGTCTACATTGTTGCCACATTATTTGGACATCAGATTTAGACATCAAATTTAGGCATGTAGCATTACTCCAATTCACATTACAATACAGTGACAATTGGATTAAATAATTATTAATACGTATTTATTTACCAATTACTTATCATATGTTAAGATCAAATTGGGATATTTAGCATTATTGGACAAGGAATTAACAAGTTCTATAAATATTAGATCAATGGTCAATTGTCTTAGTGGTTGAAGACTTCAAAATGGACGAGATGAGGTTACGGGTTTGAGCTCTCAACCTCTTTAAAAAAAACCCAAAATTTATGTAACAGTATAATACTTCAAAAAAAGAACAAAAGAAAAAAGAAAATAAGACTTCAAAATGAAATTGCACCATCGGAATTCAAACTCTGATACTGTAAATATAATCTCACATTTGTCTATTAAACCCTAAAGTTTAGGGAGCTTCAAATAACAAAATATAATAATATACTTTTTTTTTTTTTGAAAGGAATAATATACTTAATTATACATAAACTTAATTGATTTAATATAAAGTAAGTTGTGAACATTTTCACATAGATTAAAGTAGCTTAGGAATTATTGCTTTTAATCTTTTTACTTTCTTTATATATATATATATATATATTGAAGTATTACAATTATTATAATAAGACTGTCGGGACCTGCAAGATTAGGCAATACATATACAGTTTAGATATCTACTCACACAAACAGGAGAAAACTCCCTACATATGTTTCTAAAATACGCATGGTGAGACTCAAACGCTTGATCAACAATGTGAAGGGAGGTGTACAACCATCCGTACTAAGAGGTTATACGCTTTTATTCTTTTTAAATTCAAACAACAAAAACAATAGTATCAGAATTATTATAAGAGCATCTCCAATGCAAATATGCAATTTTGAGTTTCTAAATAGTGTTATATCAGTATTTCTATTCATTATGGGCCCATTTAAAAAAAAAAATAGAGAAATGCATATTCACATCTCCAATGCAATTATCTAAAATCAAATATGCATCAATTTTATGACCAATCATAATAAAACAATTATTTCACTCTCTCTCCTCTTTTATTTTACAATTATATGAGCTTTATTCTTATTGGTGGAAAGAGTTAGAAATCATATTTAGTATTTGTAAGAGAGTTTCTAGAATTATAAACCCAACTCCATATTCTCTAACCTTTTTTTTTACCACATCATCTCCATATTAAACTTAGATGATAGCATTAGAGAGAGTTTTTCTAACTTTTTTTAATATCGATCCTATGTGGTACTTCATTTTCTCCAAATGCATAATAGCATTAGAGATGCTCTAATCATTTTTTTTTTAATAGTAAGACCATCTCCACTGCATGTGTCAATGTCAATGCCAAATATGACATTTTACAATGCCAAATTTGGCACAAAAAAGAGTAAAATGTCATATTTGACATATCAATTTATGATTGTGCTCCAATGCACAGTTCTATTTAAATGTTATTTTTATTGTTTTATTAATTAAAATTATAAAAGTCAATACTCACTATTAATGCATTCATATAATAGTTGCAAATGAAATAGATTTTGATTAAAATATCATTAATTTACATTAAATTTAAATTATTTTAAACATTTTAAAAATTATATATAATAATATTTTTGTAATTAAGAATGAGTATTTATTGTTGTGCCAAATTTGTTACTGTATTGAAGTATGGTTTTAGTGCTATAGCATTGGTATAATAATTTAGCATAACATTAAAGATGCTCTAACTATCCATCCATCTACATAAACCAGGTATTTGTAAGTTTTTTTTTTTTTTTTTTTTTTTTTTTTTTTTTTTTTTTGCTATTAGTATGATTCAAGCCGCTGACTTGGGAGTCATTTATCCAAATCTCAAATTCGTCCATCTACCAGCTGAGCTACGCTCCTAGAGGCATAATCATGCTATTTATGGATACATATAAAAGAATATATATATATATATCATATAATTGTAGAGATTAACATAAAAACATCAATCATTAATGGCAATGCACCTCCCTTTTTCACGTTAATGATATGGTTTCGAATCAAACTATAAATATTTTATAAACATGTGTGAGAATAAAATTATTCTCGACTTTTAAGAAATTTGATATCTAGATTCTAGATCGTTTGGTCTGGTGTCAGAATTCATTGAACATATATAAAATGATAAAAACATTGGCAGATATGATAAAGTGAGGTAAGGTGTATAGAATCTAAGCTTCTAGAAGAATAGAGAGAGAGAGTGATAATAGTGATCACGTAAAAGTAGGATAGCCAAGTTTAAATTTCTAGACGAACAGAATCCAATTTCAGTTTTTCTTTTTTTAACTACGTACAATAAGAAAACTCAATTCTACAAAAAAATCTCTCCTAGATAATCTCTCTCTCTCTCTCTATCATATATATACACACATACATATACATACATCAACACCAAACCAGAAAAGATTCCTTAACGATTAATTCTTATATATCTGATCAACAACGACCACCACCAACAATATATATATATATACACACACTTTGCTACGTCTCTCTCTCTCTCTCTCTGCTTTCCGGTACTAAATATTTTCTTTTTTTCCAATCAAGTAAATCAAATCTTTTTTATTATTTCCAGAAAAAGAAAGATCCCAATGAGAGAAAACAATGTGGGTGGCGAAGAATCATCATCATCTGATGGAGTCGTCAACAACAACAACAACAATAGGAAGAGAAGAGACGATGATCGTGATAATCAGAAAGTGGCGTTTTACAAGCTGTTTGCGTTTGCTGATAAGAACGATGTCGTTTTAATGGTGGTAGGATCTCTAGGTGCCATTGCTAATGGACTCTCTCAGCCTCTCATGACTGTAATTTTTGGTCAGCTTATCAACTCTTTTGGCTCCACCGATCGATCCCACGTCGTATCACAAGTTTCCAAGGTAAAAACGATTTCTAATTACTTAACTTCAATTCCAAGCAATAACAACAAAATCAAACAAAACCCTTTTCATATCTTGGTATTTTTTTTAACGAAAGAAAAAACAAAAAAAAAAAACAAAAAAATAGATAGATCTTCCATATTATACTGTTGACATAAATAAAGATGTTTTTGCTTTCGCTTAATGGCCGACATAATATGTGTATTATAGCAACAGTTTTAGTGGAAAAGTTTAATAATAAAGTTTTTATTATTTGTTGTGGCCCTATATATATGAAGAAACACATTCATATTTGAAGCGTGACATTATTATAAATGATTCAAAAAGATTATGTATGATTGATTTTTTCAGGTAGCTGTGAAGTTCGTGTACTTGGCTGTTGCTACAGGAATTGCTGCTTTTCTACGTAAGTGCTACAAGATGATACTTTTTTAAATTTTTTTATTATTATTAGTTTTGATATGGTATTTGTAGTTGTTGTTGTTAAAAGGGTTTTGTTTAATTTTAATTAGTAAATTATTGACAATGCAAGTGACCATCTTCCTAATATGAACCACTGCCTTCACTATCAAACTATTACTACTACTACTACTACTACATTTAACAGATTGCCATTTATGTTAATACAACTATGAATTCTATCTTAAATTATCAATTATGGAACACGAGTGAATTTTTTTTTGCAAACGATTTACAAAACAGAATAGTACTGATGATCTGTTTGTGTTATTCAATATTTCATTAGTTTATAAAATTCTTGCGAAAATATACATACCAGTGACCCAGAAAATTTTAAATTCATAAGTGTGGCACAACTAATAATAAATTATTGTTAAGTCTATATGATCATATCAAAAACTCAAAAGTTAAGATGCAAATTAATCTTTCAGGAATTCAACATTCTGTAACAATTATTCATCGTGACATATATATATGTAAGAATTTGATGTGCATTAATTGCAGAGGTGGCCTGTTGGATGGTGACTGGGGAGAGGCAGGCGGCTCGGATTCGAGGTTTGTACTTGAAAACAATACTGAGACAGGATATTGCCTTCTTTGACACTGAAACATCAACCGGAGAGGTCATTGGAAGAATGTCAGGGGACACCATCCTCATTCAAGAAGCCATGGGAGAAAAGGTGAAAAAAAAAAAAAAAAAAAATGTCTTCTTAGTCCTCCTTGAAAATGGAAAAATTCGTTTTCGGGTTCTTAATAATGTTCTGTTTAACAGGTGGGGAAGTTCATACAACTCATGTCAACATTTCTTGGCGGTTTTGTAATTGCATTTGCAAGAGGATGGCTTTTGGCACTTGTTCTGCTTTCTTGTCTTCCTCTTATAGTAATTGCTGGTGGAACTATGGCAATGGTCATGACTAAAATGTCTAGTCGCGGACAAATTGCTTATGCAGAAGCAGGAAATGTAGTAGAGCAAACAGTTGGAGCCATTAGAACCGTAAGGCTTCTAACATATATTCATGTATAGTTGCTTTTCCAAAACGAGGACTTACTTGAAATGTATAAATTCTTTTTGAATCGTACAAGGTTGCATCTTTCACTGGGGAGAAGCCAGCAATCGAGAAATATGACAAGAAGCTACAAGTTGCTTACACTGCTGCTGTTCAACAAGGTCTGACTTCAGGTGTAGGACTTGGTACACTTCTATTGATTGTCTTTGGCAGTTATGGACTTGCAGTCTGGTATGGATCGAAGTTGATTATCGAAAAAGGATATGACGGTGGAATAGTCATCAACGTTATAATGGCAATCATGACTGGTGGAATGTAAGTTTATAATGGCTTTAATTCTGTAATTGACATGCTATATATATGTTTCACATTATTCACCTGACTCTTCTTGGTTGTGGTCGGTCTTCTGGATTAGGTCGTTGGGTCAGACATCTCCATGTGTAAATGCATTTGCTGCAGGACAAGCTGCAGCGTATAAGATGTTCGAGACAATCAAACGAAAACCAAAGATTGATCCATACGATCCTAGTGGGATAAAATTGGAAAATATTGAGGGTGAAATTGAACTTAAAGACGTTCATTTTAGCTACCCTGCCAGACCGGATGTGCAGATCTTTTCAGGATTCTCGTTACATGTTCCAAGCGGTACAACAACAGCTTTAGTTGGGCAAAGCGGAAGTGGGAAGTCAACTGTCGTTAGCTTATTGGAGAGGTTCTATGATCCTGATTCTGGTGAAGTACTTATTGATGGTGTTGACATTAAGAAGTTGCAGCTTAGATGGATGAGAGAGAAGATTGGGCTAGTTAGTCAGGAACCTGTTTTGTTTACAACAAGTATAAAGGAGAACATAGCATATGGGAAGGACAATGCAACTAATGAGGAGATCAGAACAGCAATTAAGCTTGCTAATGCTGCAAAATTTATCGACAAGCTGCCTCAGGTAAATCCATTTTCTGTAGGAAAACAGAGATTCCTAGACCTTTGTTTTGTTTTGTTTTGTTTTGTTTTTAAATTTCAAGAGAGTTATTGAGATGATAGCATTTTTTGTTCACAGGGGCTTGACACAATGGTAGGTGAACATGGAACTCAGCTCTCTGGTGGACAAAAGCAAAGAATTGCAATTGCCAGGGCCATATTAAAGAATCCGAGAATTCTTCTACTAGACGAAGCAACAAGCGCCCTGGATGCTGAGTCTGAACGCGTTGTCCAAGATGCGCTAGTAAAGATTATGGCAAATCGAACTACTGTGGTCGTTGCACATCGTTTGACAACTATCAGGAATGCTGATATTATAGCTGTGGTGCACCAAGGGAAACTTATAGAGAAAGGTAACAATTAACTAACTAATTCTGCTATTTCAATTTCAAACTTCAAATTGTCTCCAGCGCATAATATCTACAAATTGAATTCTCTAGGTACTCATGAGGAGTTAACCAGCGATCCAGAGGGCGCTTACTCGCAGCTAGTGCGCCTGCAAGAAGGAGCTAACGAAGGTGAAGATGCTAGAACTACTGATGCAGATATGTCTGATAGAAGTTTCGAGATAACAGATAAAGCCATCTCAAGGTCTGGGAGCCACGATGCATCTAT
Source organism: Acer campestre (assembly GCA_954870605.1). Lineage (NCBI taxonomy): Eukaryota > Viridiplantae > Streptophyta > Magnoliopsida > Sapindales > Sapindaceae > Acer > Acer campestre. The sequence continues at coordinate 15,109,430 of OX940809.1, forward strand.
TATGAGGAGATCTATTAGTAGATGTTCATCAAGTAGTCGACATTCCTTTGGTTTTGGCTATGGTCTTCCTGCACCAGTTAATATTTTTGAGACTGAAGAAGTTGAAGAGAGAACGGAAAGAAATCATATAAAGACTGAGAGGCGACAGAAAGTTTCCATTAGAAGACTAGCATACCTCAATAAGCCTGAGATTCCGGTTCTGTGTATTGGATCAATAGGTGCAATGGTACATGGTGCAGTCTTTCCTGTTTTTGGTCTCTTACTCTCAAAATCCATTAGGATGTTCTACGAACCACCGGATAAGCTAAGAAAAGATTCGAGGAAGTGGGGAATTGTGTATCTTGGTATAGGTTTGGCTACTCTTGTTGCTGTGCCTATTCAGAATTACTTTTTTGGTGTTGCTGGAGGAAAACTGATACAACGAATTCGTTCATTAACGTTTGAGAAGGTTGTGCATCAACAAATCAGTTGGTTCGATGATCCTGAAAATTCAAGGTGAGTTGATGAACAACTTTAGCTTTAAGGTTTCTCTTACAATTCTGCTGTTCTGATAGTGAATTCTTCCTATTTGCAATTTTCAGTGGTGCTATTGGTGCAAGGTTATCAACCGATGCTTCTACAGTTCGAGGTCTTGTTGGTGACACCTTGGCACTGATCGTTCAGAACATAGCGACAATCACAGCAGGGCTGATTATAGCCTTCTCGGCTAATTGGATATTAGCTTTTATCATTTTAGCAGTATCACCATTGATGCTAATTCAGGGATACATTCAAACTAAATTTCTTAAAGGCTTCAGTGCAGACGCAAAGGTTAGTCTTACATTTTAAGGTATGCAATACGATTATATCATACAGGAGATAGGTTTGGTGTATACTGATAATGTTATGAATATATATATGCAGGTGATGTATGAAGAAGCAAGTCAAGTTGCTAATGATGCAGTTGGCAGCATTAGAACTGTTGCTTCATTCTGTGCCGAAAAGAAGGTAATGGATTTGTATCAAAAGAAATGTGAAGGTCCCATGAAGCAGGGAGTTCGAACAGGACTCATAAGTGGTGGAGGTTTTGGTTCCTCTTTCTTTGCACTTTTCTGCACAAATGCATTCTGCTTCTACATTGGATCAGTACTGGTACAACATAATAAAGCAACATTTGGAGAAGTTTTCAAGGTTCAATTTTATCCCTTTTTTTTTTTTTTTTTTTTGCTTTCCTTTTTCTGGACTTTGTAGTTTTTTTAATCTGAATTAGAATTTTTTTTTTTTTTGTTGCAGGTTTTCTTTGCATTGACAATTTCAGCCATTGGTGTCTCTCAAACCAGTGCCATGGCTCCAGACACCAACAAAGCTAAAGATTCAGCAGCTTCAATATTTGAAATTCTTGACAGCAAGCCCAAAATTGACTCAAGCAGCAACGAGGGCATGACATTATCAAGTATACAAGGCGATATTGAATTCGAACATGTCAGCTTCAGATATGCAACGCGGCCAGATGTTCAAATCTTCCGAGACTTGAGCTTAACCATCCCCTCTGGAAAAGTATGTACCACAAACTCATATTTGTCATTCTGTTGCCATATTATGATTCATGCTTTTAACTTTGATATTCTCTATGCAGACTGTAGCTCTTGTAGGAGAGAGTGGTAGTGGGAAATCAACCGTGGTCAGCCTAATAGAGAGATTTTATGATCCTGATTCTGGTTACATATTCTTGGACAAAGTGGAAATACAGAAATTTAAACTAAGTTGGTTAAGACAACAGATGGGTTTGGTGAGTCAAGAGCCAATACTATTCAACGAATCCATTCGAACAAACATAGCCTATGGCAAAGAAGGAGATGTCACTGAAGACGAGATCATAGAAGCAACAAAAGCAGCAAATGCACACAACTTCATAGCATCATTGCCACAAGGCTATGACACCAACGTAGGAGAACGAGGAGTTCAGCTATCCGGTGGACAGAAGCAGAGAATTGCTATAGCGAGAGCTATAATAAAGAACCCGAAAATCCTTTTGCTTGATGAGGCGACAAGTGCATTGGACGCAGAGTCAGAACGTGTAGTACAGGATGCATTAGACAGAGTGATGGTGGATAGAACTACAGTGGTGGTGGCTCATCGGCTTACTACAATAAAAAATGCAGATGTAATCGCTGTTGTTAAGAATGGTGTGATTGCTGAGAAGGGAAGACATGAAGTTCTGATGAAGATCACTGATGGAGCATATGCATCTCTTGTAGCACTTCACATGACTTCTTCATAAGCTGTTTGTGACATTCAACTTTGTGGATCAAACTGGTTGCATCAATTTTTTTTTTTTGGATATTATTATGTAGTATAAATGGTCAGATCATGATGTCTTCTTCAAATCAGTAGAAGACATCCAGAGTAAACAGACTGGTTTTTACTAGTTCTATATAGTTTGTAAAGTGGAAAAAAAAAATATTCCACAAAAAATTATATTGAGCCTAAAAAAATATAGTCTTCTTAATTTCTTATTGCCCATTTATACTTTTTTGTTGTTGATGATAAAATGCTTTCATCATATAACATAGCATGAAGTTTTTGTTCGTTTAAGTTAGTTAATTTAACCACCGGCCAATTGCTTGGTGGTAAGAATCAATAGGGTTCATTCAGTCCAACAATGTTTTAGACCACTGCATGCGGTATATATATAAAAGTAAAGTTAATTGAGTACAAAGCCTTGACATATTGCTTAAGGAAATTGTGATTTTTGGTGAGAAGTTTTAGTCTGTTCTCTCACTTACTTCATTCAAGGCATAATGCCAAAATAAATACATCCTCTTACCTAACAGCCTAACAAACTAAGATACTAGATAGGGATTATCCTTCTAGAAAAGATGAGTATAACCTTACCTTTTACTAACAGCCTAAGGATGAGATATTTGGAAACAAACTTCCATTATCTCTTTTTTAAATATAAATGCAACTAATGGATAAAGATACTAATTAATTCCAACACCCCCCTCAAATTGGGTTGTAGATGTTAATCATACCCAACTTGGAACTTTGCTCTACAAAAATCGGTTTAGGCAGTGCCTTTATAAGAATGTCTGCTATTTGAAATACCGTAGGAGTGTAGACCAACTTGATAGTTCCTTCTTCTAGTTTTTCTTTGATAAAGTGTCGGTCAATTTCCACGTGCTTTGTCTTATCATGATGGACAAGATTTTTTGTTATCCCAGTAGCTACTTGATTGTCACAGAACAACTACATGGGACCATCAATAGGAATTTTCAGCTCCATTAATAATCTCCTTAGCCAAATCCCTTCACATATCCCATATGCCATTGCCTGAAACTTAGCCTCTGTGCTGCTTCGTGAAACCACCACTTGTTTCTTGCTTCGCCAAGTGACAAGATTACCCCAAATATAAATGTAGTACCCAGTTGTAGACCTTCGGTCTAGAGTGGATCCTGCCCGGTCAACGTCTAAATACAGTGTAATGTCATGCAAGGTCTAGTATGAGAGAGGTAAATTAACTTGCCTACATTCTCTGATATCTCCTCTTGTCTACTGGTGCACTTCTTTCTATAGACCCAAGCTTGTTTGAGCTGTCCATAGGTGTATCAGCAGGTTTGCACCTAGTCATTCTTGTCTCCTTTAGCAAGTCTAGGACATACTTGCATTGAGAAATTGGTAGCCCCTTTCTTGATTGATCAATTTCCATTCCTAGAAAAAACTTCAACCCTCAAAGGTCCTTAATTTCAAATTCTGATGCAAGGAACCTCTTCAGCCTTTTTATTTCATCCTCATCATTCTCAGAAAGGATGATATCATCCATATAAACTATGAGAACTGTTATTCTTCCTCCTGCTGCATGTTTCACAAACATAGGATGATCAGTTTGACATTATAGGAAGCTGTATTTTTTCACTGCCTTGGTGAACCTATCGAACCAAGCTCGTGGTGACTACTTCAGACCATACAAATACTTCCGAAGTCTACAGACTTTGTTGAGGTTTGTGTGTGTCTCAAGTCCATGAGGGATTTCCATGTAAATTTCCTCCTTAAGATTGCTATTCAGAAAGGCGTTCTTCATATCTACCTAGTGCAATGTCTAATCCAAGTTTGCTGCCAAGGATAGAATTACCCGAACATTGTTGAACTTGGCCACAGGTGCAAAGGTTTCCTGGTAGTCTATTCCATATGATTGGGTAAACCCTTTTGCGACCAGACGTGCTTTAAATCTCTCAACACTTCCATCAGCCTTGTGTTTTATAGTAAATATCCACTCGCACCCCACTGTATTTTTTCCCTTCGGCAGATCTGTGAGCTCCCATGTTCTGTTTTTCTCTAGGGCATTCACTTCCTCCCATACAACAGCTCTCCATTATGTAATTTATAGAGCCTCAAGTACATTATTAGGTGTTTGTATAGTTGAGATGTTGGCTACAAACCCTCGAAAAATAGGTGACAGTCCCTTGTATGAAATATATTTGCACATGGGGTAGAGAGGATTATTTCTGCATTCCCTTACCCCTTTCCTTAATGCAATGGGTCTGTCATCATGATCATAAGAATTGTTGTCATTCTGCTATCTATCCTCACCACTCATCATTGTCATCTATTTTATTGTCTTGAATCCATCTCTCTCCAACACAGAAAACCAAAAATTAAACTCAGATCTTCATCATCTTTTCAAATCCCTCTCAATCTAATCTCTCTCAAACATTGATCTCTCTCTCTCTCTCTCTCTCTCTCTCTCTCTCTCTCACTCAATCTAATCTCTCTCAAACATTCACTCATTTTCGGTTGGGATTTTTATGACAGACCCAGATGTTGTTGATGGGATTTTCAGTAAGTCTTGTTAGTGCTCTCTTTAGAATTAAAAAAATTAAAAAAGAAGGTCAATCATCCTAGGTTTCACACCTAAAAGCAAGGCCACACTCTTGGTCTTGGATGGAATGAGTCATGATAAACCACCCTCTTTTCCCATCCCAAAAAGCTTTGCTATAGTTTAGAAAGTAAGTTAGAATGCAGGAACAGGCTTCATAACTGCCTAGCTATTTGGTGAAGTGTGTATTCAACCTCTTATGCCAGTAATATGTTATTGCAGTGCAACCTGTTTTTGGTGTGGTGAATACATCCCGGCTGCTCTTTCACGGTAGAAAACTGTAGAACAGGTTGCACTGCAGTAGCATATCCTGGTTGTTCTATAGTTTTCTATGGTGAAAGAGCAGCTAGTCGGGATGTATTCTCAACACCAACAACAGGTTGCACTGCAGTAGCATATTACTGGCATAAGAGGTTGAATACAAACTTCACCAAATAGCTAGGCGGCTATGAAGCCTGTTCCTACATTCTAACTTACTTTCTAAACTATAGCAAAGCTTTTCGGGATGGGAAAAGAGGGTGGTTTATCATGACTCATTCCATCCAAGACCAAGAGTGTGGCCTTGCTTTTAGGTGTGAAACCAAGGATGATTGACCTTCTTTTTTAATTTTTTAATTCTAAAGAGAGCACTAACAAGACTTACCGTTACCATTTCAAGGAGCACTACAACTACAAGATAGATGTGTATTGTAAATTTATAATGTCAGGTCATTCTATCTGCGATGAACCCATTGCTCAGCATGGTGTAAGCTCTGATATCAATTGATACGAACCTATTTAGTAAAAATCATCCTTAAAAATCAGCTTGTAGAAGAGGGTGTCTAATGAGTTATATACCCTCTCAACTAATCTCTTACTTATCCAATGTGGGATCAATTAGGCACGTAACATAACTTGTTTGCTTTTTCGTTTGGAACAAGGTTAATAATTGTGTATCCCAAAATTTGTTAATTTAGTTTTGAAGAGAGCTAAATCGTTTCGTTATTTTGCATATTATAGATATTTTAGCAGGTTGCTTGTATCTCTATGTTAATTAATTGGTATTTAGTTGTCATGAAATTAAATAAACTTCTTAATTGAACATTTAACCGTTAAGTTCCATGTAATTAATTTGAGTGAACTCTCTATTCTGCTCTATGCATTTTGATTATATATTTTTTGACACACTACACATAGAGAAATAATACAGGCATCTAAAATAACATTTTTGTTACCATTCCTCTGCAAATGTAGGTTCACAAACTCTTTTATAAAAACTTTTTCATCAATTGTTGGAATTTTCAGTTGCAATTTTAAATCACTTACCCCAATGTTCTCTTGAATAAATTTCAAAAGCTTATCAAAATATAATATTAACTTTTTTTTTTTTTTTACAATATCTATTAATTAAGAACCAAGTATTTTTTTTTTTGAAAGCTTTTCATCATTGGTAGGATTCGAGTCGCTGACCTGAAAGTCATTTACCCAAGTACCTATAGCTCGTCCATCTACCAGCTGAGCTATGCCCCATGTTGGCGTTCAAAATATAATATTAACATTTGGCTTCAAACCATCAATTAAGAAACTCTAAGTTATCTAATCATAGCATATATCATATATGCTGATTTAAGTTAATTTTGATGACTAATGTTATAAAAAAAAAAGTTCATAATTTGATAATAAAATGTTTAACATAAGGAAATAAAACATTTTACTCCATAATTAAACATTTTCCAAGAGATTTGTTTTAGAAAAAAGAAATCTGAAAAGAGATTAATAATTTACAATGTAGTCACTAAATTAACTTAATAAAATTTATTTAGGACCAAAAAATAAATTTATATGTTTTTTCAAGCATACACACTCTCTCAGTCTCATATATATATATATAGTCACATGCAATTCCCTTATAACTTACAATGGAGCATCATCTCCTAATTATTTCTATAAAAAAATGTAACATTTTATAGGGTTAATTGCACAAACATACCCTCTATTTATCTAATAAAGCATATTTTTAAACAAATGCCCTATTCAAACACTAACATCCCAATTGAAATGTGTTTGGGGTATGGAAAGTCAATAGTGCGTTTAGGTTAAAGGGAAAGGTTATTTTGGTGGGTAAATTTCATAAACAACCCTAAATTTAAGTGTAATTGTATAAATATTCATTTTTTTTCTAATAATTAAATAAATATACCCTATCGTGGTTGACTTTTATTAACTTTAACCTTTAACCATACTTATAAAGTTTATATAAAGTTTAAGGGCTGTATTTGTAATTTTTCTTTTAAAGAAAAAAAAAGTCAAAGAAATTAAAAGAAAAAAAGGGGGGCTATAATTCCAACCGACCACTTCACACTTTTATATATAGTATAGGATATGATTTATATCTTTATAAAACATAAAATCTAAGAAGATACTTCTCTAGTTATTTGCCTATCTAATCATGAATATATGCTGGTGATGTATGAAGAGGCAGGTCAAGTGGCTACTGATGCAGTTGGCAACATGAGAACTGTTGCCTCACTTTGTGCAGAAAAGAAAATGATGGATTTATACCTAAACAAATGTGAAGCTTCAATGGAATCCTTGACAGCAAGCCTGAAATCAATTCATGCAGCAACGAAGGCAGCAACGAAGGCACAACGCTGTCAAATGTACGTGGTGATATTGAACTAAAACATGTCAGCTTCACATATCCAACCCACCCAGATGTTCAAAATTTCAATGACTTATGCCTGAGCATCCCCGCTGCAAAGGTATTTAATTAGCTTATGCATAATTTGAGTCATTTTCTTAGCTCCTTTCTTCTCTGTGCAGACTGTTGCTCCTGTTGGAGAGGAGTCTTTAATGAAACAATCCGCATGAACTAGCCTATGGCAAACAGGTGAAAGTTACAGAAGATGAGATCATTGAAGCAACAAAAGCAGCAATTGCACACAACTTCATAGCTGCATTGCTGCACGGTTACAACATGAACGTAGTGGGAGCAAGGAACACAGCTTTTCTGGTGGGCAAAATCAGAGAATTGCCATAGCAAGAGCTATATTAAAGTATCTGAAAATCCTATTGCCCGACAGCCCCAACGAGGCAACAAGTGCATTGGCAAAAAAAATTATAAGCAGGTGGAATCCTCTGACTGCTTCTCATGTTTATGCATATATCAAGCTCTATATGAAAGCATATATAGCATGAAGGAAAATAAGTCCTTCAGGTTCAACGCCCCAAGCTCTTTCGTTCAATCGTAATGGTTCCTACTTCATTTCACATCAATAGGAGAATCAAACCAATGGCTTCAACCTTACAAGTTCCATTACCCAGGTACTACAATTCTGTTTTGCAATATATCTGGTTTGACTAGAAACCACATGTTTGATAGGTTGTGCTAGACTTAATAAGAACATCAATTCATACTAAATAGTACAAAGCCTATGTTTGACTGAATTTTTCCAAATGTTGCCTACTATCATAATATGTTGTACAAAGTTATACCCAATGGAGTGTTAAGCATGATTATGTACCAAACAAGGCTACGGCTTGAACTCTCTATCCGATGAAATATCAGAATGATATAGCACTTTACACAATTCAATATCGTACAATCCAACAGATATAATAAAGTACAACGAAAACAATATAGTGCGGTCCAACATGCCATACACGTTCAAACTTCTTTCAACAAACAGTATTATATAATGTCCTATATTTCTTTGGGAAACATACAACTTAATTAGTTTTGAAGTTGAAGTAGAAGCACTTCACACTTTCACAGATAACCGATTTCAAAATACGTGTCAATCAACCAAATTGGAAGAGAGGGAAGTGGAAATTGTAATATACTCCTATTTTTTTAGAGTTTTCATTGAAATTTTAAGCAATGATGCATATAAGTGAACCTTCATGCAAGGACCCGCACAATGAGTCAATGAAATATATATATATATATGAAGAGTATTCATTTAAATTCTATTCTCTAACACAAGTTGCTGCAAACCATTCACTATCCGTTATGAAACATTGATGGGACAGGTAAATGCATTTTGCAAAGATCAACAAAGCTGTATTCTAATAATGTCTATTGTCTTTAAATTTAATCAAAGAATACAAACACCTGACATGAAAGTAATATTGGTTTTTTTTTTTTTGCAACAAAAACAAGGCATGCCAATGGGAAATAAGTAAGACACCAAATGACACAATTACTAGCAAACACTTTCTTTTGTAATTACATGAATAAAAACAGGTGTTCTTTTCAGAATGGAGTATCAGATGTAAACCTGAGTACAACTTAGTAAACTCCAGTGGGACCATTACTCGTAGGGATCCTCTGGCGCTTCTCCACATATGTTGATGGAAACCACCCTGATTTACCTTTACATTCTCCTTCTGCCCATCCTGTCGGGCTCACCTGGTTGTATATGTCAAAAGTTCAAAAATGAACACGAGGATAAAACAATCTGTTAAAAATCCAAATAACTGAGAAACTAAGATAACAAATCTAATCCTATTCCCACTATATTAGAATTCAAACAAAGCTAGGCTTCCAATCCTACATAAGTAGTATGGCATGAAGGTGTAAAAGTAGGAAAAGAAAAAAGAATTTGATTAAGAAAAGTACAACAATGTTGATAGCATGCATTAATTAAATATTGAAAAAATCACAAAAATGATAACACATATTAGGAGAAAGTTTTCATTAGCGAGTACGATAAACAAGGATACAAGTGTTCTACTCTCAAGCTCCAGGAAAAGAAACTTGAGCATCATATAGAAACAGGAAAATGTTTTTACTATAGAAATGGTGTAATACCAAGAAAAAGGTCAGACATGAGTTAACAGAAAATGAACCTGGTAAATAATGAGGTTGAAACAAACAGGACGCAATGGCTACAAAGAGTTTCCACCTTATTTGAAGATACACTGGGATTGGAAATCTTAGTTAAGCTTCAAAAGTTGATGGCATCATGGCCTAGTGGTCTATCCCATCTTGAAAAATGTGTGCAGATGTCAACTTAGGTTAAACCCAGGAAAAGGGACTAGGAAACTCCCATATGATTTACGTAAAGGGAAGTACCAAAAAGGAAAAAAAAGATACATATCCCATGAGATCAAATTGCTTTCTAAAAGTGAATTCTTGGAACATAAATGTTGAATTGTGAGAAATAAAAAGGGTTTCCCATGTAATCAAGAAGTGTTTGATTGGTTACAGAAACTAAATAAGAAGGGGACCTATTGAAAATTTCCAATGGTAATGATTGGCAAACTAAGCAACAAGGAGATACGAACTGGGCTGAATGTTTCCATTTAGAATATTTGTTTAGCAACTAATCGATTTCTTTTCTTCTCTATGATAATGCAAAATGGGTGATTTCCTATCCCGACTCTATCAATCCATTAAATGATATGCTACTTATATGCACTTGAGTTAATGGTCTCATGAAAAAAAATATAACAAACCTTTCGCACAACAATATAGTCCCCTATCACCAAGTTCAGTTCCTTCTCTGATGCAGCATCAAAAGGGTGCATTGCCTGCAAAAGGTAAACCAAAAGCTTTAGAGATTCAAGCTACAATAATCACCAAACATGTGGTGCATCTCAGAAGGTCATGTAAGGAAGAGTGCTCAAAAGAAAAAAAATTTAAGTTAATATTTTTTAACAGAAACCTTCTGTCGCCAAGGGCAATGGATTCCTCTCTAACACCTTTTCATTGTCTCCTTATAAAAAGGTGACCTTTTCTTTTCTTTTTTCTTTTCCAGTACTCCCTTAAATCTAAATTTTAATAAATTAGAAACTGTATATGAAGAGGAATAGAGAGAGAGAGAGAGAGAGAGAGAGAATCTTAAGAATTATCTTTATCTGGCAAAATTTTCCAAGGGATTATGCAATACTACATTTTCTTCTTTCAAGATTCTTTGAGCAAAGCTTTTTCTTCTTTCACCTCCAGATTGCCAAACACGTCTCTAAATTACATCTTTATCTCTTTCTGATAGTAATTTTAGTTCCTTAGCAAAATTGAAGCATGGAGAGTTGGAGACCCTTAACAAGTAACTTCAACATGACATTTATCAGCCCACAGAGATTAATTCTCCTCAGTTTCTACAAAATCTTCCAAGAACTAAGGGCACGTTTGGTATCATTTTTAAATGGTATTTTCAAAATCTGTTATAAAAAATGAAAAATGATGTTTTTAAGAATGAAAACAGGATTAGTAGCATTTGTCAAAAGTAGTTTTTTTAAACCTGAAAACAATGCAACTGTGTTTGGTATTGTTCTTGAAAATAAGCAAAATAGTTGTTTGTAGAAAAAAGTTTAATGGTTTGTTTTAAAAACCTGTTTTTTTATTTTTTTGAAGATGGTAAATTTTTTATTTAAATGGAAAAACACTTGGCCAAACAAATTTTCAGTTGTTTTTTGTTCTTGAAACAGAAAACATGTTTTGAAAATGGTTCCAAACAGCTACTAAAATTCCCCACAGTTAAAAATAGCAAAAGGGCAGCATTATACAATGTCCCATTACTGATATCCCCTGTAACTGAAACTCTTTACAGTTCTCCAAAGGATCCAGCACCATTCTGACATGGCATGGCTAAATCAAATATGGCCTAATACGTTTCACCTCCTCATGAACTTATAAAGAGTGACTTCTGGTTTATATAGTCTCTATGAGATAGATTACTCCAACTATCCTCCGGCTGCATGCAATCAATCCACCAACATACCACTGACTTCTAAAAATCATCTGTAAGTTCTGCTTCCAGGAACACAAAAGTATGAAATATCATGGTGCTATGTCAGCCTATCGCTCAATATAACCTTCTCCACTTACCAAACGTGTGGTAATTTTGACACTTGGAAGGCACAACTTGTAGGTCTCAAGTTTTTTAGTTAAACCCACAATAATTCAAGCCAGCTTTGGCATGAATATTGATAATAATTGTATTTGAAGTAACTTGAGAGCACACCCTAAGAAGTTCAAATTATGCATAGGAAACTTACTTCTGCCAAGAAGTACATTGTTTTCTCTGAGCAGTTCTCTGATGGAATCACAGGAGGAGCAGACTCCTTACGCTGTTTCTCTGACACCATCTAACAAAAGTATCAAGTTAAGACATATGCTTAAGTAGGTCGTATGGATTAAAAGCTTTTATTGGAAGGTGTGAAACCTACAACTAACCTCAGCTTCAACATCACCAAGAATAGCAGCAATTCTTAAATGGTAGTTCTTTTCTCCCTCAACCTTCAAAAGCATAAGCTTAATCAATATTAAACTCAAGAACAATGATATGCACAAAACTAAATAAAGCATATGTTCAAAGACATGTGCGTACATACCATCGCTACAAACCTCTGAAAAGTCAGTCTTTGCTGCTGTGCTTCAACAGCAGCCAATGCAGCTGCAGCTTCTTTACCCAAAACTGCCATGTTTGCTTTTAGTTCCTGCATCCTTGCTTCAGCTGCATGCACCTTTGCAACATTTTCATGACTTGGAACTTCCTTTACTCGTATTTGTCTTCTAGAAACCTCTGATGCCTGTTTGCTTTTTGTATTTCAACATGGATTATGAGTTTCTAAAATAAACATTAAAAACAGTTTGCATAAAGTGAGGAATAAAGCATATGACTTTCAAACGCTATGCTTTTATTACCTGTGCCTCTGCATCCTGTCTCATTCGACTATAACGTTGAGCAAGATGACGTGCATCTTCCAAGGGAGGACCCATTATCATTGCTCTCAAGGGATCCAAAACCTAAAAGCATAGGAGATGTAAGATTCATGTTTCTATCTTCATTTTTCAATGGATATATGGAACCAATTTAACTAGAAACACTACTAGGCTTTAGCTATTCATTAATTGTAATTAATCTAGAGCCCAAGTGGAGCAGTAAGTTAATCATTTGCTTCAAACCTAACCACTTAAAATTACTTCCATTATTTGGTTAGCAGCCATCTGTCCTGGATGTTTACTATGTGTACAGTGTACTTAATCATGTATAATATTATTGATTTGATCAACCTTTTCTGTACCTAATATGAAAGATCTGAAATTACAAACTGATGGAGATAATCAAAAACATCAAATGTTTATCTAACAATTGAATTTTCACTAATTATGTCTCAACCAACATGAGCAGAAAGCTTGCTGAACTTGTAAAAATAAAGAATTATAAGAATGTGAGAACGATGACTTGATGATTGATCATCTCTGTCTTTTAACAGAATAGTCTTACAACTTAAAATATAGGATAGAACATTACAAACTAATAACAAGAATTCATTCAAAATGATGAAACAACATTTTAATCAACATAGCTGTTCATAAAAAAGCTCACCTGTGAAGATAAAAGTCTATTGAAGTCTTCTTGTTCTTTTTCTACATGTTTACGAGCATCACCATATATGGCTGCAGCTTTAGCTAGAATGTTCTCATTGATATTTTGATTGTTCTCAGCTCCATATTTGCAGCAATCCTCAGACAACTTGGTTCCTAACCACCATAAATTTATGAATAATGATTGCTTTATCAGTAATATCAGTGCTATCAAATCCTGTACTGCAACTACAATCCATTCTTTTATTCCTTTATGACAGATCAATCCATTCTTGTAATTGCAAATAGTTCAATTTTCACCTGCTTCAATATGCTTATACCCTATGGCTGTAAATACTTCTGCTGCTTTGACAAGATCCTTCTGGAAGTCCTGAAAGGAATATAGACACACTACAAAAATCAATCTAATAGGCATAAGATATTCTTATTCAAAGTTATATCCAGCATTTTAGAAAGACAACAGAAAATATTCCGAGAAGTAAACTAAGAGAGTAAAGACATATTTATCAAAAAAAAGAAGAGAGTAAAGACATACTTGAGCCATTTAGATATCAATTTAACTTCATATGCATATTTATGTTTGTAGATATATAAACCTATTGCCATTCCTTTTAAGCTTATTTTGCTACAGACTCACCAAAAAAAGAAATGAATTCTTACTCTCTCCGTTCTCAATATTTTGGTATCCTAGAGTCCTCTTAAGTCCTCTGTTCTCATGCACTTGAAGCTTGCCTTTCCATGGGAAAGCTAGATAGCTGAGTCTTGCATATATTTGTTGTCACATCCCACATTACTAGCGAATAAGAGTCAAGTGGGCTCAAATTGTTTCATGGCCAACAAACAAAGCTGAGTATTTGTTATTAATTAGCTAATTAGTATCAGATGCTCTTTTCATCATTCGCATCCCCTCAAACCCCCCCTCCCTCTCCTTTTCTCCACACTTCTTTGTATTTATTCTTTAATAAGACACAATGGCTCTATTGCAGAGGAATAATATGAGATAAAGGAAATAATTCCAGTAATCAATTGAGGGGCCAATCAGCCAGTGTTTTATAAAATAGAAACTTGTTTATTCCAATTTTCAGCCTCAAGAGGAAACAATGAAAAACAACAAAAAGTCCCTACCTTTCCTCCACGAGTGGACCTGTAAAGTTTCTCCAGCTGTTGATGTCTCTGCATCTCAACCTCATCAATAACCATGACATTGGAGCTTTCATAACCAGTCCCACCCAATTGCTTTATTACAGCCTAAAATCAAAACAAATAAGCATATAAACATATAAACTTTAATGGCAATATACAATTAACAAAATATTATAAATTTGCAAGAACAGAAAGTACCTGTATAAACCTTCTTTTTATTCAGATTTAGCAGTTCAATGAAAATGTTCAAGTTAAATTTAAATTAAGAGATATTAAGTAGGTTCAGTTTAATTAATCATTTTTTTTTCCCTTTTAGCATACACCTCAACCTATACCACCACATGCAAAAACACAAACTAAACTAAATTCCCCTCTGAGATTTGCGAGTCCTCCATTATAAGAGATCTACCCAACTAGGTCATCCCATTAAGGACAAAATTAGTTTGATCACTTTATGTGAAAGAAATTATTGCTATTTTCTAACAAAATAAAACACACATCAACTCACATTTCTGATTGGAATACAAGTGCATTCTATAAATCAATTAACTACCAACTACAAGAACTGCAACAAATTATTCAAGGTTCAAAATCTGCAACTAGATTATTCCCCTTCTTTTTTAAATTTTCTATCGGTAACGAGTGTTGCATTTCGCTAAGCTATTTAATAAAATTCGTAAATCCAGATTTTTTTTCTTTTATTAACATCCCATTTACAGTGAACATCTAGCCAGAAAGCAAAACAAAGAAACATAAAAGATATATGATAATGATAATGGCATGTTTTATCTCACTGACTTAAATTATTTTCTATATAAAAATTTTCATAAATTTAAAAACAAGCTACACTCTTTTAATCATGTTCGCAATCAAACAAGTAAGCTTTGCAACTACAATTGAATACCATAGAATATAATAATACAAGTAAACTCTCGACACACCAATAACAATTGACCCCAAAAAACACACACACACACACACTGAGTTCATGGAATTTACCACTCAATAGATCCAAATGACCATAGATTAACAAACAGAATCCAGGACACAAATGGGCTTAATTCAACTGAAATTTTTCTTTTTTCTGTTGCTACATTTTCTTAGCAACCAAACAAAAAATTACCCACTTCCCAGAATCAGAAATGGAAAAAGAGGAGGGTAATTGATAGGATCACCTGCTGCTGCTTGGCAACTTGGTCTCTGAGCTTGCTCGCTTGTCTTCTCAATGAATCCATTGAAATGATTTATGTTTCTTTTTCTGACCCCTTCAATAGAACAAAAAGAATTTTGGTGCTTTAGTTTCGTGTTGTGTTTAAGAAAATGGAAAAGGGTCAGATCTGAGAGATCACAGCTGGGTAACAACACTGAAACCTCCTCCTACTTCTCTGTCTCGAGCTCAAAGTGAAAAAGCTTGAAGTTTGTCATAACTCATAACGGCATTTCTCTATTTTCTATGTTTATCGGATCAATTTGATGTTGATGGGCCAATGAGCCCAAATATGGACTATTAGGCTTAGATTGGATCAAAGGTACCTGGCGTTTTTTATTTATTTGAAAATTACAATAATTCGGGGTTTTAGGGAGAGAACAGGCTCAAACCCACAACCTCATGGTATAGTTGTGAGTAGTACATTATCTAGTCAACTAAATGATACTTTAGTTTCTTAATTAATTCTATTAGAATTTGACTTGTATTCCCAAAGTGAACCAAACAAATTCAATTGCTTATGGGAGTCTAATTCCTTGTTTAGGAAAGACTTGTTAAGGGATTTCCTAGTTCTAATGGGTTTTTGATTACTTAGAAACCAAGAATGCTTATCATATAAATAAGGAGATATATTCTTTGGTTGGATAACTCTTGGAGAAACCAGATGGACACCTAGGAACATTAGAGAGTGGTTAAAAATCTGGAGAGAGTTGTAAGCTAAGAGCTAGGATGTCAGCTCGGTTGTAATTGGGATTTGGGGTTAGTGAAAGAATATTGGAATTGTGTAGTTGTAACAATTTTCTATATAGTGTTATTTTTCTCTTGACATCCTAAGTAGACATTATTTGTGTTGTGGTGAATATTAGGCATGTGCTTCCGTGTCACTTTCTCAACAAACTCTAAAATTCTAATTATACGCATGATTCAATATAATTACTAATGAGTAACATACCTAGGTATGTACTATGTGTCATGGATATGGACACGGATATAGGGACACGACACCCTACAATATAGGGATACAACAAATCTCCAAAAATTAGGATAAAAATTGTGTCCCCTGATCCCTCCAAAGATTTGACACGATTTCTCAGCCATTGGATCTTTGAGATTTAGATGGCTTAGATTTAATAAATTGATATTTTTATTCATTCTCCTTTATCTATTATTAATTTATTTTCTTTTCTCTCTCCTCTCTCATAGATTTACTTTCCTAATTAAAATATAAATATTTCGTCTTCAAATTTATATTTTCATCTTCCTCTCTCTTAAGTTTTTTTTATTTCCTCTTCCATGTTAATTTTCTCTTCTCTTTCATGATATATAACTTGCATATGTAAATCAGTCAAAAACAAGAGAGAAAAGAATCATGAAAAATTGCTAATACTACCACAAAAAGATTACTTTCAAGTTTCAGCAACAGATTAATTTGTACTAAACAAAAAACGAGTTTGGATGAGATTAACTTGATTGACGTACCGAATGAATTTTTCTATCTATTGAAACCAAGTGTATGCAAATTGATACTTGGAATTTGTCCCCATTGTCCACATGATTTGATTTCTACGAGTAATGTTAGTCCACAAAAGAGAAAAATAGAAGTTTTGATAAAATTTAACTTTGGATTGAGACTTTTTAATAAATTAGATAAGTTTAGTAGTATTCGATTATGACTTTTAAGATTTTTTTTTTAAAAGTCCATAATATCTCGTGGTATTATATCTAGACTTTCAAGAGGTAGTAAATTGTCTGGTGGTATTGGATTGAGATTGGTTGTGTCAAAACAGGCCGGCCTGGGCCCGTTAGGCCCGTTTGCCTAATGGGCCGTGCAGAGGCGACCTGTTTGGGAGGAGGGTGGGCCCAGCTTGTGCACGTGGCCTGTGCCGGGGCTAGCCGGCCCGTTAAGGCCTTAACGGGCTGGGCCTAACGGGCTTTGAATTAAAAAAAAAAAAAAACAATAATCGAAATTTTGAATTTTGGTAGACCCTAATAGGCTGGCCCGCGAGGTGGCCTGTTAGGGCCCACAATAATTCATTTTTTCAAAAAAAAAAAATTAGACTCATAGACCTAGCGAGCTGTGCCGGGCCGGCCTGCACCACTTGGGCCCAGCATGGCACACCGACTTAACAGGCTTGGGCGGGGCTTGCTAAGCCGATGTGTCGGGTCGACTTGGGTCCGCGACTGAAATATGTCAGGCCTGCCCGTTTTGCCATCACTAATTGAGATCAGACATTCCAGACTTTTTCACTCTCGCTCAAAATCATCTTAATCTTCCTTAACTTCCATACCCCCATCACATCTTCATCAAATTACTATTCAGAAGAGAAAAACAAAAGGTTTTTCCATAAGTTTTGTCGGATAGTGATGATACATGGAAGAAAAAAGCTTTCCTCTTTCATCAAAATTCAAAACCCAGAGAATAAACACTATAACGGAAAAAGTCTTCCATTAGTTAAAAGTTGCATATAAGGTGTTTGATAAAATTCTCACATCAGTCATTTAAACAATATTTTGTCCTTTTTAGTGGATGTTATCATTAAATTGTAAGAATTTAATTAAAGTGTTTGATAAAATATCTAGTAATGTTATCCAGTAATTAAAGTATCCAGTAATGCTATCATATATAAGTATACATCAATATGCATGTAAGGTGTTTGATAAAAGTCTTGCATCAATTAAGGATTTAAGGTGTTTGATGAGCATTATAGTTGTTTTAGCTTTTGTAGTATACTGGTATTTGGCATGAGATGAGATACTCAATGTTTGTCGTGTTTAAATTATACATGTCAATGATTGAAGGACTGTACAAGTATGAATGGTTTTGATGATTAGGAAACAACAAATCAACAATCTCTTATCGCAATTTTAAGAAAAAAGTTAATTTGCTTGCTCCCTTTTTTTTTTTTTTTTTTTTTTTTTTTTTTTTTTTGATTTATCAAAATCTAACTTGGAAGCTTATGACAAACTTGATTCTAATTTTTTTGGATTTAATCTGTCTTGTTTTGCCTTTTTTCGTTCTTTTACCCTTTTATCCCCTAATAGGCCAAGTTTTGCGCTCCTATATTAGGCTTTCGAATATTATTCGCATCCAAATACCCTTGGCAACATCAATTTAAGGTGCTTCTTCAACATGGAAGTCCAAATTTAGTATATTTGATGTATATAAGAAGATTTGTTGTTGAGTATGCATGTTTAGTAAAGTGTTTTTCAACCTAAACTAAAGTAGTGATTTTTACTAAAAGTAGACTAGCAGAACTTCTCTGATAAGTACTCCCAACCAAAAGCACCAAAAGTAACATTTTTGCTAATTGAGTTAATGCTATACCCATATCACATATACAAAATTGTTGGGCTCTGTTTGGTACGAGGACGTGATAGGACAAAGCGGGACGAGATGGGAAAAGAAAGGGCAGTTGTTTCGTATTATGTTTGAAATGTCTATAACAACTGTTAACTGTACTGTTATACGTTTGGTATTGATGGAACAAGACAGGATAAGAGGTTCAAATGACTAGAGTGTCTTTCTTTGTCATAGGACAACTTGTCCCACCAACTTGTCTCACCTTTTTGGGTGGGAAAAGTTTTTTGTTTTTTTGTCCCACCTAGTCCCATCCCGTTCCGTCCCACATTTAAAAGGCGCCAAACATGGGACAAGAAGAAATTGTCCCATATTGTCCTGTCCCCATCCCATTTACCAAATGCAGCCTTGGGGCTGTAAAAAATAATTAGATGGCTTGATAGGTATTAGGCTATATGATACCTATAAAATGGTTCTTGTGCTTGTTTTTGAGAATTTCGAATGTGTTTATGGTTATTATTCATATTATTGTGGTATTTGTTTATATGCATTTTCATTGTGTGTTGATGCCTATTCTAAACAAGTATATCTTGTTTAGGTATTTTCAACACAGGCCAGCTAGTTAGTTTAGATTTCTCAACTCAGATGTGTGTGTGTTATCTAGTAAATTTATAAGGCTCATATTTAAAAAAGTTAAAAAAAAAAAAAAGTCTTGAAATAAAGTCTAGATAATCCTAATAGTTTATAGTAAAGTACTTTTTCATAATCATGAAAGTCTAGTCTATATAATCTTAATAGTCTTTAAAATCATACAAATCCATAAAATCTTTGCACCCCAAAATTGTTTATTAAAATCTCAATCAAATACAGCCCCCTAAAGAAAATTCTCCTTAAAAAAAATTAAAGAAAATTTAATCAATTAAAACATCGGTATTTATTTATTTTTAATATCAAAATGTTATACTGACTCATGGCTGTTACAGCATGTTTTGAGAATCACTAAAAAATAGAATTTTTTTTTTTTTTTCAAAAACCTCCATACCAATGGAGGTGGACTAGAGTTGCACATTTTCTCCCGGATCCCCATTTCCTCCGGTCTTCATCCCCATTTTCCCATTTTCCCCACAAATATATTCAAATGGGGATAGGGATGGAGGGACATTTATATATTAATTTTTTTTATAATATATAATTATCTTCTTGTATTGTACTGTTGTTTGTAGGCTTCAAAGTTAATTAGGTGGAGATTTTTCAAAGTACTGAGCAATGAATTGACTGTTAATATGTTATGTAAAGGTTTTTTTTTTTTTTTTTTTTTTTTTTAAAAGGTTTGTGTTACTTCACATATGAAGTTGGCTTAGTTTGAAATTGCGAATTATTTGAAACACTTTATTTTGTATTTGTAATGCACTAATGGATTTTATTTTGTATTTGTAATGTAAAGTTTTTTTTTTTTTTTTTTTTTAGTTTAATCTGTAATTTTTAGTCAAATTGGGAAATGAGAATATGGGGAACAGAAAAAATGGGGAAACAGGAAAAAACGAGAAAAATGGAGAACTAGTATTTATTAATCGTAACCATGAGTGTCTATTCATCTAGTTTTTTTTTTTTTTTTTTTTTTTTTTTTTTTGTTAATATAGATAGAAATTAATGTTTTACACGTAGCGCCGTAAAGCTAAGCTTTTATATATAATTTAGATAAACGCAATTATTAAAGATAAAATCGTCTATTGAAATAATACAACCTAATTTAAGTTTTATCGACTCCCTAGTCCCTACTACCACCGTAGGAACAGCAATAGGTATGGACACGTAACTTTCAAAATTTCTTCTTTTTGATAGGAAATGTACCATTTTCTTATGTTTTACGTAGAACATTTTACGTATATTATTATTTTTCAATGTCAGCTTTTTGAAGAACTATTTCTAATTTTGTATAGTCATTCTTGTACCATAGATAGGTTCTATGCAGTTTTTTTTTTTAAGATGAGTATATACGAACAAAGATCTCTCCTGACCTTTGCAAAATCATCGTACCTAATGGATATCAATTCCTTTTTTCTTTTCCTTTTTAAACATTATGTCAAACTAAGTTGTTCAAATCATTTTAACAATTTCTATTTTCATTTTTATCTTCTAAAATTAATTTAAATGTTGTTGCCAAGCTCCCAAGTTTATTCGTCTTTTATTTTGAAACTATATGCATGCTCATATTGGGGATAATGGTTCTCTGTAAAATGTTATTGTCTCTTTTCGAATAGTCATGAAATTATTTTTTCCTCTTTTAAAAAGTACTTTTACATAAATTTGTGTTTTTTTAGGAGAGAACTGGAACCCACATGTACAACCTTGTGGTGTAGGTGTGAAGATTTTACCACCGAATCAACCTCATCTCATCCCTTAAAAAAAATATTGGCTTATAAATAATATAATGGAAACATTACACATTTAGTTATGCTAAAAAATAAAGTTATAAAACATAATTATATTATATGAGAAAAATTAAGATAATAATTGTGGTATACTATCCTCATTCAGCCGAACAATATTCTGGGTCGAGTCACAAGTGGTATATAAAAAGATTAAAATAATAATAATCATGTTCACTTATTACATAGTTAGCTAGTGTTCAAATATGGCTTTAAAAAGAATAAATTATCGATCATCATAACATATTCATGGTTTTCGTCCACCTTCATGGTGACCACGGCACAGCAACGGGTGGTGGGCTTCCCACTGCGGCAATGATTTGCGGCGTTGCATCCTCTTGTGTAACGATTAGCGGGCGGTCCTTGGGTGCATTGCCTATGATGTTCTTGGCTACATCCTGGATTAACGTCACTTCCAATGGCTCCATAGTTGATATTCTGGGCCTCGGTTTCTTTTACTAAGACCGTGCATACCAAAAGCATCCAAAGGCCGAAAACGATCATTTTGTTCGACATATCTTTGATTTCGGCACGTTGATTGAGTTCGAAACCCGTAATTTTTATATATTCCTATATACTGATTATGTGTAGGTTAGTTCATGATATGACAATTTATACAGAAAAGTGATGTCTAATTTAGCATTGATATATTGTTTTTTTTTTTTTGAATGTACAATAACTGCCGGGGCTCGGCGAGATTGGACTCTACAAGCGTAGCCCGGACTACAACTCCCACAAACGGGAGAGAGAACCCACAATTGGTGGGACACCATCCACCCTTGGGATTAAAGGCCAATGGGGACAAATAATAGAAATATATACATGTACACAATGGGCTTTGAATCTTGGTGGTGGAGGCTCCCAGGAGAGGGTCCAACCACATTGGCAAAAGGCCCAAGTGTTGATATATTGTTATTTGGTTAAATGCATAGCCGGCCTTTTTAGTTGAAAGGTTAATTGTATGGAGGGCACTGAGTTTTTAGTTCTTCAACTTCTTCCAACAAGAAATAGTCCAAATTTGGACCAAGTACAAAAGGAAAAAACAAAAACAAAAACAAAATCTATAGTTCAAATTCTGCTTAGTAGACAGTGTAGTTCATACTTAATAGCAATTAGATTCTAACCAAGGCTTTAAAAAAGATAAAAATAACAATTAGATTCTAATCAAGGCTTCAAAAAAGAGAAAAAAAAAAAAAAGGATTAAAAAGTTTGTAATTTACTGTAACTGTAAACTTGTATATTAGGTAATTGTGTACTTTTTCTTTTTTTTTTTGAAACAGCATGTTTTATTAAAAATGCCTCATAAGGCAAAAGGCAATGAGTCCAAAACAAGGAGACAATACAAACCATAACGACAACAGACCAGCATTCCAAACCAAAAAAAATTAACACAGTCCCACCAAATAGTACCACACACAACAGCAAAACAAAGAACTATGCAGACTGCAAAGTAACACCCTACACAAGACTAGAAGCCAATAACAAGTCAAAATTCACTCCATTCAAGCCTATCCCCATTATTACCAGCACCACCTTTTACTAGACTATCCGCAAAAGAGTTTGAACCTCTTGACTTGAAACAAACAGATAGATTCCCCAGGTGCAACAGAAAACTTCTAATATCATAAATAAAATTTACCATCTTAAAGTTTCCAAAATCCCTTGCCATTAACCCACGAAACAGCAGATTGCGAATCATTAATTATTGTGATAGACCTGTTAACTATTCTATTGTGTATTTGTATACCAGCAAAATCACAAATTGGGATATAATTTAGAGTTTCAGAGTATAGTTAAAAACTCTTCCTACAAAAAAATTATAATTTTTAATATGACCCTAAGGGTGCATTTGGTATGGAGACAGGATGGGATTAGGGTTGGGCGTGGAGGCCCAATGGGGCTGGGGAGGGTACCCCCAACCCCACCCCCACCCCCACCCCCACCCCCAAAATCTATTTCCCCCATTTCATTTCTTTTTCAATTCTAAATTTCAAATTTTCAATCCGAAAAGTAATAAAAACATAATAAAAAATACAATACAAAATAATTACATATTACATATATATATTATTTTGGGGGTTAATTACACTTTATAAATGAACAATCATAACATTTAATTTTAATAATTTATAATATTTTTTAATTGTTAAAAATTTATATATATAAATAAAAATAAAAATAATATATATATTATTTTTGGGGGTCCAATGGGGTTTTGGGTTTGGGGGGAGGTACCCCCACCACCTCCCCCAAAATATGTTTGGGGGCAAAGTTTGCCTCCACCCCCACCCCCACCCGCAAAATCCATTTGGGGGCAAAATTTGCCCCCAAAACCCCATGGGGGCCCGTGGGGGATGGGGCCCCATGGGGTAACGCCCATCCCTAGATGGGATAGGACAGGACAAGACAAGACAGTTGTTCTATATTGTATTTGAAATGAATGGGACAGAACTGTTAACTGTACATACTGTTATGCGTTTGGTATGACTGGAACAGGACGGGACAATAGGTTCAAATGATTAGAGTGCCCCTATTATCCTGTGACTATCTAATGTTTGTTACCACATTATAGTGATAAATGAGATAGGACAAGTTGGTATTTGTTTGATGTTATTAAATAAATTTATTTATATATCATATATAACAAAAATAATAATATTGTGATTTTAAAATATTCTTAATTAATAATTTTACAAGATTATTTTTGACAATTTCCTCATTTTATTTTATTTTTGGGTTAAAAGAAATCCTTATTAGTAAATTACCCAAATCAGAAATTCAAAGTGGAATGATTTCCGAATTCGAATTAGATGCTTTCAGTTGGGCATCTTGAACCAACAATATATATATATATATATATATTACAATTTTACAATTTGATGGGTAAATAAAAAAGATATAAATTTTCAATAATTAAATTACATCAAAAACAAAAATATGCTTCCTGTTGCATGCAGTGAAATATTGCAACAGCATTATGAGTCCTGTTTTATGAGAAAAACTAGACAAAACTGAAGATATTAATTATTTATGTAACCTGTTCAATTTAATTCCAAGAATCACTCTCAAATGTCAAACCTAGATGGTTGATATGTCTTTTTGAGCTTGTCCCACGCCATGGGACAAGTTGTCCGAGGGTCTAGGCCCTAGGGTAGGATAAAATTTTGTGATTTTTGTCTTACTTTGTCCTATTTTGTCTGACGCTGAAGTCACGGTAAACGTAGGACAAAAATAAACTGTCCCATATTATCATATTCCGTCCCGTGTACTAAACGCAACCTAAGGGGTTTATCACTAGAACTTTTTTTTTCTTTTTTTTTTGTCTTAGTATGATAAAATTATTTTTATAATTTATTTGGTAGTAAGACATTTATTTGTAATATACTGGGCTATATAAAAAATGGTTTGTGGACTGGGAGTTTTTTTTTTTTTTTTTTTTTTTTTTTTTGATATATATAGAAACAACAAACATAACACTGAGGAATTACATAAAAACAGGACTAGCATCCAACCAAAGAAACTCCCTAACGGAGGAAAAAGCTAAATAATAGTTTCATGAATTATTAGATCCTGCAATTTTTTCGAAAGTAAAAAAGACACTTTCATATATTTAAATTATTTGAAAAAGAGTAATTTTAGATTGTATTGTCCAAATAATATATCCCAAATAATTTATACACTTTATTGTAGCTTAAATGTACGTGTAAATCAATAAGCAAGGTCAAATAGATACTCCATTTTTGTTTTTTCTAATATTCCTCCTTCATGGTGACCACGACGCTGCAACAGGTGGCACAGCAACAGCTGGTGGTGGTGACTGGTGGGCCGAACTCCTTTATTAGTCTAACAAATATACGGTTGGTTAAATACTGTGACAATTACAGATTTTGGAGAGAGATATTCTTTTTATTATATTTTAATTCAAAAAAATATTATCCCTCAGATTAATCGAAATGTTAGGATCATTCCTCTTTAACTTTTATTATTGTTAGATTGAACCGATAGAAATCTGGACATAGATACACACATGCGAGTCACGTGTGACGAAACCTAGTTTTTAAAGTTTAGTTGGGACTTGGGAGTCAAAGGATGATGAGATATGTTGAGAATTGAAATGTTTAATTTTAAATTTTAGGCTATTAGTCAAAAAGGTTTAACGGCCTGTTGCCCTGTTGTTCAATTTCAAACTTTTATTTTTCGAAAATTTTGAAAATATTACAGCTGTGATCCTACTTTATGGTTTCAAACCATGTAATGAGACAAATTCCACCGTAGACATTTTAAAAGTATATATGAAGAGTTTTCTTCTCGGATTATGAGAGTAGTTATCTTCCATTATAGTAGTAGCTATCTGGACCACGAATGTATTGTTTGATTTCGACATGTTCCACCAGTCTTATTGTAATATTCTTGTAATACTTATAAATAAATAAATAAAAATTATTATGGGATATAACATGCATGCATTCAATTATATATATATATATATATATTAAATAAGTTATATATTAAAAAAAAAAAAAAAAACGCTAAATGCAATAATATGACAATCTCTCGATTTCCATAGATTATGTAACTTTTTAAAATTAGATTATGTAAAAATGTCTCCGGCCCTATGAAAGATTCCATGATAAATATTAAAATAATAATTTTTAAAAACATTAATTATATATTATAAAAGAATATTTTTACAATATTATATAAATTCGGGTTTTTTTGGGAGGGGGGACTCGAAACCGTAATCTCGTGATGCGGGTATGAAAAGTTTACCACCGAATCAACATTATCTAATTATAAAAGAATATATATTACTTTTTTTATTATTATTATTGGTTGTTATGTCTCTATATATATATATATATATAAACTTCCATGATATGTACTTCAGAGTTTTGGACCAGACCAGTTGTGAATAAAAACCCTACAAATCTACAAAGGTTACTATCTAATACATATATTATATATACAATATAAAGACAACTTCAAATCAATTATTTCATTAGATAATATAAAAATGTCTCTTGTCCTTGGGCAAATCAATGTTTTTCTCTTTTAATCACAAAACAATTACTTACCAAAATTTCGTTAATAATTTTTAAAGAAAATATATAAAATTTTTGGTATTTTACATCCATCCCCCCTCTCTCTCTCTCTCTCTATAGTCTCAAAAAGACATTCATATATATATTTTTTTCTTAAAAAGACATTAATCCTTTCCTTTTTTAATTTAACTTTAAAAGTCCTCTAAAAATGAGATCAAACGGGATGAAAAAAAGATGAGAGAAACAGAAAACGGGTCTAATAGGTGATTAGTGATGGGGTAATATCTCTCCACAAACTCCTCGGTCCTCACGGACCTCACCTCTTTTTCCCTCAAACGAGAATAGGAGTGGAGACGAGGAAAGGGGTCACATAATGGGGACATAGGAATCTTCCCCATTCCCATTCAACCCTTTCATGACATCCCTAAGGCTAGCCTCCTTTCAACCGAGACAAATGAGAAATTCTAGTTCATACTTCATCATTCATTTTTTTTTTTTTTTTTTAATAAAAGAAAATTATTTAATTTTGTTATTATAAAATATTATATTAATTTTGGTATTTTTCCAATTTTATTTATGAGATTATATTTTTAAAAAATTAATTTAATAAATAATATTATAATTATTTGATCAAATTAATTAATAATAAATAAAATAGTATCGTTATTTGTTATCAACTTTTTTTTAAAGTATTGCATTTATAACACAAATCGGGATCGTATAGTGCGCATGGTGGACTCAACTAACTATTTACATATGTTATCAACTTTTAAATACTTGTTTAGACATCATATATATAAATATATATATGAGCATGTTATAAATTTTATTATTAATATATTAGATAAAAAAAAAAAACAAACATTTTATTACCCATGTCTAATATTAGTCGGATGTTTAATAATAAAACACCTTTTGTTATACCGAATCACTTTAATATAAAATTCAAAAAAAAAAAAAAAAAGAAATGAAAACAAGATCTCTAATGAGTATCTCACATCCAAGGAACTGAATATTGAAAGATATACCGAAATATCCGTATTTTAGAGGGATAGATATCGAAACAGGTAAATATCCAATATCCAGCAGAATTTTTGGCCGATTTCGAAATATCCATAAAAATTTCCTGATATTCCCGAAATATCCCGATATTTTCGAAATATTGTGAATTTCACCCTGAAAATCATGGATATTTTGCATATTATTAAAACAATTTTTTAAATCCTAAACAATTAAATTATTATTAAAATAATTTAGATTGAAAATTATTTTAGAAGAAGCATTAATAAATTTATAAAATTTTCCAACATAATAGTCAATAGTATAATTATTGAAGACTTAAAGTAAAATTGGACATAAAACCAAAGAGTGAACGTGTGATGAAAGATGCAGTACAACAACAAAGATGGAGTGAATGGATTCTAAACAATATACAAGACCAATGGGATAAAATGCTTAATCACCCACTACCATTACATAATGTAGATAAATTTTATTTTGGATTTTTTGTCATTTATAATTAAAATTTAGTATAGTATTTATACTAAAATTATAATTTTTTCCTTCTAACTTACTATTTGAACCCAAAGTAACAATACAGAGACAACATTATGGATAATTCAGATCTTTTAAAAGCCATACATAATGTCTATGCGCAATTAGACCTTGAACCTACAAGAATTGCTAATTTTGGAAATCAGATAAAAAGTTACAATTTACATCCAATTTTATAATTATAAGATTATAAATTCTTTGCATTGGAGTATTGTGTCATATTTATATATATTATTTACATATTGATCTCATATGTAGCTCATATACTTCAAGGATGGAATGAAAAGTTTTGGTAAACGAGCAACCATTGCAGCTAGAAGCAAAATGCAACCGGATATATAACTTTTATTACAAAAATTTACTTATTAATAATAAATAATAATATCATTGAAATAATATTTATACTTATAAAGTTATAATACTTAATACTTTTTACTGTAGTTGACAGGTGGGTAATGTAAGGAAACTGTGCTCCATCATTGTGTCCAATAGCAGTTCGCATACTGTCACAAACATCATCATCTTCTGTCTGTGAAAGAAATTGATCAACATTTGCTTTAATCCACACAAAACAAAGGAACCGTCTTGCCTATTCTAAACTTGAACAACATGTTTATTGTTATTATAATATGAAGTTGAAACTTAGGGATATTGTCATTAAAAAAGATAAAGTAAAATCAGAATCGTAAAATGCGCATGGTGGGACTGAACCTCAACTATTTGCATTTATTTTCAACTTTTAATTACTTGTTTAGATATATATATATATATATACACACACTAGCTTGCAGGCGGGCATTGTAAAATATAAATTAAAAATCATATTCTTGAAGAAAAATATTATAGTTAATGACTTAATGTAATATCCCTAATCTTCCGGTTGTAGAGGCTGTTTCACCTACGATAAAACTGGAGTGTTGAAAGATGGAATAATAACACAACAAGGGCCCACAATCTTATAAGTAGGTTTGAAAAGCAAGACACAATATCTAAATTATTTTATAATCTTTTCACATAAACTGATTATTTAAAATATGAACAACGAAACTTTTCGACAGCTTTTTCGAAATCTTGTATTTCATCTCAAATAATATAGGAAATCTGTAAATTTAATAAGTAGTTTTAATCAAAGTATAAGTTATTATCAAAGATCCAATACTACTCATAAAATTAATCAGAAAAATCCAATACACAACATTTTCAGTATTCTAAAGCTTTAGACTTACATACTACAGTGATCTTTTCTCTCTATTTCTTCTTGATACGTTGTTGTTAGATATACTGAGAAAAAAAAAAAGTTTCAAGTAATTTTTTATTTGTGCATTAATTTGCAGCAATTTATAAATTAACAAATTATTTAAAAAGAAAAGAAAAGGAAAGATACGACTAATGCTTGTTAATTAAGATTATAACATGTCCATAAAATAGAGCATAAACGTAAGCATAATTTGAAAAAAAAAAAAAAAAAAAAAAAAAAGCAAGAGGAGACTTTTACCTATTAAAATGGATTACGCAACCATGTTCTTGTGCCTTGAACAAAAAAATTTATCATATGGTGGAAATTTATCATGTAGTGGAAATTTATCAAATTTTTTTTCTTCTCTGATTTAGGATTTTCCACGTATATTTATGTTGTGTGATAGTTTATTCTCTTTTACCCTATTTTTATGGTATAGACACTAATTGCTATGAATTACAGACGAATATTAGACATATTGTTTCCACGTTCATCGATTCAAATCCCCAACAAACATAATTAAAAAAAAAAAGAAAAAAAAAAAGAGCAAGACAAGGCTTTTTTACCTATTAAAATGGATTATGCAACCATGTTCTTAATTGTGCCTTGAACTAAAAAAAATAAATTATTCCTCTTTAGATTGTTAATCTATTTATTCTATTCTTTGCATGGGGCCATAAATTTGAATACGTAGCAAAATATGAACCATTTGCAACTTTCCATTTCAAGTGATAACAACGAGATTACAATTCATATTCATCAAGTGCAATTGAAAGTCATCGCTACAATAAACACTCATTCAATAATTTCACAAGAATTTATTATGGTCATCACTATTATAAACACACATCAATAACTTAATTCATTGAACCTTTGGTGATATTTATTATTCATCTTATTTTTTTATTATATATACATAAATAAAATTGAATATATGAAAGGGTAATTATCAATAGTGACTTCTACAAAAGTGACTCAATCGATCCACACATTTTTTTTTTTTTTTTCCTAAGTGTCAAATTAGTCCCTCTCGTTTTAGAAGTAACCAAATTGGTCCCTCTAACGTTTTAACGGTGTTAAATATAACAATTGACTTTAATAATTTTAGTTAACGTACGTAAATACCCTTTATTTGTTATATTAGAGCAAAATTGATTTGTCTTTTATGCATTAAATTCACTATTATAGTTACAATAAAATCCAAAAATATTATTAATGAAACACCATTTGTACATTTTTTAATTACAATTTTCTATAAAAAAAATCTAAAAATATTTTAATAAGACAATGTCAATTATACCCTTATTTTATAAACAAAGTTAATATTCATTTCCAATTTAATCTTTTATAATTTTTATATAATTGTTTTTTTTTTTTAATATTACAAGCACCGATGTCAAAATTATTTAAAAATCAAAATCCACAAATAAAATAAACAAAAATATGTATGTGTCATTATTATATTATTAATGAGTAAAGTACAAATTTACCCATACACGGTTAAAATTGATTGATGGAACTTAGTTAGAGTGACTAACTTGGCACTTAGGAAAAATATAAGGATCAATTTGGTCACTTTTGTAAAAGTTGTAAACAATTTAGAATTTTAAAAAAAGTCCAAAACCTAATTGTTAATTACCCTCTATAAAATTTAAGTCAAAAACTCACACACGACGACATGTGGCACCTTGAATGTTCCATTTCACTATAATAATAATAATAATAATAAATTTTATTAGATTTTTTTTTTTTTTTTAAAAAACATTTTATTACCCATGTCTAATATTAGTCGGATGTTTAATAATCAAATACCTTTTGTTGTACACTTGTACCGAATCACTTTAATATGAAATTCAAAAAAAAAAAAAAAAAAGGAAATGAAAACAAGATCTCTAAATGGGTTTCTCACATCCCAAACAGAACTATAGGGGCTGTCCGGTATTGTTTTTTAGGTGTGTTTTTGTTTTTATTTTTCAAATCCAATTTCGAATACGCGTTCGTTACCGTTTTTCATTTTGTTTTCCATTTTATTTTCAAAAACAAAAACAAAAACGAAAACAACAACAGTGTTAAAAGTGAAAAATTTCCAAAACAACTTTTTTATGTTTTCCATTTTGTTTTTCATTTTGTTTTTCACTTAAATTAAAAAACTCAATTTTTTTTTCTTTTTTTCTTTTTTTCTTCCTTTCACTGATCATCTCCTTCCTCTCCATCTCTCTTCTTCTTCTTCTTCTTCCTTCCTTCTCCTTCTTCTTCTTCTTCTTCTTCTTCTTCCTTCTTCTTCTTCCCGTCCGGCCGACAGACCGACGCCGTCCCTCCTTCCCGTCCGTCAGATCTTCTTCTTCTTCTTCTTCTTCTTCTTCCTTCTTCTCCTTCTTCTTCTTCTTCTTCCTTCTTCTTCTTCCCAGATTTCCGTCCAGATCTGACGGCGTCGGTCTGACGGAAGCCCGACGCCGTCCAGATCCGTCGGTCAGATCTTCTTCTTCTTCTTCCCTTCTTCTTCCCTCCGTCGATCTTCTCCTTCTTCACCGCCGAGCTGCTCTCCTTCTTCTTCTTCTTCTTCCTTCTTCTTCTTCTTCTTCTTCTTCCTTATTCTTCTTCCAGATTTCCGTCCAGATCTGACGGCGTCTGTCTGACGGAAGCCCGACGCCGTCCAGATCCGTCGGTCACTTCTTCTTCTTCTTCTTCTTCTTCTTCTTCTTCCAAATTTTAAGAGACATTTCTTCTTACATTTCCAGATTTTAAGAACATTTGGAAGAGGACATTTGCAAAATTTCTGGAAAATTTCCAGATTTTCAGATTTGTTAATTAAAAACAATATGGTATTTTGTTGATAAATCTAGTATTTTGTTGGTAATTTGTTTGATTTGAATGGATTTTTGGTGTTGTTATATTTTGATTTGGATTTTGATTTCAGATTTTGTTCAATGATGATTGATTATTTTTTTTAATAGATTGATTTGGTCTTATAAATTGGAAAAAAATATAGTGATGATGATGATGATTCATAAACCGGAGATTGATCTGGTCTAAAAAATAATAATTAATATTAAATTATTCGAAATACAAGTTCCAGGATATGTTACCAGACGCGTTTTTTATGTTTTCATATTCGGAATCCAGCTTTCAGGAAATGTTACCAGACGCGTATTTGGATTTCGAAACTGAAACCAAAAACACTGTTTTCATTTTCATTTTCATTTTTATTTTCGAAAAACAAAAACAAAAACAGCATTTGAAAAACGTTACAGGACGGGCCCATAACTTTTATAAAGACAATACCGACACACGAGAATTTTCTATTTTAAATCAAATCAACCTTATACCCATTAGCACAAAAAACCATCATTAACAAAAAACAATGCCGACATACGAGAATTGTCCATTTTAAATCAGATCAACCTTATATCATTAACAAAAAATTAAAACTAATTAATAATTAACAAATAATTTCATCTGGCAAATTCCTCACCATCCACTTGCCTCCAATATCTCGCAATTTCAGCCCCACCAGCCACCAACACCCTATCCTCATTTAAATATGATACAAAATCCCCCAAAAAAATTAAAAAAAAAAATCTAATTCAAATTTATGTTGTGTCACATAAATTTTAAAATAATAATAATAATAAATTATTAATTAAAAAAAAAAAAAAAAAGAACGAGAGGCTCTGCTCGTGAAAACATTTGTCAACCGAACAGAGACAAAGAAAGCTACACAGAGAGTCTCGAGAGGAGGAATCTGTAGATAAACAGAGAATCTTAAAAACAAAACACAACTCTGACTCCCACAAATGACGCCATAACGACATTATTTTTGGGTTTTTAAAGTTTAAATTTACTATAATCTTTCTTCAATCGTAATAGAGATCTCTTCATTTTCTCTGCCATTTTCAACGTACAATAAAAGAGCCCACATAGATAGATTTAGAGGGAGAGAGATAGAGAGATTTCAAACGACAGCCCACGATCTGGGGTACTGAGAAACCTTGCAATTGAAGAGAGTGTTCCCCACAAGAGAGAATCATCAATCAATCATGCCAAAAGGTGCGAAGAAGAGAAAAGCTGCCAAGAAAAAGAAGGAACAAGAAGCCAACATCACCTCTTCGACTAACAACAACAACAACAACAACAACAACACCTCTTTAGGTATATATTATTCTTCTTTGCTTTTTTGGTACGCAGACCCATCACTACAATCTCTCACTCTCTTTGATACTTTTGTTTCTTTTCTCTGCTTTCTTATTCAATTTCCGTAGATGGGTATTTTTTATCGTATCTGTTTAGATTGATTTTTTTTGTGTTATTGGGTTTTTTTCAGTCCCTCGGTTTTGGATTTTATTTAGATTGTAGTTGTTGTTGTTGAATGAACTTACCCATTTTTAATTCAATCGTATAACAACTTTTTTTTGTAATGGGTGTTTAATTGTGTCCCTTAGTTTGATTGATTTTGATTTCAACATTTTTTTAAAGGTTTTGTTTTTGTTTTTCAATTTGGATTCGTGGGCTTGTTTCAATTTGTCCCCTTTCTTCTGATTGAGTTTGATTGAAAATTCTCTGTTCAAATTATTACTCATTTGATATTTAGTTTGGCAAAATTGGTTTTATTGAGTGTGTCTTAAATCTTAAGAGCTTGTTTTTTGTTTTCACTTGATTAAACTATTGTGATTGAATACAATGATGTTAGGAAATGATGATCCTAAAAGCCAAGATGAAAGGGAGAGTGACGGGGGTGACACTGGTTCCCCTTCATCTCAGGACCACAATAAACAGCAAAATCCATTTAATGAGGGAAGCGAAGAATCCGAGAAGAGAGATCCCTCCGCTATTCCACCATTTGACAGTGACAAAAAATCCATGGAGGAAGTTGCTCGAGATATTAAAGGTACTGCACAAGTAGGAGCAGAAGGCAATGGAGCTGTTAAAATTCCAAGGGAATTGGAATCCAAGGACAATTTCGGAGGCCAAGATATTAGCATCAAGCATGTTGAGTTTTCGAAGGAAGCACCTGATGGGAGCTCTAGCAGCAGCAGCAGCAGCAGCAGCAGTAGTAGTTCAGATAATGAGTCTCAAGAGGTTGGGAAGGCATCAAAGAAGGCGATTCAGAGTACTGAAAATGCATCTTTTGGGAAGGCTGATGACTCGGTTGTGGAAACTGCCCCTGCTGTTGATTTAGTTAAACCTCTTGTAACTGTGGCTCAGGAAGCAACTAATGTCACAGAAAGTGATTCCTATAAGAATTCACTGGCTCCTGTTTTGGTTGAATCAAGGTTGAAGGAAAATGAAGAATTAACGAGAAATGAGGATGATGTTATTCCCTCATCGGAGGAGAATGTTGAGGTATCTTGGACTGTGGTGGAACCTGTGACAAATGAAAACGAGGGTAAGAGTTTACCATTATCAGCTGCTCCTGAAAGTAGTAATGCTGCGGGAATAAGAGATTCCAAGATTACCGAATCTTCTGAAAACCAGGTATGCCCCTTATTCTGTACTTGGTAATGAATCTGACTTATCATCTGTAATTTAATATGCATCAAGAGATGATTGGTTTTCACTGCTGA
Source organism: Acer campestre (assembly GCA_954870605.1). NCBI lineage: Eukaryota > Viridiplantae > Streptophyta > Magnoliopsida > Sapindales > Sapindaceae > Acer > Acer campestre. Next base: position 15,144,070 of record OX940809.1, read on the forward strand.
ATTCATGTGCAGCCTCTTATAACACCTGCTCCACGAGTGGAACAAAGAACCTCCTGGATGAGTTGCTGTGGATTGTTTGATGTGGTTTCAGGTTCCAGTTGATAATTCAAGGTCAGAATGTTTGTGAAGTAATAGTGTTTTTGGCCCTTCCTTTTATCTAACTTAGTTGAATACACACACACTCTCATAATTGTCTTTAGTGTTTACATATAGACTGGGGGAATGAATAGGAGCTTTTGAATAGTCGTTCTTGTATAAAAATGATATTCAAAAACTGCTCCTTTATACCTCTACGATATCGGCTGTAATTTTTCTTTTGACTTGAATATTTTTCCAGTAATTTCATTTACAGTTTTATAGAATATGTTGGTGGTAAGGATTATAAATGGTTTCATGATAGCCAGATTAGTTTTAACATTCCACTATAGATGCATGCTAAATAATAAATGATCTGATGTCATTTCAATTCATGTCGATATACTTGTGCTAGTCACTTCAGGAAAAATTATTTATTAAATTGGCAATTTGCCCTGGAATTGAAGGGTTTTATGATATATTAGCATGTAATTTGATTGTCGTGAAAGGATGATCAAATTGTGATAAATTGTGATGTTTTGGGACGTGGTGTACCTTGTAATAGTACATTCATTTGCTTATTTTGCTGAACAATAGTTGGTGATGAAATTGAGTTTCGTACTAAAAGTAAAACAGGTACTGGTTGACTTAGATGATTATTGCGTCATGACCAGAGATTGATATTAAAGATGAATTAAGAAACAAATTCATTTTGATTAGAGGTACTACCAATGGGCAATGGCATTAGGATATTGAGTAATCTGCCTGTATGTTCATTGAGTCAAATGTTGAGGAGTGATATTGTCCAAGATTGACTTACAACAAAAGATGTGGCACTAGATAAAGTAAAATTTATAAATGTCCATTGATTAAGCAAAGATGGAAACAGGACCTATGCACCCAACCAATTGTGGTTGAAATAAGTTTTAGCGTGCTAGAATGTGTCGGTGATGTTAATGGTTCAAGAATCAAACATGAGATTCCTGCAGCAACATTTATCAAGTAATTATAGTTATGCTGTCAATTCCTCTTATTTGCTTTTATCTATTTATTTATTTTTATAAGTTGAATTGTTTGGAAAAATTGATTCTGGAAGTCAGGAATTCATTTATGACTGTTTTCATATATTATTCGCTGAAACTGCTAAGTGGACTTGAAATTTTGATCCAAGCCTTTGAGATAATGTGTAGAGCTATTGACACACCATCAAGCCCAATCTATGACCACATTTGATTAGGCCTAAAGATGCTTTTTTTTCTTGGGTGGGATGAGTGAGAGGGGGCATGTGGAATTGGTTTTTTACGCTCTAGCAGTGGACTGTTGAAATGGGAGACGTTTGGCGGTTGCTCATCTAGAAAAAGTGGCATGAACCTATGTTGAAAATTTGGATGATTCTTCTTTTAGGGTAGTGAAAAGATCAGATTTGGCTGTATTGCAATTATTATGTGCTTATTGGATTGGGATTTCCATTATACGAGTATAGTCTTCCTTTTTGTTCAAGTTTAGTCATATATTAAAGACATTGGCATCTCATGTTCTCAAAGATTGTGCATTCGGGTATAATTGCCAGAAACTTGTCGGATTGAAGTTGTAGGTGGCAGGCAGAGTTTCCTTGTTCTAGCTTCTTTTCCCTTTAATTTATTGCTGAAACTTCTTCATTCAAGGAGTCACCCACGCATTTTGATTGCTTATCTTACATTGAGACTAATTATCTGATACTTTTACCTTTGAGGTCATTTGGGTCACTGATTGCTTGTAGATTCTTTTATAGAGTTTTACTCTCCATTTTTAAGAGGTTACAGATTGTGCAGCACTTTTAGTACTTGGATTTTGCAAAATAGAATGTTTCCAATTAGGTGGTACTTTTTGGTTTTACTTAATGCAAGCTGACCTCTTCTTGTTATTTGGATTTTCATTTTGGATTTGTTTACTAGTTTCTTATATCACTTTATTTTTACTTTGGATACAGATTACATAATAGCAGAAGTCTAATCTCTGTTTAACGGCATAAATGTTTGTCAACTTCATACTCCTGAGATATTTTCAATGTTTAATATTATATGAATTCATCTCATTCCGTCTACTTAGAGTTGCTCTTAACGATGTAGAATCGAAAATATTAATTGTAGCTTCAACAAAAGTTGCTTTCGAATTGAATCTTATGTTGAAATCCCTTGGTTTCCTTTTTATGCAGAAACAGAGCATGATGGTGCTACAATGGACCTGGAAATTTGGGAGAGATGATAAGTGTTTGGTTTGTGGAAATTTCTGATGTTTGAAATTAGAATATTTTATCGGGACAAGAGACATAACTGGACGTTCGTAAGGTTTACAGTAGCGATAGTATCAACATGGGTAGGCAGCGTACTGTCCCTAGCATTTGCTATATTTCTTCTATCGTTGATTTTGCAGTGTAGCGTTCTTCGCGGAGTGTGTTGTATCTACTTCATGAACCATTGGGCTGGGCGGATTCATGACCTTCGGATTGTAGATTTTACTATGAGATCAGTGATTGCTTAAATGCTATCAGATGTGGAATAGTTTTATTATTATTATTATTATTATTAGTATTATTTAAATTTGTGATTGATCAAAAAATTGTAGTCTACTCAAAAAATAATCAGATGTGGAACAGTTGAATTTGTGATTGTTTGATATTTGCTCCTCAAGCAATATTTGTAGTTTACTTGAATAATGAACAAAGGTGTCATGTGTTAGGTTTTATGGTGACCAGTAAATGATGCTTATTCAGCTCGGTTTGAGGTTCGATTTGATTAGTAATTGACTAATTTTCAAATTGTCTACAATTGTTTAGCATTAAACGATGTGTTTGGAATGACTTTTCTAGTAGAGCTTCCGGTGCAGAGCTTTTCGTAAAAAGTTGTATAAAAAAAAGGTTTCTCAGTTAGTGTTATAAATTACAAAAAGGGTATTAACGGTATTTGTAATGAAATAAGTATACCAAACCTTTCTAATTGTTTAAGATAATGAGCATATATATAAACACTACAACATGGGATTAATGGTCATAATCTTCATCAACATTTCATTTCTCTTACTTCATAAATATCCAATCATATAAATATATATATATATATATAACACTCAAATTAATCACACAACAATCAGCCAACAAAGATCTTGGCAAACAAATTCAGAACAAATAAATTTTACCAAAAAATTAAATAAAAATTAATGAAGACAGACAAACCACATATACACCAAATAATAACATTCAAAGTTTTACATCCTTGTTGGAGGATGAGGAGGAGCAGCAGCATGAATGGCAGCTATGTACAGTAGCTGTGTAAATGAGAGGATGATTATAAATGCCTCCATAGTTCTCTGCAAAATTTTACATTTTTAATCAAAAACCACTCTTTAATTAATATTTGAAAACTGTAATTTATAAAGTGTTTATCAATCTTACCAGACGAACGTTCCGGTTGTGGAGGTCAATTTCTTTGCAAGCAAAGCTGCACACATACATACATACATACATACATATGATCAAGTTGTCTAGTTAAGCAACAAAACACAATAACACAATTACACGCCGAGAATAATAGCTTACCCAAAGGCGAGGAGTGTGAGAGTCCAAGCGATGGAAGCAGCGGTGGCTGCAGAAGGCAAGCTTTGAGTTGTCCAACTACGGATGTGGTTGAGACCAGAGACTGATGAAGCAGCACCAACAACTGCAGCTATCATAGCAAATATCACGAAAAATCCAGTGGCAGCGTTGCCCATCGGGAAGTATATAGGCGAAAAATGCGCTGGAAGTACTAAATCTGGACCTACAATATTCAAAAACAGCAAATTTTAATTAACATATGCAACAAAGTTACATGTTCCTGCTACAATATATATATATATATATAGTTAGTTAGTTAGTTAACTACCAATGACGAAACCATGGTCAATGGCTCGGTTCATAGCCCAACCACCAATGCCTAAAACAATAGCAAACATGCAGAAATTTAGACCCAAAAGCAATGTAGCAACTGATTTCAATTGTGTGTTGGCCATTTTTGTACTAAAAGCTGTTGAAAGAAGAAAGATGTGTCGATTTTCAGGCACTAAAAGTAGGATTGATCGGAATGGTTTACAGATAACAAGAGGAGTACATGTGTTTTGTGCAATTGGGGTTGGCTTATAAATGGAGTTGCTTCAAGGGTTTGGTTCTTTTCTTGCTAAGGCTGCTGTTCGGTTCCTAAAGTATTTTTTGATAGTTGTAAAGAGGTATGCTTCGTATTCAAGGCAAGCATACAAAACCCAGATTCTTGGTTTTAACATTTTTAACATTTTTTTTTTTTTTTTGGAATAATGCTCGGGAACTGACCGGCCAGTACTTAAAATATAATCGCATCAATGAAAGTGTAACAAGTGGTTCAATTTGTAAGATAAATAAAAAATAAAAATAAAAAGATTATGTGCTGCTATACTCTCATTGACGGAGTCAGTATTTTTGATACTGACCGGACAATATCCAAATATTATTTATTTATTTATTTTTCCCTTCTAAGGTGTACACTGTACATTCTTTTGGATTTCATCTTTTGTCTTCTATTGTTATTTTCATAGGAGAAATCAGAAAAAGTTATATTCTTTGCCAATTAAAGAGGTGATGTTTGCTGATAAGTTAATTTTCCGTGGACCCATTTTATTTCCACTTTTCCTTCCAAATAAGATTTGGCATATATATATATATGGGCGGCGAATCAGGATTTTCTATCGATGGAATTAAACCAAATACTGCTATAATTTTTTTTTTTTTTTCTTAAAAAAAACAACCTTAATAGAAAGTTTAATTATTAAACCATTAATGGTGCACACAAAACGGCAAAATCAAGGGTCATCATATTGTCTACATGCCTATGTGCCTATATGCCTATAGCACTCCTTTTCTTGTATAAATTTAATAACATATTAAAAACTTAGGGGCTGTTTGTTTTTTTCCCAATAAGACTTATTACCTCCTATATCTTAAATTAAGATAAATCAGTTTGTTTGTTTTTTCAACTTATATTTTATTTTAAGATATATGTCTTTTAGAAAAAGTAAAATTTTTTGACTTTTATCTTATTCAAAAAGTGATACAGTAGAGTTTTTTTAATAAATTTCCAAAAATATCTTATAACAATTCATACATTTATGATTTTGTCCGCACATAATAAAATACTAAAAATCAATTTTCCAAAAATTCTAAATTTTGAAGAAACCCTAACACAACCTAATCAATTTTATATTTGTAATAAGTCATTTAAAATGAAAAAAACAAACATATCATAATATCATAATTTTTAAGACTTATCAATATATCTAATAAATTAAGGTCTTATAAGACTTTAGACAAAAAAACAAACAGCCCCTTAATTTTTTATAGAAAAATTGCAGACATCGGCCCTGTACCTCGTTCAATTTAGCCGCCACGCTAATTTAACCATAGAATTAGCGGGAAAATTTAGAGGGAAACCCAAATAATCAAAAAGATTTAGCATCTATCATGTACTTAGCAATATTTTCCAACAATAATCCATGTACTTAATTACTTTTAGGCTTTCCTATTATTCAATACATAATGAATTGAGTAATAGTATAGACATCTCACCATTGACATCCCGCCATTATATCTTATTTGTATCCCAAATCAATAATTTATTCACATGATATATAGTGTGCGAGATAAAATCATTAATTTATTGATTGTCACATTATTGGTTTGAGATACAAAATGTTAGATATCTAGTATTATTGTTTTAATGATTTTAAAATTTGGATCATCGATCACTCTTTAAACTATAAATGTATAAAATAAAAGATTTGTCCATTATATGATTAATGTTTAAGAAAATTAAAGATGGGAAATAGATGAGATTGGTTCGGTGATAAACTTCACACATTTGCACCACAAGGTTATGGATAATTCGAGCCATCCATCCCCCTCCCCAAGAAACCTCGAATTTATGTAATATTGTAGTACTTCAAGAATAGAAAAAGACAATTAAAGATGGGTGACCCTTGAAAAGTCGGATTAACTAGGGGTGGGTTGGCATTTGATCAACTAGCAATGTGTTGGTCCTACCTTTGTGGTGGAGACCTAGGTGTGATCAAGTAACATTCGAAACATGGGCATGACGAGAGGGTTGAGTCCCTCGGGTGTCTTGCTGGGGATATTGTCGGTTTTATAGGGATAACGATCATCTTCTAGACTATGAATGTATGAATTCATAGATTTAAAGGACAACCTTTTATCTTTTTAGCATGCTCAAATGGAGAAATCTAAAGATGGGTGAGAGCCTTTATCCAACAATAAATTTATCCACAAATATATCTTATTGTAGCTAAATCCCTTCAAGGCTTTCAATGTAATACCCTTCAAATTTAACTTTACTATTTAATAACCCAAATTAAAATTGGTTAATATGTATTAAAAGAAATAAAAAATTGGTGTCCTATGGTGTAGCCAGGGTCGAAGCTAGGACTTATTGTCCGGGTGGGCTAAATTATGTATACTTTTTTTTTTTTTTATACCACATGCGGTGTGACAATTAGAATTTGAGACATTATCATGCTGAATGAAGGTAATTTCACACCTAAATCATACTAGGTGGTAGTACAAAGTTTTTTTTAAGCAAACCTTACGATACAAATTTTCCAATTTAAAGTATGTACCTAGATAAGAAAGATATTATGGTCTTTGTCCTAAAAAAATTTTGAAATGATTCACTACAAAACAAAGAAAAAAAAATTGTGAAATAAACTTAATGCGTACTTGTTTAGATTTTAGCAAAGGAGGTAAGGTTTAAAATTTGTTTATTTTATTTATGGAATAAACGGAGAATAAAGATGAAATGAAAACTTTAATGTGTTTGATTTTTTTTTTTTTGAAACCGAAACTTTAATGTGTTTGAGTGTCAATAAAAATATGAGTATATCACACTAATAAATCTATTGAGATTATCACAATTAAATTAAATTAAATAATAAACGAGACTATTTTTATGACTTATCAACTATCAAACAATATTAATTTTGTCATTGTGTTATATTTATATTTTTACTTTTTTTTAAACAAAGGAAATAACAAATTAAACTTATTAATTTTTTTTTTTAGAAAAAGCTAGCCTAAAGCCCAGGCTAATTTGTTAATACCTCCACCCTTGGGTGTAGCTCTTGCTGGTATATGAACGAGCTTGGACTTGAGCAAATAACTCCTAAGTACTCGAATCTTAACAATAGTAAAAAACTTTTTTTTTTAAAAAAAATTCTGGTCTAGAATCTAGATAGGTATTTATATATATATATAAATGGTTAATATGTCAAAACCCAAAAGTCAAAACTCAATAAGAGCAAAACGCTACGTTTAGCTAGAGGAAAAGAGACCCAAGTGACCATATAAATTCAGACGAAGCGGTGCATATGAATTTCGCAGTCTCTCTTTCTCTCTCGCCCGTCCCTAGCTTGGTGACCGTTACTCTGATAAATCACAAAAGCAACCATGTCGACATTTCGCGCCATATCTCAAAACTTGAAATCCCCACCCAAATTTCTCTCAAAACACTTGATGGATTTCAAGACTTACTCCAAACAAAGCATTTCCTCTTATAAAATTTCACTCCACAATCACATCAGAAACCAAAGATTGGACCAAGCCCGGACACTTTTCGAAAATATCCCATCGCCTAGCGCTCAATTATTCACTATATTGATCGCAGGTTACGCACAGAACCATAGACTTAATGATGCATTGAAGCTATTTGATAAAATGCCTGTTAGAGATACGGTTTCTTGGAATTCAATGCTAAAGGGTTGTTTAGATTGTGGCGATTTCGCCATGGCTACAAAGCTTTTCGATGAAATGCCTGAGAAGAATGTTGTTTCTTGGACCACGATGGTTAATGGGTATTTGCGATATGGTGCAGTAGATAAGGCTGAGTGGTTGTTTTTTAACATGCCTGTGAGAGATATGGCAGCGTGGAATTCGATGCTATATGGGTATTGTTGTAACGGGAGAGTTGATGATGCTTTACGGTTGTTTGAAGAGATGCCTTGTAGGAATGTGATTTCGTGGACTACTATGATCGGTGGGATGGATAACAATGGGAAGTCGAATGAGTCTTTGATTCTTTTCCAGAAGATGTTGGCTTCTGGTATAGTGCCCACTTCAAGCACGTTTTCTTCTCTGTTGACTGCTTGTGCTAATGTGTTGGATTTATTTCTAGGGATGCAGATTCATGGTTGTGTCATTAGAATAGGGCGTTGTTTTGATGAGTTTATATGTGCTCCACTTATAACATTTTATGCTAACTGCAAGCGAATGGAGGATGCATGCAAGGTTTTTAATGAAAATTTGCATATGAGTGTGGTGGTTTGGACGGCTCTTTTGACAGGGAATGGTTTGAATCATAAGCATGAAGATGCATTGAAGATTTTTGCTGGCATGATTAACATGGGTATTTTTCCAAATCAATCTACATTTACTAGCGTTTTGAATTCATGTTGTGGTTTGGAAGATGTTGATCAGGGTAAAGAGATTCACACGGTGGCTATCAAGTTAGGTTTGGAAAATGATGTCTTTGTTGGTAATTCTCTTATTGTCATGTATAGCGAGTGTGGAAATGTGAAGGATGCTTTGGCTGTATTTAGGAAAATTGGTGAGAAAAATATCGTGTCTTGGAACTCTATGATTGTTGGAAGTGCCCAACATGGGTGTGGCCAGTGGACTTTGACACTCTTTAGCCAAATGATACGTGTAGGGGTCAATCCAGATGAAATCACATTCACTGGCTTACTTTCTGCTTGTAGCCATTCTGGGTTGTTGCAGAAAGGAAGATGTTTTTTCGAGTATATTAGTAGATACAGATCTAATGATATGAAGCTTCAACACTATGCTTGTATGGCAGACATCTTGGGTAGATGTGGGAAGTTAGAGGAAGCTGAAGAGTTAATTAGAAATATGCCTATGGAAGCAAATTCTATGATATGGCTAGCCTTGCTTAGTGCATGTCGGATGCATTCTAATTTAGACGTGGCTGAAAGAGCAGCACAACGCCTTTTAGATTTAGAGCCTCATTGTAGTGCCGCTTATGTTTTACTGTCCAATTTATATGCTTCAGCTGGGCAATGGAATGATGTCTCAAGAATGAGAGTGAAGATGAAACAGTGGGGAATCGTTAAACAACCAGGATGCAGTTGGGTTACTTTAAGGGGAATGAGGCATGAGTTTCGTTCTGGAGATAGGTGGCACCCACTCAGCGAAAAGATATATCAAAAGCTAGAATGGTTGAGAGGAAAGTTGAAGGAATTTGGCTATACTCCTGACCAAAGTTTTTCTCTTCATGATGTTGAGGATGAACAGAAGGAAGAGATGTTGTCTTATCATAGCGAGAGACTTGCAGTTGCATTTGCATTGATTAGTACAGCGGAGGGCAGTCCGATAACAGTGATGAAAAATCTTCGTGTGTGTGGGGATTGCCATTCTGCCATTAAGCTTATAGCGAAGATTGTGGGGCGTGAGATTGTTGTAAGAGATTCTAACCGTTTTCACCACTTCAGAAGTGGCACTTGTTCTTGTGGGGATTATTGGTAGCTTTATATGGGATTTTGCAGTATGAAATGTTTCTGATCTCCGTGACAACTGCAGATTTCTACTGATTATCTTGCCAAAAAAGTTCAGGTATATTTTATATGACGTTTAATAGACCGTCTGAGCCAGCTTAGGTTTCAACTAGAGGAACCTAGTGAAAATGTTGGGCATAATATAATGCTCTGGATAGGAAGAGGCTCAGCCAGTAGACAAATTGCATTGACTAGAGTCACCTTAATTTTCCCAAAAATTCATTCCAAGGAGAACTCCAGAAATCCAATGAGGTGATCAAAATCAGATGACATCTTTACAGTTTCAAAATAAGGTGAAACCGGGGTTTTCGGATAATGGTAGGTTTTAACACACGACAAGAGGGTTTTATCTAATTCTAGAACCACAAAGTTTTTTCGATTTTGATCTACTTCAGGAGGGTTTTAGAATTCTCCTTCCTTACTACATATAATGGTAGTAGCATTAGGATTAAAAGCTTGATATGCTAAGAAAATGAAGACAAATTACAATTTATTAAAAGCTCTCTTGCCTGCTTGTTGATCTCATGATTATGCTGTCGGAGAGTGATCGAGTGCTTGAAATGTTTCAACCCTTCAGATCTTCACTTGAGTTTCATGAAGTTGAGAAACCGGTTTATCAACAAGTTCATTTATCTACTGCAGATGGCAGACACAGAATTGAAGAACAACAAAAACTTGGAAGGGTGGTCAATGGATGGGAGTAAACAGAAGGAAAAGTTGATCAATGAAAGCCAACTTGATGAACTGCTTGATAAATTCCTGGGTGAGATCTTTCATTTGAAAATGATTTTCAAGGATCATGGTCTGCCTGATTCAAAGGTATTGAAAGATCAAGCATGGTCTATTCTGAAACCAGGGCATAAACAATATGAGGAGGATGTGGACGCTGTAGAATGAAGGTAAACGAATTGGGGGTGTTATCTTCAATATTTATACATGGATCAGAAGACGTGGATGAATCTATGAAACAAGAAATGGAGTTGAAGATATCTGAACTCTGGGACACAATTGAAAGATGCAGAGGAGGTGCAGACCATGATCCTTGAAAATCATTGACCTGGTAAAGATTTCAAAAGCTACCTAGTTCTACTCCTATCATAAAACCCAAAATCTTGTCCAATGCAGAGACGATGGCATTAGCATTATCAATTCGAAGTACATGTAGACACCATCCCACCGCTTGGTTTGCCTTATGCCCCAATGTTGTCAGCACAGTTCACAGTGGCATCCTCAACAATTGTCTTCACTTGCTCGCTTGGACATTTTTGTCTGCTTGAGGAGTGAACAACAATTGATTCTGATATTCTATTTGGTCTATATTTCCTGCTAATTGTTTTGATCATACAAATGCTGAAATTTACATATCAAATTTTGCTGGAAATGAACTTCTCTAAGTTGATTGTTAAAATTTATCGGTTAAATACTCAAAGTTCATCTATATACTTCATCTGTGCTTTTCACTGTGTAACATGATGGGGTGAATTCTTTCTCCAAAATGAATTACATTACTGAATTATAAATAAATCTGCAATGGGGAATTTAATGTGAGATTAAATGATTTCACAAGTGGTCATACTTTGAAAAGGGCATGGGAGTATGTAGTAACAGAAAACATGTCATTCAAACAAGATATTAAGATGAATAATTATAATTATCGACATTCATAATTAAGGGTCAGTTTGATATTGCTGTAACTTTTATAATAATTACCGTTACCTATGCTGAAAGAATAATCAGCTGTGAAGTTAATCAGTAGAAACAGTATACATATGTTTGATAATTTTATTACAAAAGTGATGAGATTAATTACAATGACTAAAATATACATAAATTTATGATCCTATTGTTTTCCATAAAAACAATAAAAAGATTTGTAAAAGATTTTATTAATTAAATCAATATTTAAATAGAATATTTAATTTTGAGATGAAAGAAGGTGATTTTATAAGGATAATAATGATATTTTAAAATATGTATTAAATGTTGAAATATATTATTCTATAATCACTTTTAAAAAGTAATCACTTATCTACTTCTCAAAATCATGTCAAAACTTACTAGATTATCAATTAATTAATTTTGGAAATTTTACCAAATATCATTTTATGTCAAAATTATAAAATAATCTAATTTTAACTTTTCAAAAGTAATACCAAACTGGTCCTTAGGTGGCTGGTAGTCTCCTCCCAATAAAACGAATGGGAGGAGGCCAGGACCTCCACCCTACAATCGAGTGGAGGCAAGCCGACCTCCTCTGATAGTATCCCAATGAGGTGTTGCCTCCTCCTCCTATTGGTCCTCCAATTTAGGATTTGGTGAAATTATAATAATTGTATTTTAGGTAATAATAATTGTATGAGGTTGTTTTAATAAATTGATGTCAATTTGTTAGTCCGGAATTAATTTAAGTGAAAAGTAAAGATTAAAAAAATTAACTTTTTCTCATTTAACATGTTTTTAGCTTAATTTAAGATTTAAGTTTAAAAAAAGAAGGAAAAAAACAAAAAACAAACTTAAACCATTTAATTCTAATACTTATATTTACGGTTTTTTTTTTTTTTTTTTTTTTGGTTGTTGTCTTAAGACTGAACAATCCTAAATTTTTCTAAAGATTGAATAGGGACTGAAATCTGAACTTGAATGACTTGTGTGTTTTTTTTTTTCCTCACATCTAAATGTATTGTCAACACGTTTATTTTTTAAAAGTAAAACTGTCTAAAAATAAATAATTTTACATTTATACCCATGTTAAACAATTATACATATAATATGGAATAAAAACAATCCATTAATAATTATATAAAACACATATAATCATGATTTTCTTCTTCGATTACAAACAAACTTCATTTTTACTAAGAAAAGAATTTTTTTTTTTCAAAAAATAAAAGGGGCAGCAGGAAAACTCACACAAAACACTCTAAAAATATAATATATAAATACATCACCCTAATATCATAATAAAGTATTGAATTAAACATCAATATGAGAAGTGATTATAGTTCTTTTTTATTTTTAAAGCTATTTAAAATAATTAATATATTAAAATAAAGATTTCTATACCATATATAATTATTATGAAATTGAAAATATGCTATATATGAGGGATAATATTGGAAGAAAAGATTTTGGATTGCATTTAATGCAATTCAGTGATTTGCAATCAAGTGAAAAATTATAATTTTTTACTTTTTATTTTAAGTTGCTTTTTGATATTTTAAAGTTGTTTGACTACTTAAACAAACAAACAAAACAACTTAATAATTATTATTCAGACCTATTAAGTTTTAAGTGGAAAAAACAAACGACCCCTTAACCTTTTTAAATGCCATAATTATGCATAGGCTGTAAATGACTAAACTAAAAGAAAATTTAATCAATTTAATTATATTTTAAATACATATTTTAACTAATTATAAAAGTTCTAGGTGCATAATTATCTTTATGATGCAAAATATAATAATGAAAAACAAATAAACAAAATTAAACATAATGTATATATGCATGGATGCTTTCGTTCAGGTTTTTTTTTTTTTTTTTTTTTTTTTTTTTGAAATAGACATTGACGATGATTTTGTTTTTTATTCTTTTAAGAAAATAATTTTTTTGACATGAGAAATGTAATTTTGTTACAACAAAATATATATTACATTTAGAAGTCGATGAAAGTCTATCGATGTACAATATTTATGGAAGTCTTTTAAAATGAAATTGAAAGTTTTTCATAAAATCTAATAGTCTATAGAACAAAACAAAATCCATGAATTCTACAAAAGTCATTCACTTTAAAAAGTCTACAAAATCTTTTGAAATCCAAATTAAATACACACCTAATTTTAAATAATGAAATTTATAAAATACTTTAAAAACGATGTGTATATAATGTAAAATGGTTTTAAAGCTCATAAGAAAATAACTGAATATATCAAAATATGCATATAAGCATTTTATTTTTGATATGTTTATGAAATTATAAGAATTAAATAAATAAAATGGTATGCAAAAAGTAAATAAGAAACATAGATATTTAGAAATAATTAAAGAACTAAATTGTTTTATTTTTACCTGGCATGAATAACACGATCATATTTATATTAATAAAATTTTAAAAATAAAAAATGAATGTTCTTCATTATCAAGAGAGATAAAGATGAAGATTAATTTCTTTCTCATGTCAAGTTAATTAGTTTTTAAATTAAAATTTTCATTTTTTCCTTGGTAGAATTAGGAGAAAGACTATATCAACTGTTACCCTGGAAACCCAATACACATATATTACCATCATATTTGCAAGATATTTGAAATTATATAGTTTATTGTGACTTACGACAGTGTTGACAAAGTGATATGTAAAGGCTATAGCCCCCAATATCAAAGACAGTTTTCATATTAAAGAAATTGCACATCCTAAAAAGCTTACATTTTAAATTCATACTAATCATCTCTACTAATGAATACAATTTTCCACTATACTTATTCAATAAAACCAAAATATATATACGCATATAACCATACTATTGTGTTTTGATGTTGTAAGAATACAACTGCCGAGATAGTAAAGTAGGGGTGTGCTAGAAAGACTACTATCACATGAAGTAACTTCTCACAGAACATTGTAGTGTGACAAAGAACATAAACAACAATGATAACATAATCTACTTCACCTAGGAAACGATAAGAAAATAATAGAAAACGAGTAACTTATGTCTTTTGCTTGTGAATCATTTTGTCTTCTTGTTTTGGTTTTGATTTAAAGAACAATGAGGAAATAAAATTTATTAGGTTCCCTAAAATAGTGGACATGGTCATTCATCATAAGAAGAAGTTTTCGTGATAGGTTTAACCTAAGGCCCTCCCGTGTAATCCACTGATTTCCACTTTTAAACATATCTTTAATAACGGCAAATGATTACATTCTCCAAGTTGTATCATTCTACAAGACAGGGAAATAAAAGATCTACGCAAGAGCTACAAGTTTATCGGATATACCCAAGATGAAATTATTGTCTAAAGTCTAAACTCTGAAAGTGAATTATATTTTTTAAACAGTATAGAAGAGACAAATTTATGTTTTTCACACTGCATCACAACGTGGCTTAGGTTTTTGTAAAAAACCGATTTGGTGATAGCTAGGGATGGGCATGAGTTGGTTTGGGTTGGGTTTGACTATACCCAAACCAAATCAAATCATTATAAAATCGGTTTATTTTTTTACAACCTAAACCAAACCAAACCATTTATAAGATAAAACCAAACCAATCCAATCCAAACCAATAAAAATCAGTTTGGTTCGGTTTGGTTTAACGGTTTAAGAAAATAATTACATTATTTTTTATTTGAATAAATTTAATAATACAAAATTATCAATATAAGTAGTTAAACCAATTATCAATAACATAAATAATAATACTAATTTATAATACTAAATTTAACTCAAGTGCAGAACGATAATCGTTAAAAATAAAATAAAAAAATTCAAGTGTAGAACGCCTAAAACTTATAAAATAAAACTAAATTGTTGAAGCTTTTAAATTAATAATATCTATCACCGTCGAAGCAACCACTTTGAAGTTTCGAAGATCACTTAATCTTGTTGTATTGGGTTAACTTTAGTTTTTATTTGTTTTCCCCGATAATTTAATTAATAATATATATATATATTTAAGTATGTAATGGTTTGGGTTGGGTTATACAGCTTGATAAAACACAACCCAAAAACCAACCCAAACCAATTGAGTTGCTCAAAAACAACCCAATCGGTTTATTTTATTTAACGAAACCAAATCAAACCAACCCGTTTAAATTGGTTTGGTTTGGGCTGGTTGATCGGTTTTACGGTTTGGGTGCCCACCCCTAGTGATAGCAATGATATATACACCTTTAAGAGTTATGTAGACTCAAATCTTATAGATTAGTAACAAACAAATGTTGTAACATAAAACACAAATGTTGACCTCATGTCCAAAATTCTTGGTCACTTAGATTCTACACCATAGTAGTGTTGTATCAATATTCAAAAAATGATGGAAGTAATAAGAATGTGTAATGATTGGGAAATTTAGAGATAAATTTAATGATTTAGTGGTGTCCATAATAAATAATGCGTGTCTTAATGTATGGAATTATTTCTCAAGAGTTCTATTTAATTTAGAGTCCTTTTTACAATTTGAGTCCTTATTACAATTGCTTGCAATTTCCTTTATATTTAGAGTCTGTAACAACATTTGGAATTAATCAAAAATATTACAATTTTCTTATCCAAATTCTATTCTCTCTGTCTAACAAATTCTCTCTCTTCTCTCTACAATTCTCGATCTAATCTCTCTCTCTCTCTCTCTCTTATATGTTCTTCAAACTATTTTTCAGCCTTCAATTTCCAAAATCTTCAAACCTGCAAAATCGATCCAAAAACATATCAAAAATACAATTAAAATGCCTATGGCATGACAGAATGCTAAGGAAAAACCTATAATCAATGATAAAAACCCATAAAAATTGACATTTTAAGGTACTAGTACCCCTTTGCTAGCCTTACATCAAAGACACAATTACATTATGAGGGTTTTAAAGTAGTTCTTTATGCTCAAGTTTACCCATTGTTGTTGAATCTCTAAATTATAAGAAATGTCTGTTGTTTGACCCAACGAGCCACTATGGAGTTAGGAAAGAGCTACTTCACTAGAGTATGGTCAACAAACAACTATGGAGTTAGGAAGGAGCTACTTAACTAGAGTATGGTTAACAAATTGGCCATTATCCAGAAAGAACATATTTAAATGAACAATTTACAACTCAGTTTATAGATTCTTCATTTGGGCTTAAAGATTTCTCTGTCAAACGTGCAAGGCATTTAGGTTTTTGTTAGAAAGATTTTTCTCAAAAAGGTTATGATATTGTAGGATATTGTATAGATTACTTAGTTAGAGTAGATTGATGTTACATATCATATATCAACGAGTTCATCAAAATGTTCTAGATTGTATCAACACAAGGCACAACAAGAAAGGGTAATGTATAAGGTCAACTATAATCAGGATAGCGAATAGCTAAAAATGATGACCCTAAATCCATTTCGGTGAGATTGCAAACCCCTGAATCTTACATTTATTCTAATTTTCGATTCATATTAATGAATGAATTAAGCTATTGCTTTCATATCATAGTTATAGATATATTACATACATGTAAATTTTGCTTGATTGTGATTTGACAAAAAAAAAAAGTATAGGATGTAGAGAAATGTTTCACCTAGTCACATTTAACATGCCACAATTTTAGTGCTTTAATTAAACTTAACAATTTCATTTTATTAAAGTACTAACACTAAAATTGCTTTATTCTTAATTTCTTATGGAACTAAATTGCTTTATTTTTACAAGAGCACGAGTAGAACGATCATATTTATATTAATATATCCAACCTTAGCAACTTTCGAACCAATCTCTAACCTTCCCAAATTCCTTTCCAGATTGTTCGCCCAACTCTCGAATGGATTTGTCTTCCACAATTCTCTTGTCTACATCATTGAAATTTTTTGCCTTCTCCTTCTGCAACCTCTCTAGGATAGATTCTTCATTATCAAATTGACACATCAGGATAAGGAACCCCACACTTTTTTTTTTTTCTAGTTTTTTTTTTATGGTTTTTTTCACTTCATTCAATTGCCGTGATTTTTTTCTATTGTGGCAATGGTATTAACAAGTTGTGTTTTTTGCGACAACAACCGTTTTACCCAGATATTGGTCGCATGAGAGCAAACTAATCCATCTTTATTAGTTAATTTAAGGAGCACACAGATTACCAAAGACTGAGAATTCTCAGCCTTTGATAAACAACGGTAGAGGATCTTAGTCTTTGTTTATGGAGGGAAAGTTTTTTTAAGCTCTTGATGGTCATTAGCTCACAGAGACACCTAAGCAACCATAATTCTATATATTATACCTCATATATTTATTATTATATTTTTCGAAAGAAACAATTCATTAAAAACTAAAACAGCATAGGGAGCAATAACATCATCTAAATAAATTATTAATTATTGCATATATTAAACTAAATTGTACGAATATTGACACCCATAAATATGATAAGCACACTCATATTTATAAGTACATCCAGTCTAAAATTTAAAATTAAAACATTATTATAAACACACATCTTAATGCCAATAGTACCCTTATTTAAATGTATGTTTTCATTTTAATACAATTTATTTATAAACTCTCTTAAGTTATTAACACACCCAATTTCATAAATTATAAATTCTTAAGATCTCCAGGCTTGAAAACATTGTGACGCCACAAGGAAATTCAGTGTCAACGGAGAGCAAATTGTGACGCTGTAAGGATTAATCGAACAATAATAGTTCTTGATCTAGATTAAAACCCCAAACCTATCTGATTTTGACTAAATTCATCTTCTGAATTGCAAGAAGCAACAACGAAAGTAAAAAAGAAATTTTGAGAGGAAGAGAGAGAGAGAGAGAGAGAGAGAGAGATACATAGATGTTTGCAATTGTAGCACAAGAACGAAAGCAAAAAAGAAAATTTAGTCTTAGAGAGAGCAGTGTCTGACACCCAATTTATTTATATCTCGTAATTTATAAATTCACTCATATAGTTCATAGTACATTTGACTCCAACATTGTTCATACTCCGTTGAGAATTTAGAAAAATTCGATAATTGTTCCAATAATGGGATATGTACTGCTATCTTTTTTTAAAATAAAAAAAAAAATTACTTCTCACTTTTTTTATTGATAGAGTTCATAAAAAAAATAAAAATAAATAAATAAATAAGTACGTACCTCTGTATGATCAGAGTCCTTTGGAAATTTTTTTTCCATTACTTTGTTATATGATAATGAGAGATTTTGATACTTGAAATAAAATTAGGGTTTAATCAGACTTTATTTATTTATTTATTTATTTAATATAAAAAAAAGTGATATAGTTGAAGATATTTGTGTAATTAATGGGTGTACATATTATTTTGTTTATTTTTAATTAAATTGATTTATCCTTATTGGTAAATTCTTAATTTCTTATTGAGATATTCTTATAATTAATTTTTTTATTAAAATATGAGTGTGCTTATCATATTTATGAGTGTCAATAGCAACACTCTAAATTAAAATGTATAAAGTTAAAAATGGTCTATCCACTTAGGGAGCGGAGGGAATAAATGCCTAGTGGGCCAAAAATAATAATAATAATGACCCTAGTTTTGTAGAGCTAAAAAATTGAATTACTACTTCTGATTTTGGTGTTAAAAGAGTCAAACACTCATGTATATATAGAGTCAAACACCAATAGTCGGTAATTATGACTATTAATTATATATATATATATATATTTTGAGGGGAGCAAGAAATTACAAGGAAACCCGGCATTCAGCCGAAACAAGTGAATTAATACACGAAGGAAACTCCTCCAGCCAAAACAAATCCTCAACAACAGAGAGGCCGTTTTTGGCTAAAACGTGGGCTATCTGATTAGCCTGACGAGGGACGAAATTCACTGAGCCACAACGAGCTTGTACACACAGCACCTGTATATCAGCAATAACACCACCAATTTCATAATCCAAAGACTTACCCCTACTAATCCAATCCACTACCACTTTAGCATCCGAATCAAGTCGACAGGGACCTAAACCAGTATCATACGCCAACTGGAGACCACACCTCATGGCAATTGCTTCGGCCACTTGTGGAGAAAACGACGCTTCAAAACTCTAAGAACTACAAGCCATGACCAAACCACTCGAATCTCGAATAATAATACCAACACCAACCCTTCGTCCAACCCTATCCAACGCAGAATCACAATTAATTTTATACAAATTTGGATCAGGGGGTTGCCAACCAGAAATCTCAACAGCAGGTACAGCAGCAGAACCAACTGAGACCAACCCCACACTATCAAACTTGTCCACAAAACCTGCTGCCCATGCCACAATATTCACCTCCCTATCCACTGCCATATCATGCACCACAACATTCCTCACAGACCACGTTTTCCACAGACCAACACACAACAACCTCAAATCCTTCAGAGAAAGCAACAAAAAACAACCAATCATAAAATCAAAAAAATGAGACTTATTCTTATGAATATTCGCCAGCTTAGGAAACCAAAATTTGCATACCGTTTTCAAGCAGCTGCAAGTCCATAGCCCGTGAAGGATAGATTCGCTTTTACAATTGCACATAGGACACCGTACATCGACAGGAACCTTACGCCTAACCAATACCTCATAAGAAGGAAGCATATGAGACAAGCCTTCCACAAAAATTTTTTAATTTTAGAAGGTAATTGCAGCTTCCAAACAGCCTTCCACCAAGCACAATGTACACTAGAAAAAACTGAAGAAAAAGAAGAACCAGTATCCGAACTCAGAGAGCAGCCCAACCTATACCCACTCTTAACTGAATATGCACCAGTTTGCTCAAAATGCCACTGAACAGAATCAACAGCTCTACTTCTCCCAAGAGGGATATTTAAAATCGCTGAAACATCATCATCCCAAAACACACCTTTGATCAACTCCAAATTCCACTCACCAGTAGCTGAAATAAGCTGATTCACTGTAGCATTCAAACCCAAAACAGGCGGATAAATAGGGCAAAAAGTGGAAGGCCTCGGAATCCATTTATTCGTATAAATGAGGATTCGAGAACCATCACCCACTCGCCATCTGGTTCCTGCATTCAAAATCTCCTTTCCCCACATGAGACTCTTCCACAAAAAGGAATCTGCCATCTTCACTTCAGCATCCAGAAAATCAGAATTCGAAAAATAACGACCTTTTAATACACGAGCAGCCAGCGAGTCTTTCTTTGACATAATACGCCAACATTGGTTAGCAAGTAATGCTTTATTAAACATTTCCAGGTCTTTAAACCCCATTCCACCCTTCTCTTTAGACTCACATAAATTCGACCACTTACACCAATGTATTTTCCTAGAATTCCCCTTCGAACCCCACCAAAATCGAGCACATAGCCGATATATCTCACTCAAAAGACCTTTCAGCAGCTGAAATAAATTCATCGTATAAGAAGGAATGGCTTGTAAAACAGGCTTTATTAAAATCTCCTTACCTCCAGCCGAAATGAACTTATCCCGCCAACCTTTAATCTTATCCCAAATCCTAGCAGTTATATCAGCAAAAATCTCCTTCTTCCTACGCCCTGTAAAGCACGGCAATCCCAAATACCGTTCATGACAATCCACAACACCAATACCAATCACTGTCTCCAGCATAGCCCGATCAACTAAAGACAGCGAGGGACTAACACAAAAAGCTGATTTGCTGTAATTTATAACTTGCCCAGAAGCTTTAGCATACCTACATAAAATTGTCTTAATAGCCTCACAATTAGCTACAGTAGCTTTAGCCAACAAAAGGCTATCATCCGCAAAGAAAAGATGGGATATAGCTGGACCATTACGGCTACATCTAAACCCCTGAAGCTCTCCACACACAACAGCCTGATTAACTAAAATCGAAAAACCTTCAGCACAAACTAAGAAAAGATATGGGGAAATAGGATCACCTTGGCGAAGACCACACGAAGGGATAACTGAACCACAAACCTCACCATTAAGAATGAAGGAATATGATACCGACACCACACATCGCATAACTAACCTCACCCATCGCTCCGAATAGCCCAGCCTTAACATCATATTTTCCACAAAAGACCACTCAACACGATCATACGCCCTAGACATATCTAATTTGATAGCCATAGATCCCCTTTTCCTTTTCTGCCTTCTCTTGATTCTATGAATACACTCAAATCCCACCATAATATTCTCCGTAATCTGTCGTCCTGATATAAAAGCTCCTTGCGACTCAGATATAACCTCATCAAGCGAAAAACGAAACCTATTATGTACTTACTACATCCTTCATGATATACTGATATATTCCGACTATTGTACTATCTCTATATCACTTTGATATTAAAAAAAATATTGGGTTTATAATTTAAACCTAATAGGCTTTATCCTCCTATAGGGAGGTGCTATGGCTGATTCCTTGGCTTGTTGTTAATTTTCATGTGTAATGTTTGGTTTTATATATCAAAAAAAAAAAAAAAAAAAAAACTAATTGTGTCTAAATTTATTTAAAAAAAAACAATAAAAAATAAAACACAAAACCCGTAACATTTTAACAACAAAATTATCAACCAAGTTCAACAGCAATTATCATTTTTTTTGTTTCCACTTTTACTATTAGAAATGAGCAGCCCCGTGCCTTAATCATGTCGAACATCCTAAAAAAAAAAAAAAAAAAAAACTGAGACTAAAAAGTAAAAACCGACCATATTATTTGGATTTATTTTACTTGCAGAATTTGCGAAGTAAATGTCTCTCCCTACATATCCCATTTTGTGTCATTTTAATTTTGTAGTATTGCGTTCGATTTTATACCCTTGTATTGAACTTTAATTTTTTTGAGGTAATTAGTGAATGATGATTGTTAATTACCATATATAATACTTATGTTTTTAAGCTATTACTTTAATTTGAAATTAGTTATGCTTTGTGGGTTTATATTGATTGTTTTTATTGTTTTTATTGTGTTATTGATTATTATTATTATTTTGCAAAGTTTACATTTTGAATTTAGAAGTTGTGATAAGTAGTGTTACGATACTTATCGATAATAAACAAGTCCTAATTCAGTTTCTTTTATTATTATTTTATTTTTTAATAATATTATTAAAATTTAGTATTTTCAACCAAGACCCCGTTAAATTAAGCTTATATTGTAAGACTTTGTTTGATTTTTCCACTTAACACTGAATGACACTTAATGTGTTTCCTTCAGTTATTATGTTTGATTTTTTAAGTAGTAAAACCACTTAATGAGCACCTAAAACCACTTGTTTTGAAAAGTGAAAATTTTTCACTTTTCACTTAACACAAATCTAGGAGAATTTAATACAAAATTTTACTTCCAAAACTATCCTCACCAATTTAATCTATTTCCTGCTCTTGCCTTTTCCTTTTTTTTTTTTTTGGTCTTGTTGGTGTGGTTTGGTTGTTTGCTTTTGTCGCTGTTTGTGCTCTGCTCTTGGGTTGTTGTTGCCCTTTTAATAAATGTTTACTGTTCAAAAAAAATAAAATGATATTCATGTTGTTATTCATTGATAATGATATTAAATTTAGAACCTAAAAAAAAAAAAAAAACCAATCTATTCACAAACCAACCAATCCAGAATAATATAATTTTGAATAATTATTAATAAGTAAATAAATTTATTTTATAATTAATTTACATGTTAGAGTTGTCTCTAATATATTAAAATATAAATATATAACAAATATAGTTAGAAGGATATAGAGGTAAAAGTATTTATTTTCAGATATTTATAACTTCAAAAAACAAACAACCTATCATTTATGTTCAGTTTTCAGTGAAAAAAACAAATATGTTTTTCAGTTTTCAGTTTTCAGTTTCAGTAACTATTCAGCTTTCAGTAACATTCAGTACTGTTCAGTCTTCAGATAAAAAATCAAACGGGGCATAAGTCTTCTATCAGTCACACATTATAAATCTGAAAGAACACTCAAAATGTTGTTGAATCTCCTTACAAAACTTCACGTTTGTAATTTCAGGGAAATGGAATACGGATCACAAAAAACTCTTCAAAAAACTCTCCAGCTTCTCACAGATACAGCAAGTGTAAGTTCTTGATAAAACAATGAAGACCATTACAAGTTGCAATTGTATAATTCTTAATTAATTAAATTATTTTGAATTGTTTACAGGAAACTAAGGAACAATATGTTCAATGGCTCATTAAACTGGTGTATTATCTCCTAATTAATCTTTTGATAAATTTGTAACTAGAAAAAAACAGCTTAATTGTATATATATAAAGGGCAATTCCCAAATAAGTCTCGGACTCTCTTTTTACGATTTCAAGTAGCTTGTAACCTTTACATAACTGACGGAATTGGTTCTCATATTTTTTAGGATTTTTTTTAAAAAAAATATCAAATTGGTCATAACATGCATCAATTTCAAGTGTATAATGATTTGATGAAAAAAATAATAATAACAATGAATTTCTTTAAAAAAAAAAAAAAGCTATGAATTTATTTAATTGAAAGTCTAATATTAATTGATCACGTATGTTAGTGTGTATGCATGGAATCAATTCATTCAATTGTCTATTGTGCTTCAAGAGCCTCGAAGCAAGATAAACAACCGCTCATTCAATCCGATAATGTCTTAATTATATTTGAGTCTTCGTCACAATATATAGTATCAAAAATAATTGTTAATTAGTTTCTGAAATTATAGATAGTAATTGGTGTGATTTTAAATTATTGTATCATATATTAAGATTGTGATTAAAGATATATGGGCAATTGAAGAATTTGAATACATGAAAGAGGGAGCCAGCTTTGCTAATATAATGAGCTTGGCCCAACTGGCTGTCCAGACTAGACTTCATAGCAAGGGTCGGGTAGGGTCATAATCATAAAATTCAAAATAAAACAACCTGTTTGTCTTTCTCGGGTCGGGTGGTATTGGTATTTGGTAGTTTCATCTTTCATGGCAAAGAAAGTCTCTCAGCTCGGCCCCTGGAACCAAACTCTGTAGGTACAGGTACGCACTCCATCTTTGATATTCTCCATCTTTACTGGGTGAAAATTCTTATCTGTCAAGATTGAAGCTTTGACTTTGTTTTGACTATTTGACCAAACTTCAATAACTGCTTGTTAAAATCTCAAATTAGCATGTTGAAACTAATCGTATGCTTTGTTGACCTAACTATTCTCCAATAAATAAACGGAAAGTAATCTATTAAAAACTATGCTCCAACCACATAAGTGGAATATGGTGGAATGTGAATGTGACGCCCCGATATTTCATTTTATAAACCTTCTCCGTACTTCCATCTTGCATGTAATAAACTCTTAACTCCTCTCCATATGCTTTTCTTCCATAAAAACTGCACTCCGCGTATTCTTCAATGAAGTATATGCAATTAGACTTGCAATAATTATCGAAAGATATTTCAACTGATATAGATGAATTTCGGCTAAGAAAAAGAGTTCTTTTGCCCAAATCCTTTATCTCCGTCCATGTATTGGTGCTCAAATCCACACTAAAAACCCAGAATCTATGAGTATAATAACTCCTTCCCATCCTTCCCATAACAACCAATAATGCTCCTTCGGATTCAACCATGTATAAACTCTCTGGCTCCAGTTTAGAGAGTTCATCAGGTATGTTCCCCACTTGTGTCACAGTTGGATTATCACTCCAAACATCACAAACATGTATCTTATTGAAATAATCTATAGCATAAAACTTCTCCTTATAATAAACAACATCAAGGAACAAGGATTCCCACAAGTTTACTTTAGTCCAAGTTTTATCGCCGGGTCTACAGTATGCCAAACATCGTATATCATCGTAAATAACCATCACTGTGTAGTCTGACGTAGATGAAGGACTCGTTGATAGAACGCATTTGAAGATACAAGATTCTTCATACCTGTCGGAATGATAGCGCAAAAACCGATTTGCCAATGTTTTTACGTGTGGGAGCTCGATTTGTTTTCTTGTAAACGGATGCAAAAGACTCATTGTGCCATCTTGGTCGAGAGTTACAATCCAATCCTTGCAAGAAAAGTATTTTCTATCTGGCAACATAATTTGGCGACTGGAACCACCAAAAGCATTCTCTACAAGTCCTCCTGAGACACTGATCAGGAACCCATGTAAATTGTTGCAGTTTAATTTGGGTGGAAGCAATAGCCACGGAATCAATTTAAACTTGGATGCAGTAGATCGCCATGAAATACAAACTCCACCGAAAGCTATAAGATCTTCTTGCGATGTTATCCGCCGAGCAATTTCCTCCAAAAGTTCATCATTAAGTTGAGCCCAATTGGCCATCGCTGGCACCGTGGGGGAGATCAACAAAAAGAAAAACCCTAGTATTTAACAAACCAACCGAATGTGTTTCCTTTGTGGAATTGGAATGTTATTATTTCTTACTATATAGTATATAATCCTAATTGGATCTCTATTTTATCAGCCTCAATTGCAGGTATTGCATCGCATTACACTGCTGTTAATACTTTATTTTTATTTATGAATGTTAAAAGAACTAAAAGATTAAAAAAAAAAAAATATGACGAGGGAAGTTAAAATCCCCGCACATGCGTGATGCATCAATTTCAAGTGTATATGATTTTATGAAAAATATAAATAGCAATGAATTTCTATTATTAAAAAAAAAAAAAAAAAAACATTAAATTATTTTGATTGAAAGTCTAGTATTAGTTTATCACAGATGTTAGTGGAATAGTGGGTATGTATGGAATCAAGGTCAATTGTCTATTTCATGTGATACCTCCCTAACAATATTTCAAGTAAAAGTTCAAGTCTACGCCACCGCATGTTGTAATAATGTTGTATATTAAAATTTAGAAATTTATTTCAATTAATTAAGGGGATTTTAGCAAAATTATTCCCTTAGAAAAAGCAAATTGTACATTTATGAGGGCTGGCCCTAAGGGTATGCCCAATAGACAATCGCCTATGGCCTCAAATTGTAATGGCTCCTAAATTTCTAAATTTCAGTTTTAAAAAGAGTGACGATATTTGTATCCCTTTAAAACTGTATGTACACCCCAAATTTATATATTTTTAAATTTTCAAAATTACCCTTAAATTAAATTATTAATATTTTAATTCAAAAATATAATAATTTCTTAGAACTATTTACTTTTTTAAATTTTTAACTGATTAAAACAAATTAAAAAATATATATATATATATATATAAATCCCAAATCTAAATTCAGTATCGTTCTCCCCATTAAAGATGAAGATGCTAGACTAGAAAAGATGACCAGCCTCCAAAATTTGGGAGGAGTGCGGCACTGGGGTTCCAACTTCCAAACCTCTTTTAATTTTGTTTTATAAATTTTTTTTTGAAAACAACAGTTTTAAAATTTAAAAGTGATTAAAAATAATTAACAATAAAACTGCTAAAAATAATTAACAATAAAATGACAGGAAAATGAAGAAAGAAGAAAGGTGAAGAAGGAGATGTCTCCATTTTATTTTATTTTTATACGTTTTTATTTTGTTTTAGGTAAAATAAGGAAAAAATAGCCATTTATATTATTTTATAATTTTGTTACTTATAATATTTTAAAAATTAAAAGGGCATACTTGGT
Source organism: Acer campestre (assembly GCA_954870605.1). NCBI lineage: Eukaryota > Viridiplantae > Streptophyta > Magnoliopsida > Sapindales > Sapindaceae > Acer > Acer campestre. The sequence goes on from OX940809.1 coordinate 15,170,987, forward strand.
AATATGTGGGGTGTGCTTACAAGATTTCATATTTTAAATTTTTTTAATGGGGTGTGCATACAAAAAGAGGTGTACATACAGTTTTTCAGAGGTGCATATATCACCACTCTTAAAAAAAAATAATAATAATAAAAAAAAAGTATGATTTCATGAATTTAAGACCAGATGTCCACTAAAGGCCCACCATTTACACATGTTTTTTTCTTTAAAAAAAGACCCACCAAAAACACAATTATAATTATTACAAAAGACAATAATACATCAAATTCCTTTATCAAATTGATGTAAGACACTTCATGAAGGCTGTTGGAGGGTCAAACGACGTCCGTTTTAGGCCCATAATATGTCGATGAAACCATATCGATAAGCCCTACATTTGTTATGACTGCTGTTTTGTCAGAAACGATCGTTTTGATCTTTATTTTGTTGGTTTTCTGTTTTAGACAGCATTTTGATGTTTTTTTTTTTTTTTTTGATTTAGGAATATATATATATTAGTTTGATTAGGAATAAAGTTAAGGTTTTGGAAATAGATCAAAACTTAACTTTTCTAGTAAAATTTGATATTTTATTTTCAATCAAGTTAGAAGTCATGAATCTTAGAGAATTCTGGTTTGTTTTATTTTCTAAATGTGAGACAATTAAGGTTTAATGATATATTCTTTGATGCAATTATAAAATTTTTATTTTGATTACTTTTATTTGCTATTTTATTGTGTTACAGTCTTGATTTTGGGTTATTATATTGATTTTTATAAGTATTTACTAGAAAAAAAAAAAAATCAAGTAAATATATAAAGAGTCAAGGCCTCATTTTTACATTTCTTCTCGGAGTCTCGAACCCCCTAAATGTCAAGAGACTCAAGACTGGCCCTGACATTTACCCCTAAAATAAATGTTGCAGATTTGACACTAAATACTCAAATTACCCTCACAAACCCTGGCAACCAACACTCGCTGAAGTGTCTCCATCAACGGATCTCATGTCATTTGTTCTTCTTTCCATATACAATTTTTTTAAAAATTTTATTTTATTTTATGTATTTCCATATTAATGTAAAAAAATGTCAGAGTCTATCCATTTAAAACTATTTTGATTTTTAATTGTTTGTTTGACAGTTTTGATTGATAATGTTTCGTGTAATTTCAATCAAAATCCTGTTGGACCCAAAATCCCAACCCGATATTTTAATAAATAAAAAAACACTCCAAATATATAAAACCGAAGACATTACTAACTTTTTCATTAAGTATATTGAAAATTTATTGTCATCGGTGGTTGAATTAATATATTTACTTCAATTTAAGACAGTGATTAAAGAAATTTTGTTAGGCAATTTAAGAATTTCAATTCATGAAAGATGCTAAGAGTTAAAAAGCTGTCAGTCTTTCACCCAACTTTTCCTTTAACGTGCCAATTCTAAAACATGAAAAAATCTACATTATGCTTTTTAAGGTAGACCACGTCCTCTTTAGCAATCCGGAGATCTATTTCTAACCTTCCTAGTTTCTTTTCCAATATCTTTAAACCTCTTTCCGCTAAATGATTCCATTCAATTTATTAATGAAAAGATCAATTTAATTCACACCAATATCTCATTTTGGTGATATTGCAAATACCTAAACTTTGCATTCGTTGTAACTCTCAATTCATAAATTTATTGAATAAATTGTGCTATTGCTTTCTTAGCATCCCTATAGAAAAAATACATATAAATTTTGTTTGATTGTGATTTAAGAAAAAAAAAAAAGAATAGAATATAGAGAGCATGTTTTACCTAATCACATTCAACATACCACAATTTTAATGCTTTAATAAAAGTTAACAAACATGTGAGCGTGATCATTTTATTAGGGTGCACCACTTGAGAAACTTAATTTTATACCCTCTAATTTTATTAAAACTTAACATGCAAGCATGTGAGCATGATAAATTGATAATGTTTCGGACACTCCATTTAAGATGGGAAGGGATACCATTCTAGGGATTGAAGTTATCCATTTTATTTTTAGAAATGAAGATGGATATGGTCTATTTATATTCGCCCCACCACCTCCATTATTTTATAAATATATAAAATTAATTACGTAATTGTTAATTGTTACCTCTAATTATATAATTATTATTTTTATTTTTCTCACCAAAACCTAAAAGCTAGTTGCTTTAAAAAAAAAAAAAAAAGATTTAAATCATCTGCTGAGTTGATCTAAAACATTAAATAAAACTGCATCTACATATAATGAAAGTGAAATAAATAAGAGTAATGCTAGTCTTACCAAATTTTTTCCTTCCAAATTATGTGGCATGATGAGTTGTCAACATCACTTCTCTCACCTCATAAAACTTATGATTTACAAGATGTTGAGAACTTACCATACCATATGATTTGAGAAGTTTTTTGGGAAAAAATTTAAGAAGTGTAGCATTACTCAATAAATAAATCTCGACAATTGATTACACTTGTCACCCGATCTATTTAGGTTAAGACAAAGATTAGTTAGGTCGGAGGATTCAAATTCGTTTTCTAATAAACACTAAAGTCTATTAAACCTGACTAGTAAAATATAAAAATTTAACAGTTTTTAGGATACTGGAATGGATATCAAATTCCGAGATTGGGATATCCTTCCCTCAATCCACTCAATTGCGGCATTGCCATCCCTGATCATTTGTTCTTTTGGAATTTATTTTTACCATTTTCAATTTTGAATGTAAAAAATAAAATCATCGATAAACATTTTATGGGATATGACACGAAACCATTTCACGATGATATTTGAAGATGCCATTTCCTAAAACCACAATAATGCAATCAAGAAACTAAAAATCTATTCAGGTGACCCAATAAAACCTGCAATCTAGTGATCCAAAACAGATAAAAATCAATTAATTCAAGGATAAAAAGAATAAATTCTGATTATGTATTTTTCCAACTCGAAATTGTCTAGTTGGTTGTTGTGTTGCACGCCACCACACAACAAAGTGTGTCCATTCACGGATCTCATCTCATATGTTCTCTCCATATTCAATTTTGAATGTAAAAAATGTTAGATTCTATTCGTTTGAACTATATATTTTCATTTTTCATTTTTCATTCTTTCAATGTGTGTAATTTCATTCCAAATCCTATTGATCTCAACCGGGAGCGAAACTCAAAAACCTGAGATTTTCATTTCAATTTTTTATTTTATTTTATTTTATTTATTTATTTATTTATTATTATTTTTTTTTACATCTATATCAAATTATAAATTATTCATCAACACATTTAAAACTTTGTCAATACTAACATATTCAACAAGGATATTTAAAACTTTTTATCAATTCCAACATTTTCAACGGTTGAATTTCTAAGGAAAAAAAAAAGCCAAAGATCGAAACGAAAACTATGAGAAAGCTAAAAAAAAAAATACTGGATTACTGTATTTAATTTTAAAATTGTTTGTTAAAAGATTTACATATTTTAGATCGTGATTGGTGTGATTTTGAACTATTATATTACAAGTTAAGATCGTGATTAAAGATATTTTGAGAAACACAAGTTGGAACATTCTTAAATGAGAAGTTGGCTACAGTAGAAAATTAAAAAAAAAAACAAAAAACAAAAAACAAAAAAAAAAAACAAAAATTGCTGATTGTGGAATATCAGTGTCTATTAATAATAATAAAAAAAACCTCTAGATATAAACTAAGAGTGTTGGGGATAATCCACTATAATAAACCGATGAACGCGGAACGCCGTGTCTAGTATACGCCCATAACTCATAGCAAATAATAACGTCAATAAGCAGAAAAATAGATGAGAGAGAATAAAACAATCACAACACAAGATATACGTGGAAAACCCAAAACGGGTAAAAAACCACGGGCCGTCAGGACGACAGAGAAAGTTCCACTATATGATAAATTGTTACAACCATATACTCCAAGATTCTCTCTCACACCTAACCCAAACTCCACTCACAAGATCCTCACCAAGAACCCCACAATATCCCCTAGGTCTCCCCTAAATATCACCCACGGATCTCTAACTAGATCCACCGATATTCCCTTGGATCCCTCCTCGGATATTTCCTTGGGTCTCCCCGGATCTCACTCACACTCTCTGATGTTTACATGGTGTTCTTTTTTGCTCCACAGCCTTAAACATAAATAATAGGACTATTTAAACTAGTTACATGGAGTTTAAGATAAAAGGAAATCCTACTCCTAAACATACAAGACTTACTTGTTTCACATAAATACTATTTCCTTTTATGACAAGTCTTCTTGTAAAGAGTAAATCCTTTTCCTTCAAGCATAAGAACTTCCAGAAACAAACTACTTCCTTTTCTGCTGAAGATTTCCCGTTTCATGTATGCTTATGATTGACTACGATTCGGGTCACGGTTGTACACCCGTTTCCTAAACCGTTACAAGTCACCTTAAATTATATCGCTCAGAAAACTGCGATCCATACGTTGAAACAAATTCTCATTCAGTTCTTCATGATCTTCAACCTCCCTCAAACTACACCATTCCATCTTCCAAACGTATCCCACGTCTCCAGGAAGCTCCACATCAGTTGAGTCTTTGTTTGGTTCACATTAGTTCATTTGAGAATACGAGCCAAATCTAACAAAGAGGAAATAGGGTAATGCTTAAATTTTTCAAAGAAAAAATTCTCTTGGCTCTTTTAGCTGAAGTTACTTCATTCTCCTTCTCCCCCTAAAACTTCTGTGTAGCAAATATGCACCAGAGGATAAGCAGCCTAAAACTTCTGTGTAGCAAATATGCACTAGAGGATAAGCAGCCAGACACCTTCTGTGACTTTCTTGTCATTTTTTATTTTTTTTGGGCGACAGAGTTTTTTAAAAATACAAAATTCAGTTTAATTTACACTGATATCTCATTTTGGTGAGATTGCAAATCTCTAAACTTTACATTTATTCTCATTTTTAATTCATAAACTTTGTTGATAAATTGGGCTATTGCTTTCATAGCATAGTTATAGAAAAAATACATATAAATTTTGCTTGATTGTGATTTAAGGAAAAAAAAAATGGAATAGAATGTAGAAAGCATGTTTTACCTAATCACATTCAACATACCACAATTTTAGTGCTTTAATAAAAGTAACAATCAAGCATGTGAGCAAGATCATTTTATTACGGTGCTAACACTTCCACTTGAGAAAATTTTATACACTCTAATTTAATTAAAACTTAACAAGCAAGCATGTGAGCATGATCAGTTTCGGACACGATAAATTTCGGGTTGTCACATCATTTCTAGTAATGGTAAAATTATTCGGATACCATTATATCTGAAACATAGCAGGGATAGATATCATCCTAATAAACAAGGATGGATATGGTCTATATGGATATGTAATTGTTGCCTAGAAGGGTGTCAAAAAATTTCTTCCCACACCCCCGTTTACTCTCTACACCATTTAGAATACCAACACTAACCTTACAATATATTTTATCACTTTAATCCTATAATTTCTCTCTAAACTAATTTAATAGTTCTCTCAAGGCCAACAGTTCCATCCTTGCCCGATATTGAAGATGTTGCTTGGAACCATCTGTTCGATGTAATGTCCCATCGAAACGCCACACGCTTATAGGCTTTATTTTCAAATTCGGTTGTTAACTTGATCAACAAAGCTATATATTTAATAAATAGAATTCATGAACATGATATATTTTCACATTATACGGTATGATTTTTAGGTTAATGGTGCAAAAGAGGTTAGTTATTGTAAGGTTTGGGTGTTGCCAAATAATAGATTTAACAACAAAAAAAAAAAAAATGCCGGAGAAATGTTTTGTCATGGATAAAAATGGTTTTTGGACTTGTTGGTGTTGAAGCTCGTGGACTTTCAAGCTTGAAATCTGATTTTGATTAAAATTTTAGGTCTGTTTGGTAGGGAGGAAAGAAAATAGGATGGATGGAAAGATTTGGAGGGATAGAAAACATAAGGGAAGGAAAGGAAAATGATTTTCCCTCGTATTGTTTGGTAAACAGGAAGGAAAGAAAAGATAATTTTATCACTTTTACTATTTTACCCTTATATTATATTTTTTCTGTTAAAAAAATTTGGATAAAATGGTAATTTTGACTTGCCCAAAAACTTGCCCCTTTCTTTCCCTCCCATTTCCTCCCACTTTTGGGAGGAAAGAAATTGGTGGGTCCCACCCACATTTCTTTCCTCCTATTTTTCCTCTCCTTCCCCTTTTCTCTCCATACCAAACACACATTTTTCCACTTTCTTCTCCCTTTTCCCTCCACCCTTTTCTTTCCTCTCCCTTTTCCTTCCTACCAAACATAGGCTTAGCCTATTGATGGGTTTGGCATATGGTCATATGGTATATTGGTATGGGTGCAGCCGAGTTAATTTTGATTTTTCTAATTATATATTAATACGATCTTCTAAGTAATTTGATATTAAAATAATTTAATAATAATTTTTTTATATATAAAAAAAAAGGGTGTTCGAGAATTTTTGTTGGGTGGCAATAGAGCCACCGCTTTAAATTATATAAAATAAATTACTTTTTTTTTTTCTCACCAAAACCTAAAAGCAAGTTTTTAAAATAAAAACTAGATATCTTACAGACCTATACTAATAAAATATAAAAAATTAACTATTTATAAGGAATAGGGGATGGATATGACACATCCTCAATTCGAGGCTTCCACTTAATTGGGTACAAATTTCTAACTATACCATATGGATAATAATTCGTATACATCCTCAATTCATTATTATCTATATGGTATAGTTAGAAATTCTGAATAAGAAAAAGATATGTGGGAAGGAAAAAAAAAAAAAAGAAGAAGAAGAAAATCTGGGGAAGAAGAAGAAGAAGAAGATGATGATGATGATGATGATCTAGGAAAGAAGGAGGAGGCGATCTAGGAAGAAAAAATAAAATTACTTGAGTTTTTATTTTTTATTTATATATATATATATAAACAAAAAACAAAATGATTAACAAAATGAAAAACAAGGAAAACATGTTTAATGTGTTTTTCGAATTTTTCACTTTTAACATTGATTTGCTTTCTATTTTGTTTTTGTTTTCTGAAAACAAAATGAAAAACGGTTACGAATGTGGTTTCAAAATCATTTTCGATAAACGAAAACGATAACACCCCAAAAACTAACTACCAGATAACCCCTTAATATTACATTTTCAATTAATCTACCGGACCCGCATTTACCATTTTTTTTTCTTTTCAAAATAAAGCTTTCAGCATATATTACCGGGTACGTTTTCAAATTTCGAAACTGAAACCAAAACACTCTTTTTATTTTTATTTTTCTTAGTAATAGCAAATGAAAAACGTCTACCAAACACACACTAACCTTTCAATAAGGATAATATATTTATTTCAATTTAAAAATAATATGTTTTAGGGTAAAGTTACATATTTACCCTTATGATTTTTTTTTCAAATTTGTAATGGTTGACTAACGGATTACAAACGGAAGGCTACACTTCTCCCGGTTTTTTATTTGGATTTTTTATTTTCTTTATTATTTTTTTATTTTATTTTTTAAAAAAAAGAAGTGTAAAATACTTATAGAAATTATTATTTCTTTTAATTAAAGATTAATAATTTAATTCAAGGGTAACACTGGAATTTTAAAAAAGTATAAAATTGGCTCTTTGATTTGTGAATTGTGAGAATGGGTCAGTCTGGTAGCCAGACCAACACTACGAGCTTGGCCCAACTGGATGTCCAGAGTCCAGACTAGACTTCATAGCACAGGTCGGGTCGGGTCGGGTCGGGTGGCATTGATTGTTTCATCTTTCATGGCAATGGAGGTGCAAAGAAAGTCTCAGCTCGGCCCCTGGAACCAAACTCTATAGGTACAGGTACGCAATCCATCTTTGATATTCTTCGAATTCAAAATAATGAATTCAGAATTCAAGTTTTTACTCTGTGAAAATTTAACAAGAAGAAGAATTGGTAGACACAAAATTGAGAGAATTTGAGATTGATTAAAGCATGCAGAGAGGTTTCAGGTTTGGTACAAATAAGAAGAAGAAGCTAAAATGAATTAAAAAAGAAACAAATTTTCTAACAGAAATCCCATATCTGTCAAGCTTGATTGAAGCTTTGACTTTGTTTGGACTATCTGAACTTCAATATCTAGTTGTTACAAATTTACAATCTCAAATTAGCATGTTGAATACTAATCAATGTTGCAATGTTATCTTTCGAGATTTATTTATTTATTTATTGGAATTTGTATGGTATATTGCAGTTTGTTCATCTAAGTAGTAGAATAAATTCCATCTGTTTGATCTATCTTTATGCAAAGTCAAATGTATATTCTATTTATCTTCTCTTTTCCAATGGTAGTTGTGATTTTGGATTTTTGCATCTAAGTTTTATGGAGATTTGAGTCTTTCAAGAAGGTTGAGTCATCTTGTTTACATTGCTAATTTCTTCAAGGGGTGATCTTAAATACTTGTCATCATCCGGATCAAATTGTTGCTTTTTCAGCAATTGGTTTTGATGAACACAAACTTAAGGAGGTTGTCGCTGAAGGCTCATTAGACTTCTATGAGAGATTGAGAATTTGTTTCATGTAAGTGTAGTGCTTTTTCTTTTGTCTTGATATATTACAGAATCATAAATAATACTTCATATTTACAGATATCACTAGAGATATAAAATTATAGGTAAGAAACTTATTGAAAGCATTTTTTCAAGATTTATGTTGAAAATATTTTTCTGTTGGTTCTTATTTATTCTGTTTCTCTTGACTGTAGATAGCAATAATGTACCTGAATTAAAAAAAAATAATAAAAAAAATCTAAACCATTACTGGATAGTAGTAACAGATTTTAGATCTACAAATCAGTAAAAACATCACTGGTTGCTGAACTCACGTTGCTTGTTTTGTTGGTATGCTATGCTATTGGAGGAAATATATATGCTGAACACACTTGTGCACTGTTGATAAGGTTGTTGAAGTCTTTGAAGGAGCAACATTGAGACCTAGATCCCAGAATAAGACAACAGTGATTTGTTTGTTTCGATGAAGAACCCATAAGATATTATCGAAACATAGTAAAGAAATAATGTTTACGGCACAAAGGCTAACAATAAAATTATGAAAACATGTAAACGACGCCTCATGTGGCATCAACTGAACCTATTTCACTCAATAATTTTATTCATTAGAAAAATGCAAAGTTCGGTTTAATTCACCCCAATATCTCATTTTGGTGAGATTGCAAATCCCTAAACTTTGCATTTATTCTAATTTTTAATTGTATAAAGTGTGATATTGCTTTCATAGCACAGTTATATAGAAAAAGTACATTTAAATTTTGTTTGATTGTGATTTAAGAAAAAAAAAAATGGAATAGAAGTTAAATGAGCATGTTTTATCTAATCACATTCAACGCACCGTGCACAATTTTAGTGTGTTAATAAAATTTAAGTATCAAGCATGTGAGCATGATCATTTTATTAGGGTGCTAACACTGCCACTTAAAATGTGAGCATGATCATGCTTCGGGCACAATAAATTTTGGGTTGTCTCACATTATTTGTAGGGATGGTAAAATTATCCAAAATATAAAAATCCACACAAATCCACTCCATTTAAGATCAGAAGGGATACCATTATGTCAGAATGGGGTGGGGATAGATATCATCCACCTCCATTATTTTATAAATATATCACATTTATTAAGTAATTATCACCTCTAATTATATAAATTACTTTTTATAGGTAATTTTTTTTTAATCAAATGAAATTTTAAAAATTCAAAACTACCTGGGCTATGACAGAATTTATTTTTTAAAAACATTGCTTGCAAAAATATAAAATTGTCCTTTTTTTTTGAAGTATTGCAAGAATTATTACAATAAAACTATTGATACCCGCTGAGATCAAAAAATATATATGCAGTCCGGATATCTACTTCCATAATATGAGATAATTACTCCTACAACCTGGGAAGAAAACTTCTCACATATGCTTGTAAAATGTACATGGTGGGATTTTAACCCCTTACCACTTATATGGAAGAGAGATGCACCTCGACTAAGAGGTGATGTGCAAAATATAAAATTGCCCTTAAATGGATTGTTAACCCTATATTGCTTGATGGACTAAAAACATATTATATGACATGCTATTATGTAATGTAATTTTGAGACATGTTACATAATGAACTATAAAATATTATATGGCCTACTATCATGCAATGTTTATTAGAAACCCATTTTTTTAAAAAAACTTCAAAATAGATCATCATAATTAATCACAACATAATCTAAAATATTATCAAAACTCATGAAATATATACTACAATGTTGAGTTTGAGCAACTCCTATACAAGTTTATGAGAAAAACAGTGGCGATGTTGGTTCAAAATGACAACATTGTTCCATGGCACACCATAGATAAATAGATAACTAAGAAAGAGAGAAACAAGAGAAATGGAGTTAAAATGTAGCAAGAAAGAGAAGAAATACAGATAGGATGAGTAGATTAATCGAGTTTTGTGGTGAGATTTTACAATATTGAAGAAATAGAAAAGGATTTTGGTGAGAGAAAGTGAAGAACTAAAGAAGGAAGGAAAAAAGATGAAGAAAAAAAAAAATATAGGGGTATTTTTGTCACTTTAAGGTTACTTTTAAATTATTTTTGAAAGATTTGATTAAATATAGTTTTATTTTCAAAATAAAGTTATAAGTGAATTTTGATTTTAAAAAAAGGTTAGTTTCGATAAAAAAAAATTCTCTAGTTTTAAATTTTTTTCTCACCAAAAACCTAAAAGTCAGTTTTTAAAATGAAAACATGAAAGTCTAGAAAAATATAAAAAAATTAACATTTTTTTTTTATCTACATGAATGGATATCAAATTCCCAAAATCTACCTCGCTTAGTTAAAAATTTTAAATATAAATAGGAATGGGGATATAAATTCAAACAAATATATACATACAATTTTTCCTCTCCTCATGACGAACTGATTTTATTTCTATCAATTTCACAACTATCAATCATTAGATTCATATATTTCAACTTTATATATAATTTTTCTCTCATCATGACTGAACTGAACTTTTAATATTAGAACGAGACTTGTGAGTTATTGATTAAGTTTACGAAAACTTTGACTAAGCTGAAGTATGTGAATTTAATGGTCAATAGTTGTGGGGAACTGATTTTATTTCTTATTAATTTTATATATTTAATAGATTTTTCCCAAAAGAATTAAAATGAAAATTTTGCCCAAAAGAAAGATCAAACTCAAAAATTGATATCTGTATCATGTAAACCATTTTTGTTTCTTATTAATTTTATATATTTAATAGATTTTTTCTTTATATATTTATATTTTATATGTTCTACTTTTATTATAATTTAGTTTTAATTAAATTTATGGAATATATTTTGGTATACCGTACACTTTTCTTTTTCTTTATTATTTGTTTTACTTTTATCATTATTGTACTTTTATTTTAATATTATTTTAACGTTTTACTTTTATTTGATATTTTTTAATTATAATAAGACGAATCTACCCTTTGACAGTTAGTTGACTTAGGAGGTTGTATTGGTTCATGATTTTATTAGACAATCTAGACTTTTAAGATTTTTTAAAAGTCTTAAGGTATTGAATTGAGATTTTTAAGATTTTTTTAAAAGTCTTGAGGTATTGGATCTAAACTTTTAAGAGTTTTTAAAAGTCTTGAGGTATTGGATCTAGACTTTTAAGATTTGGTATTGTATTAGGATCGAGATTTTTAAGATTTTATGGCAAAATGGATTATTCAGACTTTTTTTTAGTGATATGTATAAATAAGTAGAACTAAAAATTGTCTCGCCCTCTCCCACGTTACTTTCCTGACTTTTTTTTTTCACTCTCTCTCATCATCATCTTCATCTTCCCAAATATTTGCCTTTCCAGACTTGTTATCTCACACTTTCTCATCGCTCCAATCTCGCTTTGCTTCTCTTCAATCAAATCGAAAAACCCAATATCAAGCTATCAGAGGCTTCTCTACCAGTCCCTACCAATCCCACAAATTCGTTGATTTATGTTTTTTCTATAATTGTGGGTATGTAAACTTTGCTCGCCAGTTGTTTGATGATAGTACACAGAGAGATGTTGTTGCTTGAGATGTTTATAATTGATGGGTATGTTAAAAATGGGTGTGCTGTTGATGGCTTGAGATGTTTATTTTTTTGTCCAAGATTACAAATAAATCCCTTATTTAAACATACATGGCCAATTCAAGTAACATTTGCTAGCTTCCATCAAGTATATGTATGATGAATCAGATGTCGTGAGCATTATTTCTGGCTTTCTTTAGGTCGCCGAATTGAAAAGTGTGATATTTTACATGATAATTACAAAATTATAATAGGTTAAAAAATGAGCCCATTGCGAAAAAGGAAAGCAAAGGATCACTGCCTCAGGTTGGTTTTCAATCAACCCCTATTTGGATCCCCGCCGAATTGTGGCAGAACGGCTCACTTGGATCACAAAATTCTCAAGCTCTGCAAAGCCAAGTAGCCAGCAAAAGTGTATGGTCACAAGTCTTGCAGCACCATCAACATTCAAGAGGTGAGGAACAATGATCATCCATGTCGTGATGCAAGATATCCACACCATTTAACCTTTAATTGATGCAGAAAGTGACTGAAAAAGGCTTGAGATGTTTCATGAAGATGAGATTAGTTGGTTTTAAAAATGATGATGTTAATTTTGGGTATGTAAACTCTGCAAATGAGAGGCTTTGGAAACTCACAGTCAACACTAGAACAGAAATTGAAGAAGAAGCATCAAAATGGCATCTTCGTCAGTAGTGGAAGCATCCAATCCAAAGTCTGGTTAAAGTGAAGAAGAACAAAATATAGTGAAATATCAATGTAGAGTTGAAACTCATTGGTTATGTTTCAGACAAGGATTTTTTGGCCTTTGATCTGATGTTGCTTGAGGCATCGTCTCTGTTAGTGTGATGTTTTGTTTAAAAATGAAAAGAAAAGTTGATGGTTGATAGATTTGGGTTGGTTGCAAAATGTGATCCCAGTTATTCTTGAAGTAGTAGGAAAAGTAAAGAGAAGTAAAAATGTTACCTTAAAAAAAGTCCAAAAAGTCTTGAAATAAAGTCTGCATAGTCCTAATAGTCTATGAATAAAGTTCAAAGACTCTTTTAAAATCCTAAAAGTCTAGTCCATATAATCCTAATAGTCATTAAAATCTTACAAATCCATAAAATCCTTACACCAAAAAATTGTCCATTAAAATCTCATTCCAATACACCCCCTTAACAGAAGTTTGATACAAGGGACTAAAATGGTACATTATAAAACGTTGGGGACTGATTTGGTCAGTTTTGTAAATGTTGCAACCTACTTGGAATTTTAAAAAGTTCCAGGACTTATTTGGTAATTGGGAATTGTCATTTTTGCCGCTGTAGTTTGCACAACTCTCTACTTGCCCCAAATTGTTTCAAAATTGGCCGAAATCCCCCTGTAAATTGAATTTTTCTCTGCCGTTAAAATAGAAACAAAAACAAAACAATTATAAATAAAAACCTGTTTTGTACTGTGAGATTGTTAGTTTCATGGCAATGGAGGTGCAAATTTCACATTCTCGACTTGGCGTCTTGGCCCCTGGAACCAAACTCCTCTAGGTACGCACGCACATACGAGTATTCTCTCTCACTCCATGTTTGAGAATTCAAGCTTTTATTCGGTTTCTTTCAGTGAAAATTTATGAAGAAGAGAATTGATAGACACAAAATTGAGATTGTTTAAGCTTGTAGAGGTTTGTGTCTGTATTTTGCTGAACATGAAATTGCAAAATTTATTTTTAAGAGAAACTTATATTCATCATGTCTGTGGAATTGTTGCATGATTTTTTTAGCATTTTGGGGATTCTTGCATCAAGTTGTATGGAGATTGAGTATTTCAAGGTTGAGTCATCTTGTTACATTGCTAATCTCTTAAATACTAGTCACCTGGACCAAGTGGTATATAACAATTTGTTGCTTTTGATGAGCACAAACTTCAGGAGGTCAGAGATTGATAATTTGTTTCCTTGCAAGTGTAGTATCCACCATTATTGTCCATTGTTTTTTCTTTACTTCCTAACATATTACAAAATCATAAAACAAATATATATAATGGTGGATATATTTCTGTTGGTTCTAATTCGTTTGGCGGTAGATAGCAATAATGTACCCAAATTCAAGAAATTCACAATATTTTGTTAAGCATCTAAAAATCACAACATTTTTTTTTGGATAGTAGTAAAAGATTTTAGATCAACAAATCAGTAAAAACATTGCTGGATGCTGAACTCATATAGGGCATTTTTTGTTATATTGGCAGGGTGACATACACAAAATATGTTTGGTGTATGATGCTTGCCTTGTTGGCTGAATTTACTTTATGCTATGGTTACCGGAGGAAATATATATGCTGAACACAACACACACTTGTGCACTGTTGATAAGGTTGTTGAAGTCTTTGAAGGAGCTGTGCATGCTATCTGCAACATATATTCTGTTGGTGTGTGGTTTGAATATTCTAGCTTTAGCATGTCCGCTTTTGAAGATCCTCATGATATCCGTAGATAATGTCAATGCTTATAATATATTATTATTAACAATAACCATCTGTAAATATTCTGAAACTCCTGCATTGCTTAAGCTTTTGATATTATTAGTTGGGCCAAGTTGTGATTGGAACTATGTTCCTATGTAAGACATATAGGCAATGATGTTGAGTTTAATTAAGTACCACATATATGCTTCTAGGTTCAAACATATTCTCGCCATACTTGTCAGTGTTGTTAATCTAATCTCCTCATCAGTGCATCCAATATTTGTGATATATATATAGTATTGCCAGCAGTACATTTTAGAGTCGTGTGGTTGCTCCGGTTGTATGTTCATTGTAGGACTACGTCTACCCCCTTAGGGCCTTAGTAATGCAAATTAATGTCATATTTCCAAAGTTCTATTAATTTAATTTAATTTTTTTTGGGTAGGAAACATAAGACACTTAGTGAATAAGAGAAAAAAATGTACAAAAGAGAGGTGAACCAGGGGGCAACAAAATACCAAAAACTCTCCCCCAAATCCAAACATTAGCAGAATATAAAAATGTAGTACTCAAAAGAATCTGAACTGCACACAAGAACTATTGACTTATCCAAAACAAAGCCTTAAACACCCCTCTAAAATACTGCGTCTTCCCGTTTGTTGACAGCAAAGAAGAATGAGTTATCAAGAAACTCAGAAGATACCGAGGCTTACATGTTCTCATGAATTTGTATGTTGAGGAAATTATAAACAATGCTAAGTAATGACAACGGCTCTCAGAATTTCATGATTTTTTTTAAGATTGTTTGACACAAGGTTGCTAGAGTCTTCTTTCCCTTCATTTTGATAGTTTATAGTGTTGGAATTCACATTTTATAATTATTCAACCAAGAGACAGAAGAAGCTAAAATTATGTATTAAAAAAGAAACATTATTGTAACAAAAAATCCCATTTCTGTCAGTATTGAAGCTTTGACTTCGTTTGGATTATTTGAACTTCGATATCTAGTTGTTAGAACCTCACTTTTCAAATTACTTTAGAGGCATGTTGAATACTAATCAATGTTGCATGTGCTTTGTTGAGCTGACTATTCTTTGTTCCCATTAGAACAACTTCTGTGAGTCACCCACTCAAGAAAACAAAATTTTCAGATAAATAAAAATAAAATAAATAAATTATCTGGTCTCATGGGATTCGTAATATTGGTTGAAATGTGAAGGTCAAATGATTGTCAATTCACAGTGAGTATCGGTAAATTGTATTAATTTGGGATTTGTTTGTGGAGAAATTTATTTCCTTTTTCCAGTCATTTTCCTAGGTGATAACAAAGGAAAGGATGCAGAACAGTTGTATGTGATATAAGATGTGCTTGGTTGTCACATGTCCAACTGTTAGGAAAGGCTGATTTGATTACTTTTGTGTGTAGATACCGTTGTAAATATTTTGTATTTTGTATTCGACATCTATACATTGAAGTATGGGATTCTTTTAGAGTAGAATATTCTGTTAATTGTTTACTTCTGCCATGTGAGGTAAAATTTGTCAACTGAGATCATTAGTTGTTTCCTTAAATTTATCTCATAAGTTATTCCGAAGAGGAATCTCATTGATTGAAAAGGTTTACTTATGTCATACATTGTGGGATAAATACCTAGATGTGTTTGCTGAGTTCAAAGGACAATAGCTACTTGAATTACCCTAACTTCAAATCCATTACATTTTTTACATCTATTTATACAAATGTCTTTCATGTAATCCAGTTCTAATGATGCAAAGTGCTAGCAGTTAGTCGACTTGTGTGGAACTATTGATGATGTAAGGAAGGCATGGAGTTGACCAGTTTGCATCCTCATCCATCTGGATCTGACCACTTAGATCATTCAGCTTCTGAAGACAATAAACAATCACCTCCAGAAAGTCATGATACCCAATCTGGCCAGGCGACCACTGCCCTGGTATCAGACCAGAAATCATTATTCCCTTGGAATCATGATATTTGATCTGACACTGCTATAGTTGACCTTCAATTTAGAGAAGCTGACAACATTGCACAGGAGAGAATGCAGCCAGTACCTCCTGAAGCTTCAGCAGCAGATACTACCCAGCCAAATTTGTCGCCTATTGATTTTGTACATCAAATTGCTAATGAAACTGAAGCTTTAAAAGCTTCACAAGAATTCTTTAAAGATGATGATGGCCAGGATCTGAGAGTATGACCACGAGTTTAATCAGGATCTGAAGCCACTTTCATTGGAAGGACTTTCCTTAAATCCCCAGGGCAATGAATCCCCAGACTCACTCTGTGCCACATCACACAGGTCTGAAGTTCCTCTAGAACCCGAATACCCTATCTTTCGCATGAAAGCATGCAGAAGAGTGAAGCTCAGCAAGAGATGGAAGTCACTTTTTATCCTGCCCAATGGGCATTCAACCTTCTGATTCTTCTCACATTCAAACCGGAATGGTTAGTCCTTCATCCTCGGCTAGCCATCAAAATTTTGCAACTGAGGCACTTTCACGGCCACAAACACCTGCAAATAGTGGTAGAAACTGGCATCAGAAGCATCACACAAACAGAAATCACAGAGGTTCGAAATTTGGTTTTCGAGGACCTTCACATAAAAGACTGCATCAACAACAGCAAGTTTCTTCACAACAATATCCACGGCCGAAGCTGGTGGTCCAATGCCAATGGATCCAAGTTTCCCCTCTCAATCTTTGCCTTTACAAAACAAGATTCAGCTAGGTAGCCAACAAAATCAGTACCCTGCATCTGCTAATTTAGCAGCACCTCAAGTGTGGCCTATGCAAAATATACAGCCGCAGAATTATGCCTCTGCGTGCCAGTCTCAACTACCTGCTCAACCTGTTGCTTATCCTCAAGCACAGATGCCTCAGTATCCCACGCCAAGTAATGGGCAGCATGGAAATGTGCAGAATAACCAAGCATATAATCAAATGTGGCAATATTACTACTATCAGCAGCAGCAGCAGCAGTTTCTATTGCCACAACAGCGGCAGCTGCAAATGCAACAACGAAGCAATTTTATGCAGTAACATTATAATGTCTCTAATAAATGAAAAAGTACGATGTAATATAGGGAGGAGAGTAACTGAAAACTTATATAGTTTCCCTTTATATATTTTCTCAAGGTTTTAGTCCTTAGTGATTGAAAAATTATAAATACACCTTTTGTTTTCTTTTGTCCATTTTGGCCAAAAAAAAAATGCCATTATCAGAATTCCCAAGTCCTGACAATGTTAACATCTCAGCGTTCACGGTTTTTTTTTGGGTGTGTTTTCTCGGTTATTTACCATAGACCAAATTCTATGAGAAACCTTATGCAAATTTCTGTCCGCGTATTTGTTTTCTTTGATGACATAAATCTCTTATACATTTCTTGTTTAAATTATGCAGGACCAAGAAGTACAGGCACACCTAAGACTGTCACTTCTGCTGCAATCCATGTCCCCAGCAGCAGTCTCCTCAAAATCAATGATGTAGGTACGCTTGAATTATATATCTCACAGTTTACGGTATGAAGCCCTAACCCCAGCAGCAATCAATGATGTAAGTTTCAAAAGCCGGCTACTGCTTGGAAAGAGGAGATAGGTATGTATGGCTTATATGTTGTGATGCATCAAGACTTATGTTGTTTTTATATAATTTTTCTCTGAAATCATTGACTATCGTTAAACTTTGTGAGGAAAAACTAGTTCTAGAGCTACTAATGTTTGATGTCACACTGTTAAGTGAGTAAACATACTTGTTAGTGGAGGAATCAATAACGACACCGTTTTTGGCACCAGCAAAAATTGAAAATTCCAAACCCTAGCTACAGCCGTCCTAGACTGACCACCTTATGGAAAAAAAAAAAAAAAAAAAAAAAAAAAAAAAAAACTTATTATTACACTGTGCTGTTATGATTGAGCCCAATAGTTTAATTTACAGATTTATGAATGTTAAAAGAACTAAAAGATTAAAAAAAAAAAAAAAAAAAAAATTATGACGAGGGAGGTTAAAAAATATATGTGATTAATGATTTGATGAAAAATATAAATAGCAATGAATTTCTATTAAAAAAAAATTAAATTATTTTAATTGAAAGTCTAATATTAGTTTATCACAGATGTTAGTGGAATAGTGGGTTTGTATGGAATCAAGGTCAATTGTCTATTTCATTTCATGTGATACCTCCCTAACAATATTTCAGGTAAAAGTTCAAGTGGCCGCCACAAAATGTTGTATATTAAAATTCAAAAATTTATTTCAATTAATTAAGGGGATTTTAGCAAAATTATTCCCTTAGAAAAAGCAAATTGTACATTTAGCAGGGGCAGCGGCCTTAAGGGTATACTCAAGAGGTAACTGCTTAGAGCATCTTCAATGCAAGCGTGGTTTGTGAAAAAAAAAAGATGCCACGTAGGATAAATAGACATTATGTTAATAATTGTGTCTCCAATGCAACCATGCATATTCATCCTCAAGCTGACGTGACAAAAAAAATATTAGACATTGTCAACATGACCGTCCACTTTCAGACGGTCTGTTGCACACCTATTTTTTAGGTTGACTCAGCAAACATTTAAAATTGACATTAATTTTTCATATATTTTTGGTAAGGAAATAAAATATAAAATAAAAAAGGAAAAAAAGATGGACACGTCATTAAAAAAAATTGTGTTTTAGACGGAAGCATTGGAGACAAAATTTTGAATTGATTGTCTATCAAGTCTATTTTTATGCCACATAAGAAGCAAGCCTTTTGACATTGTTGCCATGTCAATAATTATTGGTATGCAAGCCACTTTTGCATTGGAGATGCTCTTAGGGTTCCAGATTGTAATGGCTCTCAAATTTCTAAATTTCAGTCCGAAAGTGATGATATTTGCACCCCTTAAAAGCTGTATGTACATCCTAAATTAGTATATTTTTAAAAATCTAATAATACCCTGAGTAAAATTACTAAGAGGGCTAATTGTTTATAAGTATACACAGCAATAATTATTAATTTAGTTTCCTATTTTATATTTTTATATTTTTTTTCCTCATTAATGGTTTGATATTAACATATATCATAAAAACTCTTTCCATTTTAATAAACCTTAGATTCTCTTTTAAATATGTTTTCAATCTCTTTTAAGGAAATACAAATTAATTACTAAGTATAGAAAATGAATCAAAATCATAAAACAAATTTGGGTGTGAAAAAGTAAAATTTTAAATTAATTTTTATTAGAATAACAAAATCATGATGTATATAAAAAGACTTTTTAAATTAACTATATTATCTATATATTTTTTTTATTTCTTTCAAACACACTTTAATTTTATTTTTATTTTTATCAATATCATATATTCTTTCTTGTTAAAAAAATATATATTAGATGTTCTTCAATTTTATCGAATACCTATCTTTAAACTTTATGACTGTTGTTTTGTCAGAAAAGATCGATTTGACCTTTATTTTGTTGGTTTTCTGTTTTAGACGGGATTTTGATGTTTTTTATTTCAATTTAGGAAGATTTTTTTTTAATTTTTTTTTATTAGGAATAAAGTTTAGGTTTCGGAAATATATCAAAACTAACTTTTCTAGTAAAATTTGATCTTTTATTTTCAATCAAATTAGGAGTTATGAATCCTAGAGGATTTTGGTTTGTTTTATTTTATAAATGTGAGACAAGTAAGGTTTAATGGTATATTCTTCACTGCAATTATAAAATTTTTATTTCGGTTACTTTTATTTGCTATTTTATTGTGTTGCAGTCTTGATTTTGGGTTATTATATTGATTTTTATAAGTATTTACTATAGAGAAAAAATCAAGTAAACATACATGAAAGGTCAAGGGCCTCATTTTTACATTTCGCCTTAGACCCTCTAAATCTTAGAACCGGCCCCAACATTTACCCCTAAAAAAATGTTGCAGATTTGACACTAAATACTCAAATTACCCTCACAACCCCGGCAACCAACACTCACTAAAGTGTGTCCATTAACGGATCTCATGTCATTTGTTCCTTTTCATATACAAATTTTTTTTATTTTTTTTATATATATATTTTCTTATATTTACATATTCAAATTTGAATGTAAAAAATAGTAGAGTCTATCCATTTAATACTATCTATTTTGATTTTTAATTGTTTGTTTGATAGTTTTGATTGATAATGTTTTGTGTAATTTCAATCCAAATCCTATTGAACCCAAAATCCCAACCCGATATTTTAACATGGTAAAAAAAAAAAAAAAAAACCACACTCCAAATATAAAAAACCGAAAACAATACCAACTTTTTCAATAAGGATTTTGAAAATTTATTGTCATCGGTTGTTGAATTAATATATTTACTTCAATTTAAGACAGTGATTAAAGAAATTATGGTAGGCAAGAGGGAACTACTTTCATGAACAAATTCAGCCTTTCTATTCTTGGAAGATGCTGCCAACATTATTTTTAATATTTGCCAAATCTTTTTGGACGCTCCTAATATTTTAGGACGATAACTTGTTTTGTTCGAACTAATATTTATTTCGTAAGTTAGCAGTTTTTTTTTCTTTTCTTTTGTAATTTTTCCTATTTTCTTTTTTATTATGTTCGTTCGATTAGTCAGATCTTTTTTTTTTTTTTTCGGACAGTGTTAAATTTGTCCAATCCATAGATCGGATTTGAATGGACGATTCGTGAATCATCTGATTACTCATTATCAAATCTTTTTTATCTTCACCAAATTCATCTATTTCTCGCAATCTAAATAACGTAGAAGATGCTGCCAACATTGCTAAAAAGAGTTATAAGAATGTAAGCTATCATTCTTTCACCCAACTTCCTTTAACACGCCAATTCTAAAGCATGAAAAAAACTACTTTGAACTGTACAATTCTACCATAAAGTCGTAGATCTTCTTGTAGTTTTTGTATTTGATTTAGATTCTTAGATACATTATGCTTTTTAAGGTAGACCACGTCCTCTTTAGCAAGCTAGAGATCTATTTCTAACCTTCCTAGTTTCTTTTCGAAGATCTTTAAACCTCTTTCCGTTAAATGATTCCATTCGATAATTTTATTAATGAAAGGATCAATTTAATTCACACCAATATCTCATTTTGGTGATATTGAAATTCCTAAACTTTGCATTTATTGTAACTCTCAATTCATAAATTTATTGAATAAATTGTGCTATTGCTTTCATAGCATACTTATAGAAAAAGTACATGTAAATTTTGCTTAATTGTGATTTAAGAAAAAAAAAATGGAATAGAATATAAAGAGCATGTTTTACCTAATCACATTCAACATACCACAATTTTAATGCTTTAATAAAAGTTAGCAATCAAACATGTGAGCATGATCATTTCATTAGGGTGCACCACTGGGAGAAACTTAATTTTATACCCTCTAATTTTATAAAACTTAACGTACAAGCATGTGAGCATGATAAATGATAATGTTTTGGACACTCCATTTAAGATAGGAAGGGATACCATTCTAGGGATTGAAGTGAGATAGATATCATCCTAGTATCCATTTTATTTTTAAAAAATGAGGATGAATATAGCTTATGTATATTCGCCCCACCACATCCATTATTTTATAAATATATAAAATTAGTTACGTAATTGTTAGTTGTTACCTCTCATTATATAATTTTTTTTTTCTCACCAAAACCTAAAAGCTAGTTGCTAAGTTGCTTCAATTAATAAAAAATAAAATAAAATAAAAACCTAAAAAAACAAGATTTGAATCATCTGATGAGCTGATCTAAAACACTTAAATAATACTTTGCATTTAAAGATAATGAAAGTGAAATAAATAAAATAAATAAGAGTAATGCTAAGCTTTCTAATTTTTTTTCCAAAAAACCTTTTTCAAATTATGTGTATGTTGAATTGTCAACATCATATCTCACCACATAATTTGGGAAGTTTTTTGAGAAAAAATTTAGAAAGTCTAGCATCACTCAAAAAATAAATCTCGACAATTGATTACACTTGTCACCCAATCTATTTAGATTAGGACAAAAATTAGGTCAAAGGATTCAAATTCGTTTTTTAATAAACACTAAAGTCTATTAAACCTGACTAGTAAAATATAAAAAATTAACATTTTTTAGGATACTGGAATGGATATCAAATTCCCAGAGATGGAGATTGGGATATTAGAAAAAAACACGAAATCGAACTTGAATACTAATCAATGTTGCATATGCTTTGTTGAGCTGACTATTTTTTTCCCTATACCTTTAGAACATTTTCTGTGAGTCACCCAAAAATAGAAATTAATAAATTGTGTGATTTGTTTGTTTCTTTGGGATGAATTAGATTAAATTTGGACGGAATCGGGCAGGGGAGTCGACTGGGTGAGTTAGGATCCTCCCCTTGCCTTTTCTTTTCCTGTAAATGAAATATCCACTTGCATGAGAGAGAAATAAATCAACAAATCTTAACCATAAATTTTCTTTTATGCTTATGTATCAACATCAACTGAAATGTTGAGGAAAAGCTAGTTTTAGAACTACTAAAGCTTGAATTGTGAACATAAAACCATGAAGAATGGAGAAGTTAGGAAATTAGTATTACGAAGCAGAAAGTGCTTTAAATTTAGGCAAAAAGGAAATAATATTCAGAATTAAAATTCATCTAACAATAAACGAAAAGTAATCTAATAAAAACTATTCTCCAACCACATAAGTGGAATATGATGTTCACCTTGCATGTTATAAACCTCCTCCGTGCTTCCATCTTGCATGTTGTAAACTCTTAACTCCTTTCCTTCTACTTTTCTTCCACAAAAACCACTCTCCGTACAATCTTGAACGAAGTATATGCAATTAGACTTGCAATAATTATCATCGAATGATATTTCAACTGACACAGATAAATTTTGGCTAAGAAAAAGAGATCTTTTGCCCAAATCCTTTATCTCCGTCCATGTATTGGTGCTTAAATCCACACTAAAAACCCAGGATCTATTATCAGAATAATATTTCCTTCCCATAACAACAACCAATAATGCTCCTTCAGATTCAACCATATATAATCTCTCTGGCTTCTGTTTAGAGAGTTCGCCGGGTATGTTCCCCACTAGTTGTGTCATAGTTGGATTAATATCACTCCTAACATCACAAACATGTATGCTATTGAATCTATCGATTGAATTTATAGCATAAAACTTCTCTTTATAATAAACAACATCATGGAACATGGTTTGCCCCGAGTATACTGTAGTCCAAGTTTTATCGCCGGCTCTACAGTATGCCAAATATCGTAGATCTTGTTCGTAAATAACCATCACTGTGTAGTCTGATGAAGATGAAGGACTCGTTGATAGAGCACATTTGTGGATAAGAGATTTATACATGTCGGGAAGAAAGCGAAAAAACCCATTTGAAAATGTTTTTACGTGTGGGAGATCGATTTGTTTTCTTGTAAACGGATGCAAAAGACTCATTGAGCCATCTTGATCGAGTGTTACAATCCAATCCTTGCAAGAAAAGTATTTTATATCTGGCAACATAATTTGGCGACTGAAACCACCAAAAGCATTCTCTACAAGTCTTCTCGAGACAGTGAGGAACCCATGTGAATTGTTGCAGTTTAATTTGGGTGGAAGCAATAGCCACGGAATCAATCCAAAATTGACCTTGGATGCAGCAGATCGCCATGAAATACAAACTCCACCGAAAGCTATAAAATCTTCTTGCGATGTCATCCGCCGAGCAATTTCCACCAAAAGTTCATCATTAATTTGAGCCCAATTGGCCATGGCTGGCACCGTGGGGGAGACCAACAAAAAGAAAAACCCTAGCACTGTATGTAACGATGGAAAAGGACTGTTATTACTTGACTTCTTACAAAAATAGAAGAGAAATTAATGTCGATTTTATCAGCTGAAAGTAGACGATCATATTTTTAAGAGTGGTGCTATTGGCAACCCACTAATTTTTTTAATTTATTTTTATACTAATATCACCACTAGTAAGTATGGTCCCATTACAATTCAAAACAATATCTGACTTAAACATAATCTCAATTCTCAACGAAGCCAGATACTCAAAATAGAAACTGCAGAACTTTATTGTACATTAATTTGGACAAGCTAAAGAATTAACTCTCAAAGAATTCTCATCCAATACTAAAAAATGACTAATGAATGTTATAAAATAAAGCCTAAAAGCTTATAAAATATAATAATACTAACCTGGAGATGGAGATCGAGAAGAATGAGAGGAAATCAATTCAATGAATTTTATTTATTCCTTATACAATGATCCTATATATAGGCATAGGGGGAATTGTATTTACAATGAAATAGATCATAAGATCAAAAGAGGTAGTTACTTTACAATGAAATAGGAAAAGAGATCAAGAGAATTAATAGCGAATTATTTTCTAGGTGATGAAAGTCAATTATATCACAACACTAAACTAATATTAATACAAAAGTCCAAACGAATTTTAAGATGATTTTCACAATTTCATCAAATATTCTAAACTTTTTTTTTTCACAATTTTAAGGATCTGTCCGGTATTTTTTTATATATATTTTTGAAGTGTTTTTGTTTTTGTTTTCCAAAAACAATTTTGAATTCATATTCAGTAACAGTTTTTCATTTTGTTTAAAATAAAATAAAGAAACATGGAAAACAAAACTAGTGTTAAAAATGAAAACACAAAAAATTAAAAACAGGTTTTTTGTTTTGTTTTTTAAAATGACACTTTTTTCGTCTTTTTCAATTTTGTTCTTAAAATTTATTTATGATTTTTTTAAATATTTATTATTTAAATTTTATAAAATTAATATTATTTCTAAATTATGGGTTCTTCTTCTTCTTAAAATTTATTAATGATATTTTTTAAAATTTATTACAATTATTTATATTTAATAAAATTAATTTATTTCTAAATCATGGGTTCTTCTTAAAATTTATGAATATTTTTTTTCTTTATTTCTAAATTATGGGTTTAGTGTTGAATAATAATATGTTATAATGTTAAAAAAAAAAAAAAAATGCAGATTTAAGGTGTGTCCTATAAGAGTTTTTCATTTACTGTTTTTCGAAAAGAAAAATGAAAATGAAAACAGTGTTTTTGGTTTCAATTTCGAAATCTGAAAATAAAAACACGTTCGGTAGGTTAATCAAAAAATATCAAAATTTGACAATAATCCATCCCAAATAATTATCAACTAAGTTAGAATTTTTTATTAAATAAAAATTACATTCAAATAAAGAGTTTAAAAACAAGAAAATCAAGAGTACTAATACTATGTATTTTAGGAATATGAGAGATCAAAGAGATTGATATCATCTGTTGACAGTGATTTTTTGTCAAGAGAAACATCAACAGGTCAACGATGTTATTTGCAATTCGTTAATGGTGGAAAATGAAATAATGTAAAAGGGAGATGCGAGATGCGATTTTATGTGGAAAACCCCTGGAAGAGGGAAAAAACCACGGTTGCCGATGACGGCGAGATAAAAATGGTTATATGAAATAGGCTACAGACTCAGCTTACTTATCTATCTTGGTGCTTATTTTAGCGTATCTCTTTTGTATACAATAGAAAATGAGTTGTAATTATACATTCATTTTGTAACCCTAAGCTTAATGTGCAAGTAGTTGACTTGTGGAATCCCATTATGATTCTTCTTGCTTGGATCTTTGTGTTTGTCTTGATCTCTTTCTTGTTTGATGTTTATCTCGTAGTTAATACGGTAGACATTGTTCTTGATTTGAGCTCTAATTCTTTTTGGAGAAGATATGGTTGTTTCTTTATTGGAGTGTAATCATAAGATTCAGTATCTGCGTGGATCTTTTCATGATATGTCATATCTTGGTAGGGCTTATTTCCTGTTTTTGGCTAAGTAGAGATCTTTGGCCGAGCAGAATGATTGAGTAGATTTTTGGCCGAGCAGATTCCAAGCCGAGTAGATCTTTGGCCAATCAGATTCCATCTGTAGATGGCCCATCATATGGTGTTGCCACGCATTTTTGCTAACCCTTTTGATGACATGTCTCACACTTGACTTTTGATGATGTGGTCTGCTGTATTTTCTAGATTATTCATTATCTTTGCTAACGTGTCATGCTAACGAAAAATCCATATAACAACATCAAAATTACCATGGGAGATATATATAATTAGAGAATTCACATAAGAAATTGTTCAGACAACTAATGAAAAATAATATATATATATATATATATATATATAATAAAAAAAGTTGTCTAATGAAAAGTAAAAATAAAAAATTAAGAAGAAGAAGATTTGGGAAAGAAGGAGAAGAATAAGAAAATATAAAAAAGAAGGAGGAGGAGTAGACGATCTGGGAAGATTTGGTAAAGAAGAAGAAAAAAAAAAATTATGATGATGATGATGAAGATATGGGAAAGAAGGAGGGGAGGTGATCTAGGAAGAAAAAAAAAATTATGTGAGTTTTGTTTTTAATTTAAAAAACGAAAAACAAGGAAAACATGTTTAATGTGTTTTTCAAAATTTTCACTTTTAAGGTTGGTTTTATTTTTTTTATTTTTTATTTTTTATTTTTTTTTTAAAGACAAAATGAAAAACAGTTACCGAACACGTTTTCAAAATCGTTTTCGAAAAACGAAAACGAAAACACCCTAGAAAAGGGCTATCCGGTAGTGGCTTTTTTAGTGTTTTTTTGTTTTTGATTTCCGAAAACAATTTCGAATTCACGTTCATTAAACGTTTTTCATTTCATTTTCAAAAAATAAAAACAAAATGGAAAACAGTATCAGTGTTAAAATTAAAAAACATAGAAAACACTTTAAACATGTTTTTCATTTAAAAAAAATCATTTTTTTTTTTCATTCTTCTCTTCTTCATCATGTGACTCGGGTCAGTTCTTCTTCTTCTTCTTCTTCTCTCTTCTTCGTCATCGACGCCGGAGGAGGTGAGATCGCTGGAAAGAGGTGAAATCGCCGGAAAGAGGTGAGATCCTCCTCCAGCAACGCTGATCTGTCTGGCGATGCCGATTTGGCTAGATCGGCGTCGCTGGAGGAGGATCTCACCTCCTCCAAGCAGATCGACGTCTCATACAATTCTTGTTTTACTTATTTATTTATTTATTAATGTTTAATATTTGGATAAGGATGAAGCATTTCCTTCATGTGTGAAGAGAAGAAGAAGACTGATAGTGTGATACTGTCATTTTTATTTTCATTTTTTTTATATAAAAAAAAAATTTATATATGACAACTCCTTATTTTTGTTGATTATATACATAGTAAATACACATCATTAAATGCAGTACTTAGCTTTCATTGGATAAAAATTGTGTATGGCTTATCAATATCTAGAATTATTGATCTGAAGATCGTGTATTCCTCTAGAGACTCATTGTAAGAACATAGATGATGATGATTATACACTTTGGGGTGCAATTCATCCAACTGAAGCATCAAATTTGATCTCTACCGGTAGATATTATATTTTGTAAAAAAAAAAAATGTTTAATATTTTAAATTTTAATTTAATGAAAAATGACTCAATTGATAATTATTGATAATTTTTGAAAATTTTCGGTTAACCTATAAGACGCGTTTTTAATGTTTTTATTTTTAGAATATTGTTTTCCACATATGTCACCAGACGCGTTTTTGGATTTTAAAACTGAAATCAAAAACACTGTTTTCATTTTCATTTTCATTTTTCTTTTTGAAAAACAGTAAACGAAAAACGTTAATAGGACGGACTACCAGACAGTAGACCTGACACGGTTCCGGTTCCGATTCGGAACCGATGGTTTCGATTCCATGGTTAGGTGAAATCGGGTGGAATCGAAACCGGAACCGACCTACATCGGTTCCGGTTTCGATTCCGATTCTGGTTCCAGTTCTGAACCTTTTTTTTTTTCATCATCTTCTCCATAACTCCACCACCAGAGTACCAATAAGTCAGTAACTAGTCTACCAGACTATCACCATCGTCGATTCTTCCACTTCAACTCACAATCCCCAATTGAAAATCCCTAACTTCCAATTGTCCCCAATTCGATCCCAAAACCAACCCCCTAATCCATCACTTTCCTCAACTTTCTTAGCAATCTTCCACTTCAACTCACAATCCCCAAATTGAAAACCTAAATTGAAAATCCCTAACTTTCAATTGCCCCCAATTCGATCCCAAAACCAACCCCCTAATCCATCAATTTCCTCAACTTTCTTAGCAAACAATCACCCAAAAACAAAAACAAAAAAACAAAAAAGCATAGAGAATCAGAGACCGTGAAGAAGAAAAAGAGGGTGACCGTCTGGCGTTGGTCGATTGTTGGCGACGGGATGAAAAAGCGGTCGACAGTCGAGTCTTCAAAGGAGAGAGAATTTGAGATGAGAGAGAGAGGTGACTGAAGTAGTAAATCTGAATTCGAGTTGAAGACAATGGTATTGTGATGGAGAAGATAGAGACATCAGACATAGAGACATAGAGTTTTATTATATATAAAAATAAAATAAAATAAAATAAAAAGGAACCACAGGTTCGAACCCGAACCCAAACCACCGGTTCAAGGCCGGTTCAAACTGGATGATTCCGTGAAATGTGGAACTGGAACCGGACGGTTTCGATTTTTTCGGTTCTACGGTTCGAACCGGAACCTTGCCAGGTCTACCAGACAGCCCCTTAATATTACATTTTCAATTAATCTACCAGATACGTATTTACCGTTTTTATTTTCAAAATAAAGTTTTCAGCATATGTTATTAGACGCGTTTTCAAATTTCGAAACTGAAACCAAAACACTGTTTTCATTTTCATTTTTCTTTTGGATAATTAGTAAATGAAAAACGTCTACCAAACACACCCTAACCTTTCAATAAGGATAATATATTTAGGGCGTGTTTACCAATCAGGAATCCTTCCTTGGAAAGGGAATTAAGTTCCTGATTTTTTAATTCCTATGTTTACTAAATTTATGGGGAATTAAGTTCCGTGGACCCCACACCCATATTAGGAATTAAGTTTCTGAATGAAAGGGAACTTGATTCCCTCCACTCACCCTAGGAATCAAGTTCTCTTTCCTAATTGAAAAAGGAATTCATGTATATTTATTGAAATATCCTCATTTAAAAGTAATAAATAATAAAATAAAACAACTATGTCTCTATTTTGTCATTTTCTTTTATGGATTATTCTCGGTCATTTTTTTTTTCTCCATATCTTTTTCTCTCTATATATTATTGAATTTGTTATGAATAAATTTTTTATCTTGTGTGTGAAATCATATTTTCAAAAAATTTGCATATATGTACTGCGGATTAAAAAAAAAAGTGAATTGCCGCCATTATTGAGTATTTGTATAATACATATGAACTATCAATTATAAGAAGAAGAAAAAAATGAACTGCAGAACATAAACCAATGTGAACGGCACCTAGGCATCTTGAATTCACGTTGCCTCTACCACCTTGAATTTCATGTTGCTTTGGTTTGATTATATATATATATCTTGTAATACTCAAACATATCTCATATAGTCATATGTATATATACTGCTATTTAGACTACAATTTCATATATACATATAGTGGATTACATAAAATTAATTATGTTTTCATATTAAAAAAATATTTCAACATGTTATATATAAGGGTATTTTTGTAATCAACTTTATATCATCTTCATTCCATTTTTAATTTCTAAAAAGTTAGTAAACGATGGAATGGAATTTATTAACTTCATTCTGATCCCCTTCCATTCCATTTCTACTAGAATTTGATTCCGATTCTTTTTATTCTTGATCAGTAAACGCGCCATAAATATCAATTTAAAAATAATAGTTATTTTTTTAAGGAAAAATAATTGTTAATCAGTTTTTGAAATTATAGATCGCAATTGGTGTGATTTTAAATTGTTGTATTATATATTAAGATTGTGATTAAAGATATTTTGGTAGTAAGTTGGAACTATTTTCATATACGAGAGAATTTCAATTCACGAAAGAGGCAGCCAGCTTTGCTAATATATAACATTAAATCTTTTTAATTTCTGTATAAGCAAGTAAGCAAATACTATGTTTTAGGGTAAAGTTACATATTTACCCTTCTGATTTATTTGTTTCAAATTGGTAATGTTTGACTAATGGATTACTAATAAGGATGTCAAAAATCCCCATGGAAGCGGGGCTCCGCGGAGACCCAACCCATTTGGGACGGGTTTAGTACATGTTAATTGGGGTATGAGGTGGGGATGAGATTTGATATTAAAACCTAATTAAATTTGGGGCAGGGGAATGGTATTTTGGTCCCCGCCCTATCCTCGCCCCATACCCTGATTAACATGTTGTATGGATGATTAAGAAACAAGAAACATAGTTATATTACAATTTATTTATTTATTTTCAATTTACTTTCAAAATATACTTGGGAAGAAACCTTTTACTTATAAACAATTAAAATGTACCTTCTTTTTTTTTTGGATACACGTATACGTGGAGATGGAAGATACATAATCACATTTTTGTCATTAGCACTTGTTCTTAGACAAGTATCATGAGTTAAACTTTCAATCTTTATTTTCTTTTGGTAGATTTAATTATGATGATTTTGTATTTCAATTTCATTTTTTTTATTGAAAAAGACCGGTGTAATATTCATATGTTTGGTAATTTAGTTTGTGATTGACTTACTATGAATTAAAGTTTATTTACTTTTTTAACTAATTTTTTTTCTTCAATCATTTAATATTTTTAAAGACAGATTGACATTTGTAATTGTAGCATACAATATAAGGTGTATAATTATTAATGTTGTCTTAATCAAACGGGACGGGTACCAGGAGCCCTCTCCCCAAATGTGGATTCCCATCCCCACCCCAAATGGGTAATGGGGCGAGGACGGGAATCCTAGTTATATTTGGGTTTGGGGAATAGGGATGGTATCCCCACCCTGTACCTACCCCATTGACATCCCTAATTACTAAACGGAAGGCTACAATTCTCCCAGTTTTTTATTTGGAATTTTGTTTTTCTTTATTATTTTTATTTTATTTTTAATTCGGTTTAATCAATTAAAATTTAAATATATATATAAAAAAATAATAATAAATAAATAAATAAATAACACACACACACACAAAAAAAGAGTAAAATACTTATAGAAATCATTATATCTTTTAATTAAAGATTAATAATTTAATTCAAGGGTAACAATGGAATTTTAAAATTGTATAAAATTGGCTCTTTGATTTGTGAATTGTGAGAATGGGTCAGTCTGGTAAGCCAGACCAACACTACGAGCTTGGCCCAAGACAAAACTTGATAGAACATACTTACAAAAACACAATTGAGAAGCTCGCTCCTAATTGGATTTCTATTTTTGACTGAATTTGATTTATAAGAATGGGTCAGCCAGACAAACAATATGAGCTCGGCCCAACTTGATGTCCGGACTAGATTTCATATGACAGGCCTTCTGGTTTGTAATACAAAAACTCTATCAAAACAGAAAACAAAACATAATATAGCGGAGATATTTGTATCATTAAAAAGGTAAAAAGCTGTCTGTGCAACCGTCTTCAGGGGCGTAGCTCTGTTGGTAGATGGATGAGTTTTGATAAATAATTTTCAAGTCAGCGGCTCGAATAAAAAAAAAAAATTGTCTGTGCACCCTTTTTTGTATCATATATTAATTTAATCAGTTATAAAATAATTAAGATAAAAATAAAAATAGAAGATCCACCTCTTCCCAGATTTGGGATGAATTTTTATCTATTCATAATAGTTACTTCCGCCCTCTCTTCTTTTTTATTTTATATAGATTTTTTTTTTTTTTTTAGTTTAGTTTTTATTATAATTAGATTCAATGGTTTTCTCTTCTTAATTTTTTTATAATTTTAAATAATCACTATTTAAGTTTTAGTTAACAAATAATTAATATTTTAATAAAAAGATATTATAATTTTTATTTTCTTAACTAATTATATTTTTCATTAAAATGTTTAAAATATTAATATTGTATTAATACTATTTATGAGATATATTTATTTTTATGATTTGAATAGTTTTACTTCAGGGTATTAATGTTGGAATTTTTGAAAACAAAATTGTTTGGTCACATACAATTAAATTTTAAAGATATGCAAATATCAATTTTTCTCTCATATGCACACGTTATAGGTATATATTTAGAATACTAATACATATTACCACACTTTTGCCATGTGTATTATTGTGGTAGCCAAAAATGGCTCATAAGCCCAAAGTGTAAAGCCCAGGCTAGTCTTGCTGTAGGCCCAAGTTTGACGAGCCCAACGAGAACAGTGATTGCATGACTTGGTCGTCTGAAAGATCAAGTCAGCCAGGTGTGCCAAAAAGCGAGATTCTAGGGAGAAAATCTCTCCAAGAATCTCGCCCACGATCAAGCCCATGATCTTACCTGTTTACTTCCAACGGTAGCCTAGAAGTTGGCTATAAATAGTGAAGCTTTTCTTCAGAGAGGGGGGACTGGAATTACAAAGCTTATAACAGCGTACTGAAACTCTGCTTCTAAGGATCACGGCCACCGGAATCCAAAACTCAAGCTTTCACGATCATCGTTGCTCAGCCCAAGCATATCTAAGGCTAACAATCTGAACCACCTCTTTAAATTATTTCTTTCATTGTTTACCTGTTCTTCAATTTTTGCAGGTTATTAGCTCGGTCGACCACGTTCCTTTGCAGTCGACCAAGTTCTTTTGCAGGTCAATTCAGCAGACGACAACAGCATTCAAACGATCCAACCCAAGTTGCATTGGGCCTATCAACATACGACCCGATCCATTTCGATTGTAGGCCGACCCCCTACAATTATTATGATTGAAGTTACATGGTAAAAGTGTGGTGATGTGTATTATAATATGCTATAGATTTGCCTATAATATGTGTCTATAGAAGAAAAATTGATGCAAATATTGTCACTCAACATAATAATAATACTTTATGTTGAGAATCGGTTGATCCATTGGTTTACCATTCACACCTACACCGTAAGATTGTGAGTTCGAGTCTGTCATTAACCCCAAATCCCGAATTATTGAAACATTTAAAATAAATAAATAAATAAAATACATAATATTAATAGAGAAATTATCGATTTAAAAAAAGAATTAGGAAATTATCATTTTTGTCGCTGTAGTTTGCACAATTCTCTCCCCACCTTGTTTCAAAATTGGCCGAAATCACCCTGTAAATTGATATAAAGGACTTGGCCCCTGGAACCAAACTCCTTTAGGTACGCACGCACAAACGAGTACTCTCTCTCACTCCATGTTTGAGAATTCAAGCTTTTATTCGATTTCTTTCATTGAAAATTTATGAAGAAGAAAATTGGTAAACACAAAATTGAGATTGTTTAAGCTTGTAGAGGTTTGTGTCTGTTATCCGTAGCTAATGTCAATGCCTATAATATATAATCATTAACTATCATAACAATGACCATCTGTAAACTTTCTGAAAAACCTGCATTGCTTAAGCTTTTGATATTATTAGTCGGGCCAAAGTTATGGCCTTTCCTTTGGTACCCCATAACCATTGGAGCTATGTTCTTGTGTAAGACAAGATTCTGAATTGAAATTCGAATATTTGGCAATGATGGGAATGATGATGAGTTTTAAGTACCACATATGCTTCTAGGTTCAAACATATTCGCCATAATTGTCAATGCTGCTAATCTAATCTCCTCATCGGTGCATTCAATATTTGTGATATATTATTGACAGAAGTACATTTTAGAGTCGTGTTGCTCGGGTGCTGTTATCTATTCATGGTAGGATTATGTTGTCTAACCCCTTATTAATGCAAATTTAATATCATATTTCTAAAGTTCTTGTAATTTTATTCTATTTTTTGGGTAGGAAACGTAAGAAACTTATTGAATAATAGAAAAAAAAATTGTACAAAAGAAAGGTTAACCAGGGGCAACATAACTACATAACACCAAAAACTCTCCCCTAAATCCAAACATTAGCAGAATATAAAAATGTGGTGCTCAAAAGAATCTGAACTGCACACAAGAACTATTGACCGATCCAAAACAAAACAAAGCCTTAAAACACCCCTCTAAAATACTGCAGCTTCACAGTTGTTACAGTAAAGAAGAATGAGACATAACGAAATTCAGAAGATAGTGATACTTAGGTGTTAGGTTTTGACTTGTATTCCTAAGTGAACCAAACAAGACTCAACTGATGTGGAGCTTCCTGGAGACGTGAGATACGTTTGGAAGATGGAATGGTGTAGTTTGAGGGAGGTTGAAGATCATGAAGAACTGAATGAGAATTTGTTTCAACGTATGGATCGCGGTTTTCTGAGTGATGTAATTTAAGGTGACTCGTAATGGTTTAGGAAACGGGTGTACAACCGTGACCCGAATCGTAGTCAATCATAAGCATACGTGAAACGGGAAATCTTCAGCGGAAAAGGAAGTAGTTTGTTTCTGGAAGTTCTTGTGCTTGAAGGAAAAGGATTTACTCCCTACAAGAAGACTTGTCATAAAAGGAAATAGTATTTATGTAGAACAAGTAAGTCTTGTACGTTTAGGAGTAGGATTTCCTTTTATCTTAAACTCCCTGTAACTAGTATAAATAGTCATAATATTTATGTTATTAGTTTTAAGGCTGTGGAGCAAAAAGAACACCATGTAACATCAGAGAGAGTGTAGTGAGATTCGGGGAGACCCAATGGAATATCCGAGGAGGGATCCAAGGGAATATCGGTGGATCTAGTTAAAGATCCGTGGGTGATATTTAGGGGAGACCTAGGGGATATTGTGGGGTTCTTGGTGAGGATCTTGTGAGTGGAGTTTGGGTTAGGTGTGAGAGAGAATCCTGGAGTATATGGTTGTAACAATTTATCATATAGTGGAATTTTCTCTGTCGTCCTGACGGCCCGTGGTTTTTTACCCGTTTTGGGTTTTCCACGTATATCTTGTGTTGTGATTGTTTTATTCTCTTTCATCTATTTTTCTGCTTATTGACGTTATTATTTGCTATGAGTTATGGGCGTATATTAGGCACGGCGTTCCGCGTTCATCGGGTTATTAGAGGATTATCCCCAACATTAGGCCTACAAGTTCTCATTCTTGCAGTGTTTTTATGAACTGCTCTTTTTCCTTATTCTTTCTGTAACCATTTGATGGAAGATACGTTTTCTGCTGAATCAATTCAACATTTGCAGTTTTTACATGTTGGTTTTAACTTTTAAATGTAGTCATTAATTCTTTACTGATAGAACTTTGGTTTACAGAGGTACTCTTTCTTTTAACTTGTAAGCACTTAAACCGCAGCAAATCTTTGATGTGAGTTTAATCTCCAGACTTATAGCATTTTTTATTTTATTTTTTTTGAGGTTATGCCACTTACTTATATTTAATACCATATGTTTCAGTCACTTGTTTGCTGCATGAACACCCTTACCAATCATGTCAAATTCTCATTTTATTTTTGCAACACATGATGCATGGTTTTACTGACACTTGAGTATTCTAATTCTTTGCTAAGTCCAAAAGAAGGATAAAGGAAGTGCTTGCATTTCTTGCACTTTACATATGTAATTCAGATCTTCAATTTAAAATGCAATTTCGAAATTATCAAATGGCCGATGGATCATGGTGTGGAAATGGGAAAGGTCTAAACTGTTGAAAAATAAAGGTCTATCTGCAGACGAGATGTTTAAGGTTGTAACCATTTACGGCGTTTATGGCGTTTATGCTCTTCACTGACTTGCAAATCAACTATCAACATAGACTTGGACATTGTTATTTCAAATCAGCCAAACTAACAAGTATAATTGATTCTTCCGTAGCCTAAAAGCCAATTTAAGTGTTAGAATGACGCCTAATGTGGCATCAACTAAACCTATTTCACTCAATAATTTTATTCATTAAAAAAAATGCTGAGTTCGGTTTAATTCACCCCAATATCTCATTTCGGTGAGATTGCAAATCCCTAAACTTTCCATTATTCTAATTTTCAATTCATACACTTTTATTGTATAAAGTGTGATGTTGCTTTCATAGCACAGTTATATAGAAAAAGTACATTTTAATTTTGTTTGATTGTGATTTAAGAAAATAAAAAATGGAATAGAAGTTAAAGAGCATATTTTATCTAATCACATTCAACGCACCGTGCACAATTTTAGTGTGTTAATAAAATTTAACTATCAAGCATGTGAGCATGATCATTTTATTAGGGTGCTAACACTGCCACTTAAAATGTGAGCATGATCATGCTTCGGGCATAATAAATTTCGGGTTGTCTCACATTATTTGTAGGGATGGTAAAATTATCCAAAATACAAATATCCACACAAATCCACTCCATTTAAGATCAAATGGGGTACCATTATATCGGAATGGGGTTGAGATATTTATCATCCACCTCCATTATTTTATAAATATATCACATTTATTACGTAATTATTACCTCTAATTATATAAATTACTTTTTAGAGGTCATTTTTTTAACCAAATGAAATTTGAAAAATTCAAAACTAACTAGGCTATGTTAGAATTTCTTTTTTAAAAACATGGCTTGCAAAATTATAAAATTGCCCTTTTTTTTTTTTTTTTTTTTTGAAGTATTACAAGAATTATTACAATAAGATTACTGATACATGTCAAGATCAAAAAATACATGTGCAGCCCGGATATCTATTATCATAATAGGAGATAATTATTTCCACAATCTGCGAAGAAAACTCCTCACACATGCTTGTAAAATGTGCATGATGAGATTTGAACTCCTCACCACTTATATGGAAGAGAGATGCACCTCTGTTAAGAGGTGATGTGCAAAATATAAAATTGTCCTTAAATGAATTGTTAACCCTATATTACTTGATGAACTAAAAACATATTATATGACATGCTATTATGTAATGTAATTTTGAGACATGTTACATGATGAACTATAAAATATTACATTGCCTACTATCATGCAACGTTCATCAGAAACCTAAATTTTTCTATAACTTCAAAATAGATCATCATAATTAACCACAGCATAATCTAAAATATTATCAAAACTCATGAAATATATACTTCAATGTTGAGTTTGAGTAACTCCTATACAAGTTTGTGAGAAAAACAGTGGTGATGTTGGTTCAAAATGACAACATTGTTCCATGGCACACCATAGACAAATAGATAACTAAGAAAGAGAGAAACAAGAGAAATGGAGTTAAAATATAGAAAGAAAGACAAGAAATACAGATAGGATGAGTAGATTAATCGAGTTTTGTGGTGAGATTTTACAATATTGTAGAAATAGAAAAGGATTTTGGTGAGAGAAAGTGAAGAACTAAGAAGAAAGGAAAAGATGAAGAAAAAAAACTATAGGGGTATTTTTGTCACTTTAAGGTTACTTTTAAATTATTTTTGAGAGATTTGATTAAATATAGTTTTATTTTCAAAATAAAGTTATAAGTGAATTTTGATTTAAAAAAAAAAAAAAAGGTTAGTTTCGATAAAATAATGATAATAATAAAAAAATAAAAAAATTCTCTAGTTTTAAATTTTTTTTCTCACCAAAAACCTAAAAGCTAGTTTTTAAAATAAAAACATGAATGTCTAGAAAAATATAAAATAAATTACTTTTTAAAAAAGAACTAGATATCCTACAGATCTATACTAATAAAATATAAAATTTAACCATTTTAAACGAATAGGGGATGGATATGACACACCCTCAATTCGAGGCTTCCACATTAATTGGTTATACAAATTTCTAACGAAATCATATGGATAATAATGGGTATCCATCCTCAATCCACCCCATTGCCATCCCTAAGGCCTAATCATTTTGTTCCATTCAAATTTATTTTTACAATTTTCAATTTTAAATAAAAAATGAATTCTGGAAATGAAGATAGGAAACAATTTCATGAAAGTTATAAAAGAGCATCCCTAATAAGGCTCATTATATTTTC
Organism: Acer campestre; assembly: GCA_954870605.1. NCBI lineage: Eukaryota > Viridiplantae > Streptophyta > Magnoliopsida > Sapindales > Sapindaceae > Acer > Acer campestre. Next base: position 15,209,499 of record OX940809.1, read on the forward strand.
CTTACATTTAGAGAGTTTAGTATACTTTTTACATATGAGGAGCCATATAAGGACTTAACACTTCAAAAAACCTTATTATTTTTAATTAAAAAAATATTAAAAAAGAATTGAGGAGTGAAAAAAAATGGCTACTTAAATTTAGACCATTGAATATTACGGATGTAGACTCATCTTGACCACTCATTTTAATTGAGAGTAAAAAAATAAATAGATAAGGAGAAAGCATTGTCTCTTTATATTTAGGAAGGCATTGGCCGGAAAATAATTTGAGAAAGGAAGTAGAAGGCTATTGGAACAAATACCGATCAAGCCTCGTCAAAGATGTGCTGGTTTTTTTGCTTATTAGTGATACTAAAAAAACAACACATCTTTAACTATTAATAGGGAGGAGGGACCAAAATTTGCTTCAAGCCTCCCTACTTCTCTCCTCAAATTATTTTCCGGCTAAAACCTATCTAAATCTAAGAAGACAATGCTTTCTCCCTAATTTTATTTTATTTTATTTTATTTTTTTCACTCAATTAAAATGAATGGTCAAAAATGAATCCACCTCCTTAATATTCCATGGTTCAGATTCAAATAGCCATTTTACATCCCGATCTATAAACATATAAATATCAGTTCAGGTGACCAAATCAATTAATTCAAGGATTAAAAAGTTTTCATCAATCAATCAGTATAAAAAGTTTTCGGGTCCTAAAAACGGAGATTTTCATATCAATATTTTTCCACCTACATCAATTTATCCAACGAAATATTGTAAAAAATGAAGCAATGCTGATTATGGAAAATCTGTTTGTATAATAACTCAAATTATTATCAGATTTCAACACTGCACGTTTATCTTTAAACATGATTTGAATCAAAAATTCAAATAGTAGAAATAGCCAACAAGATGGATCAAATAGGTAGAAGTCTCAAAACAATTGTATTTTTACTAACAAAAAAATTAACTCGCAACTTAAGTAGATAATCCAAGCTAAGTATATAATAGTCAGAATTATCAAAACTTGATAGAATAATAAAAACAAACACAGCTGAGTACTAAACAGTACCATATACTACTTTAAGCTAATAGCTTATTCGTCCTCCTGCGAGCGCAACCTAGCCAACTTGTTAGTCACAACAACATCAAGCTGAGAAGCTCTCTCCACGATCTCTCTGCGCTTCTTTGTTGACACATCATGTGCAATCTCGGCACAGTAAGTCCTGAACACAAGTAAAAATCACTAGCATTCAATACAAAACTATAATCTCAAATTATGAAACACGTTGGGGAATTTCAAACATATATGATATACCTGTTGTGCATCATCAACAGTTCAAGCTCCTTTGCATTGTGAACAACGAATTTCTTGAAGCCATTAGGAAGATAATGACGGGTCTTCTTGTCAGTTCCGTATCCAATGTTGGGCATGAGAGTGCAGCCCTTGAACTTTCTCCTCACACGAGAATCAATACCCTTTGGTCTACGCCAGTTTGTCTGAGAAATTCAAAAAGAAAACGGTATTAAAGAAGGGCAGTCTCACCATTAGAATATATAAAACGCAAAAAGACCCAACTTTCAAATCACAAATAATCAGTTCTCAACCATTTGGAAAACTATAAAAAAATTCCCAATATTCCAAACAATTTCAATAATAGTTTCATAAAACTATTGAAGAAAACGATTACACAATTTGAAAGATGTCAACAGCGATACTGTAACAGAAAGCTTAACAAATCAAGCAATCTGTGTCGCAAAAACTGTTCTTTTCATTTCTGCCCTGAAAACGAGATGCCCAGGTACAGAAGGAAAAAGATCTGGACATCAGATACCATGGGCAAGTGAATTCTCAAAATACTCAACAACAGAAAACAAAGAGAGAAAAAATTATCAAAAACCAAATAAACACCAAGTCTAAATCAAACACTGCAACCTCAGCCGAAAGATGGTGATTTTGTAAAATAATCACAGATAAATCATAACACATACATAATTTGCATCATAGATTGCAGACAAATAATATCAAAGACATCAACATGATCAAAGAGAGTAGTTGAAAAAGAAAATTAGAAAAACTGGAATTTAGTATGCAACAGAGATCAGATGGTAGTGCATGTTTGGTTCATCATCTAACTGCAGAAGCTATGGATAAAATATCATCACGCCTCGTTGCATATTTACATCACTCAAACTTAGTTTTAAAATGACATGAAAATAGCACATAGAAAAAACATTTGACATAATGAGATCAGATAAAACGCCAATATATCACCAGATTCCAAATGGAAGTAAGACTGGGTGTCAAAAACGTAATCATCATATCCCACCAGCAAAAAAAATCATTCTCGTTACACAAAATCATGAAATATCTATATACACCAAACCCTAGCAATCTCAAAATTATGAAGTAATTTAATAAAAAAAATCAATTTCTTCAGCACAAAAACAGATTGAAAATAATAAATCAAAGAGGATCAGATAGTCGATCGCTATATCACCACATTGCATCAAGAGATACAAAGTCTGACTGGGTGTCAAAAATTCAATCATCATATCCATATAAAACCAACTTGTACACAAACTATAACAATCACTAGAAAACAGCAATCTATCAAATAACAACTTAAAACCAGGCTTGTTCAAAAACAATAATTGCATCAATCAGATAACAAAAAAGTCAATCACCATCTTGCATCAAAAGATGCAAATTAGATTGGGGCGACAAATACATATCAAAATACAATAAAACACAAGCGCTCTTCACAGTTTCATCAAAAAATAAAGTGTAGAGTTAAAATAATATATATAATACCTTGACAGAGATCTTGCGGTCGCTCTGGGGCCTCTTGAAGTGCTTGGTCCTCTTCTTCACTATCTTCTTCGTCAGCAACGGTGCCGCCATTTTTTCCGATACAAACGTGAACAAGGAACGTAGAGAGAGAAAGAGAGGCTCACAGTTAGACTAGGTTTATATACAGAACGTTGTCTAGGGTTTTATTTATATTCACCGGGCTTTTTTTATTGATTATTGATATCACATGGCCCTTTTAAATTATGGGCTGGGCCAGGCCCATATTGACTTTTTTTAAAAAGAAGAGCCCATACTCATAGTGACTTGAATGTTCAGTTTTGATCTTAAAAGGTTCTCTTTATCTTTCCTTTTAACAAATTCAAACACAAGATCTAAAATATTGATCCCCAATACTGACACATGCATCTATAAGGTTGTGGGTTCTCCATTCCCAATTCTAAAATATTGTAATAGTTCAAGAAAAAAAATTTCAAATTGGACCAGTATCATGCATTAAAGTCGCAAACAATTTTAATTAACAAAACATCATATTTTAATTTTTAGTTTAAATTCAACACAGGTCAAAGGTCTATTGGGACTTAACAAGGTCAATCGATATGAGTACGGTTCGAAATACAACTCTCACACCAGAGAGGTTCCCACACTTTGTAATTTAATGGGTAGAGGTTAAACTCAACCCCGATCACCAATCACCGAAGTGAAGGGAAAAGTGCACAAACACTTTATTAAAAAATATATATTATTGTTTTTGTTACCCATACTATATCAATCATGACATTCTCTCAATACAGCGAACTTTGCTTTTAAGGAGTTAATAAATTTTAGACACGATGAGATAAGATTATTCCAATCATTTGCCCCTCACACATACACTGTGAGATTATGGGTTCAAATATACCGCCTCCCCTAAATCTTGAATTTAGAAAAAAATATTAATAAATTCAGTTTTCTTTGTTCAAGTTTCTTACTGCTAGTCCTTAAAGTAGTTGAGCACAATGATTGAATTTTTAAATTCTTCTGCAAATCTCAAAACAGATTTCATTTTTTTTTTCTTTTGTCTATTAATTAGGAGATCAATCATATTAATTAAATCTTTAATGCAGTGGAACTCAAAGAGCAATTCATTCAATCTCATGATTCTCATCTTCTCCAAGTCATTTTCTAAACTATATTTGAGTCACAAGAAATGGAGCCACCCGAATACCATTCACATAAGCGAAGCAAAAGAAAAGTCTGGTATACACTATTAGTCATTAGTTGATCGAGTATCTTGTACATTATTCAATCTCCATTACACACTTTATTAAGATCACAAACATTCAAGCAATTATAAATGGAGCTACGAAACTCCAGCGAGTTGGGTGAGGAAGGGATAATATCAATCTACTCTTCGTCTATCTTTTCATGTGAATTTGACTTCAGGATGGCATCGAACTCGAGTTTATTGATCTGTTTCGTGAACTTTTTCATAAAATCCATTGAGAATATCATGTTAAAATTTTCCATGGGAAGTGAATTCTCAAAAGCAGAAAACAAAAAGGAGAGAAAAAATTATCAAAATCCTTATAAACAAGTCTAAATCAAACACTGTAACCTCAACCGAAAGATGGTGATTTGGTAAAATAATAACAGATAAATCATAACACATACATAATTTGCATCATAGATTGCAGACAAATAATATCAAAAACATCAACATAATCAAAGAGTGTTTGAGAAAAAAAATTAGAAACACAGAAACTTAATATGCAAGACTAGTTGTCTAGGGTTTCATTTGGGGTTGTCAAAGATTTGATTTTGTAAGCCAAATCAACTACGGATATTCACTAGGCTTTTTTTATATTGATTAGTGTCTATTGATATCATGTGGCCCTTTTTTTTTTTGGTTTACACCATCCGGTTTCCGGGTGGGGCGGATCCACCATACGGTGCAATCAGCCCAGACCACACCCTGACTAATCCGGACTCGCACCGGGTCGGCCCACTAAGGGGTAAAGTGCTCCCAATATGTGTAACTCCGTTCACAAGGGGGGTTGAACCCATGACCTTGCTTAAGGGATGAGAGCGCCGAACCACTCACACCAACACATGATTGGTTCATGTGGCCCTTTTCAATTCAGTAGAAACTCCATATTTTTCCTATTTGATATCAACAAAGGATCTATTTGATATAGGAGATATTAATAATGTATTTGAATTCAAAAAAATTCACAAATATTTTTAGGATACTAGTAAATCAGTTTAATTCACACCAATATCTCATTTTGGTGATATCGCAAATACCTAAACTTTGCATTTATTGCATTTATTGTAACTCTCAATTCATAAATTTATTGAATAAATTGTGCTATTGCTCTCATAGCATACTTATAGAAAAAGTACATGTAAATTTTGTTTGATTGTGATTTAAAAAAAAATAAAAAAGGAATAGGATATAAAGAGCATGTTTTACCTAATCACATTCAACATACCACAATTTTAATGCTTTAATAAAAGTTAACAATCAAACATGTGAGCATGATCATTTTATTAGGGTGCACCACTGGGAGAACTTAATTTTATACCCTCTAATTTTATTAAAATTTAACATGCAAGCATGTGAGCATGATAAAATGATAATGTTTTGGACACTCCATTTAAGATGGGAAGCAAGGATAGAGTCAGAATTATGTTTTAGGGGTTACACCGTAAAATAATGAGTTAAATCGACATATATATTAGAAGTTGTGTTAAATAAAACATTAATTAAATAATATTGTTGTTTATATTTTAAAACATTAATTTTTTTATTGATTTTTAAAATGAATAATAATGTTTTACTAATATAAATTATCTTAATTTGTGCATTTATGAAAAACATTTAAAAATGATCTTTTTTTAATATTACATAAATTCAGTGTTTTTTGGGGGAGGGGAAAGACTAGAACCCACGACCTCATAGCATATGTATAAAAGGTATACCACTGGACCAAGCTCATCTTATCCATTTTATCCATTTAAAATGATCATTGAATATGATGAAAACATAATAAAAATAAGAAAAATGCTAGATATTTCAACTCATATCTCAACTTGTAACTTAGACAATTTTATTCATATAAATGTGACGAATGAAATAAATCATAATTCAAAATAATAATAATAACAATATGTATGTATCCATTTTTCAATCGACACACATAGTTGGGGGTATGTCTAGCATTACTCTAAAAATAATATAGACTAAAATTTATAGTTATTAATTCAAGATTCAATAATAATGTTTTAGAGTTAGAAAATAAATTGAAATTTAAACTGTACTCTTAATATTTTTATAATATCCAAAAACTATTCTAATAGTACATTTAGAATCAAATATATTATCCACATGATTAAGAGAAAATTATTAATATTGCGATTTATAAAAATAAAATAAAAATTAGAAAATTCATATATGAATTAATGGTAAAAATATAAAAGTTCTAAACCTTAGGGGAAAATTTTATAAAATTGTAAAACTTCAAGGGGTGCAGTGGCCGGTGGCCCCCCTCATCATAAGGTGGCTCCGTCTCTTATGGGAAGGGATACCATTCTAGGCCTCTAGGGATTGAAGTGAGATGTATCCATTTTATTTTCAGAAATAAGGATGGATATGGTTTATTTATATTCGCCCCACCACCTCCATTATTTTATAAATATATAAAATTAGTTACGTAATTGTTAGTTGTTACCTCTCATTATATAATTTTATTTTTATTTTTATTTTTCTCACAAAAACCTAAAGGCTAGTTGCTAAGTTGCTTCAATTTTTTTTTTTTTAAAAGGATTTGAATCATCTAATGAGCCGATCTAATTAGGGGTGGGCGTTTAATGGACCGGTTCATTTTTCAATATAATCGATAAAAAAACCGATAAAGTTCGGTTTTCGAAAATATGAACCGATCCAATAAAATTTTCAATTGTCAACCGATTAAAAATCAACGGTTTTGGACCGGTTCGGTTTTTTCGGGCCAAATTCATGGGCTTTAATTATTACACATATTTTAATTCTTTTGGGCCTTCAACCAAATTAAATTATGGGTTTGAACAAATTGAAAATACTAATTTAAAATAGTATTCAACAAAAAAAAAAAAAACAAAAAACAAAAAAAAAATTAAAGAAAAAAGAATATGATATGTGACACATATTCATAGTTTTATAGTTTCACGGACTATTGAACATTAAAACTGAGATTTTTTTATTTATATAAGTTGGTTCTAGGTTCAATTTTCCGGTTTGGGATAGCGAACCGGGAAAAAAACCGATCCAATCAGTTTTCAAAAAAATGAACTGAACTAAACTGACCAACATAAGAAAACCAGAAAAACACCGATTGGATCAGTTCGATTTATTGGTTTTTTGCCTACTCCTAGATCTAACACTTAAATAATACTCTGCATTTAAAGATAATGAAAGTGAAATAAATAAAATAAATAAGAGTAATGCTAAACTTTCCAAAAACTTTTCAAATTATGTGGTATGGTAAGTTATCAACATCACATCTCTCACCACATAAAAAATCATGATTTACAAGATGTTGAGAACTCACCATGCCACATAATTTGGGAAGTTTTTTAGGGAAAAATTTAAGAAGCCTAGCATTACTCCGCAATTGATTACACTTGTCACCCAATCTATTTAGGTCGAGACAAAGATGATTACACTTATCACCCGATCTATTTAGGTAAGGACAAAGATTAAATTAGAGGATTCAAATTCGTTTTGTAATAAACACTAAAGTCTATTAAACCTGACTAGAAAAATATAAAAATTTAACATTTTTTCGGCTACCAGAATGGATATCAAATTCCCAGAAACTACCTCGCTTAATTAAAACTTAATAAAAAAATTAAATCAGATACAAGAATGGGGATACAAATTTCAAACGAACAAGGTGATGGAGATTGGGGTTATCCTTCCCTCAATCCACTCAATTGCGGTATCGCCATCCCTAATCATTTGTTGTTTTGGAATTCATTTTTACCATTTTCAATTTTGAACGTAAAAAATAAAAGCATCAATGATCATTTATGGGATATGACACGAAACCACTTCAGGATAGTTTATAGATGCCATTTCCTAAAACCATAATAATGAAATCAAGAAACTAGGGGCTGTCCTGCAGCATGTTTTCAGCCTGTTTTCGTTTTTATTTTCCAAAAATGATTTTGAATTCGCGTCCTGTAAACCGTTTTTCATTTTATTTTCGTAATTTTCAAAATACAAAAACAAAATGAAAAACAAAAGCAATGTTAAAATTGGAAAATTTGAAAAACAAAAAAAAATTGTTTTTCTTGAATTTGGTTTTGTTTTTCAAATGAGGTGGGTCATATCATTAAATAAGTGGGTCCCTATAATTAATATATTTTTTTTTTCTTCTTTCTTCCACCTGACATCGCAGGTCTTCTTCTTCCTCTTTCCTCCTCCTCCTCCGCTTGCTGCACCGATCGCCGCCGTTTCTTCTTCCTCTTCTTCTTCTTCTTCTTCTTCTTCTTCTTCCTCTTCCTCCTCCTCCACTCGCTGCTGCGTCTGGCGACCGTCTTCTTCTTCTTCTTCCTCTTCTTCCTCCTCCGCTCGCCGCCGATCGGCTCTACGTTGCCTCTCACCGCCGATCGCCACTCGTCGCCGCCAATCTGCTCTACTGAGTCGCCGATCTGGTCTTCTTCTTCCTCTTCTTCTTCAGCTGATAACTTTTGTTTAATTTAAAAATTACATTTCAATTTTTTAAGTTAATTATTTAATCAATTTGTTTATAATTGTTATAATATTAAACAAAATGTAAAAATTGATATTTCAATTTTCGAAAGTTTTCGGTTATCCTACCAGACGCGTTTTTTCTGTTTTTGTTTTCAAAATGCGGATTCCAGTAAATGCTACCAGACGCGATTTCGGAATTCAAAAATAAAACCAAAAACATTGTTTTCATTTTCATTTTCATTTTCATTTTTCTTTTCGAAAAACAAAAACAGAAAATGGCTTGCAGGACGGGCCCTAAAAATCTATTCAGGTGACCCAATAAAACATGCCAATCTGCCATCTAGTGATCCAAACCAGATAAAAATCAATTAATTCAAGGATAAATGGTTTTCAGAGGTAAAAACTAATGCTGATTATGAAAAACCTGTTTCTAAAATACAAAGCACATTCAAATTATCAGATATCTGCACCACACATTATTCAATAAACATGAATTGAATCAAAAATTCAAATAGTAGTAGAAATAGCCAAATACACAAGATCAAATAGGGAAAAAATCTAGAATTTTTTTTTCTCGAGCTTGAATAAATCATGAATTTTTCTCGGTCCCAGAGCGACCTCTTATACATATCCGAATACCATACTCAAAATTACTTTTTTGAGCAACCAATGTATTTTTACTATAAAATTGTTCAACATATGTACCTATACCTGTTGTGCATCTTGTTTGTTTCATATCTAATGTTGGGCATCAGAGTGCATCCCTTTCTTCTAACACAAGCCGAAAGAGTGATTTTGTAAAAAATAATCACAGATGAGTCATAACGTACATAATTTGCAAATTTTATTGTAGTCGAAACCAACCTCTAGCAACTCTAATAAATTGTCCATTCACGTATCTCATCACATATGTTATTCTCTCCGGATTCAATTTTTAATGTAAAAAAATGTCTCTCTTTAAACTATTTTCATTTTTCATTGTTTGATAAAGTTTTACGTGTAATTTCAATCCAAGATCTCAACCGGGCTAAACTCATTTCAATTTGGTTGTCCGCAGACAGTCAAGTTGGTTGTGTTGCACGCCACCACACAACAAAGTGTGTTCATTCACAGATCTCGTCTCAAATGTTCTTCCCTCCATATTCAATTTTGATTCTCAAACAAATGTATTTTACTAACAAAAAAATTAACTCGCAACATAAGTAGATAATCCAAGCTAAAAGTATATTATAGTCGAGAATTATCAAAACTTGATAGAACAACAAAAACAAACACAGCTGGGTACTAAACAGTACCAAATACTAATTTAAGCTATAGCTCATTCGTCCTCCTGCGAGCGCAACCTAGCCAACTTGTTAGTCACAACAACATCAAGCTGAGAAGCTCTCTCCACAATCTCTCTGCGCTTCTTTGTTGACACATCATGTGCAATCTCGGCACAGTAAGTTCTGAACACAAGTAAAAATCATTAGCATTAAATACAAAACTATAATCTAAAATTATGCAACACATTGGGGAAATTCAAACATATAAGATATACCTGTTGTGCATCATCAACAGTTCAAGCTCCTTGGCATTGTGAACAACGAATTTCTTGAAGCCATTAGGAAGATAATGACGGGTCTTCTTGTCAGTTCCGTATCCAATGTTGGGCATAAGAGTGCAGCCCTTGAACTTTCTCCTCACACGAGAATCAATACCCTTTGGTCTACGCCAGTTTGTCTGAAAGAAATTCAAAAAGAAAACGGTATTAAAGAAGGGCAGTCTCACCATTAGAATATATAAAACACAAAAAGACCCAACTTTCAAATCACAAATAATCATTTCTGAAACATTTTGAAAACTGTCAAAAAATTCCCAATATTCCAAACAATTTCAATAATAGTTTCACAAAACTATTTAAGAAAGCAATTACACAATTTGAAAGATGTCAACAGCGATACAGTAACAGAAAGCTTAACAAATCAAGCAATCCGTGTCGCAAAAACTGTTCTTTTCATTTCTGCCCTAAAAACGAGATGCCCAGCTACAGAAGGAAAAAGATCTGGGCATCAGATACCATGGGCAAGTGAATTCTCAAAATACTCAACAACTGAAAGCAAAGAGAGAAAATTATCAAAAACCAAATAAACTCTAAATCAAACAATGCAACCTCAGCCGAAAGATGGTGATTTTGTAAAATAATCACAGATAAATCATAACACAATACATAATTTGCATCATAGATTGCAGACAAATAATATCAAAAACATCAATATGGTGAAAGAGAGTAGCTGAAAAAGAAAATTAGAAAAACAGGAATTTAATATGCAACAGAGATCAGATGGTAGTGCATGTTTTGTTCATCATCTAACTGCAGAAGCTATGGATAAAATATCATCACGCCTCGTTGCATATTTACATCACTGGGGAAAACAATTTGGTACATAATGAGATCAGATAAAACGCCAATATATCACCAGATTCCAAATGGAAGTTAGACTGGGTGTCAAAAACGTAATCATCATATCCCACCAGCAAAAAAAAAACCATACTCGTTACAGTAAATCATGAAATATCTATATACACCAAACCCTAGCAACCTCAAAATCATGAGGTAATTTAATGACAAAAAATCAATTTCTTCACCACAAAAACAGATTGAAAATAATAAATCAAAAAGGATCAGATAGTCGATCGCTATATCACCACATTGCATCAGGAGATGCAAAGTCTGACTGGGTGTCAAACAATCAATCATCATATCCATATCAAACCAACTTGTACACAAACTATAACAGTCACTTGAAAACAGCAATCTAACATATAACAACTTAAAAACAGGCTTTAATTACTGTATCCATGAAAACAAATAGAAGGAATCAGATAACAAAAAAGTCAATCACCATCTTGCATCAAAAGATGCAAATAAGACTGGGGCGACAAATACATATCATCATTTCCTTCCTAGATCCACAAATCAAAATACAATAAAACACAAGCGCTATTCATAGTTTCATAAAAAAAAAAAAAAAAAAAACAAGTGTAGAGTTAAAATATATATATATATATATAATACCTTGACAGAGATCTTGCGGTCGCTCTGGGGCCTCTTGAAGTGTTTGGTCCTCTTCTTCACTATCTTCTTCGTCAGCAACGGTGCCGCCATTTTTTCTTCCTTTAACTTACCGTCTTCCTCCTGTAAACATATTCAAGAACTGAAACAAATCAATACAAACATGAACTCATAACAGATCGATACGAACGTGAACATGGAACGTAGAGAGGGAAAACCAGGGAGAGAGGCTCACAGTTAGGGTTTTAGTTGACAGCCGAGCTGTTTTGATGGAGGCGCAGAAGTAGGCTTATATAGAGAAGGAAAAGACTAGTTGTCTAGGGTTTCTTTGGATTGTCAAAGATTTGATTTTGAAACCAGATCAACGGTGGATATTCACTGGGCTTTTTCATTGATTATTGATATCACGTGGGCCTTTTCAATTATGGGCTGGGCTAGACCCATATTGATTTTTTTTTAATGGTGATATTTACACCCATCTAAAACCGTATGTACACCCCAAAATTATATATTTTCAAAATTTCAACATTGTCCTTAAATTAAATTATTAATATTTTAATTAAAAATATTTTTTAACTATTTTACTTTTTCAAAATGTTACTAATTAAATTAAAATAAAAGACAAAAAAAAAAAAACAAAATATAAAACTAAAACTGGGAGGAGGCTTATGGCTACAGCATTCTCTTAAATTATAAGTTCGAAAAGATGGAGCCTCCATAAAAAATGAAGGAGAAGGCCAGTGCTACGCCATATTTATTATTTTTATTGATTTTAATATTTTTAAATTCATCCAAGCTATTAGATTTTGAGTTCATTTGTGAGTTTTTGGAGAGGTTTATGGGCTGATAGGAATGATTTGGTTCATAAAGGATAAACTTGATTGATTTTGGAAGGGGTAACAAACTAAATGCAAGAATTTCATACCAAAGAAACTGTTAGTGTCAAAAGTTTAAGGCTGAAGAGGTTGTATTGGTGCACGTATTCCTCTATGGAGGATTAGATTTGGATCAATGAAAAATTAGTTATTTATTTATGGAGCAACAGTTTATTTCAAAATATATATATATATATATATCAAAATTAAAAGAAAAGTACATATTTGGTAACATGTGAGGTGTGTTTACAAGATATAATTATTTTTAAAAATTTAATGGAGTATAAATACAAAAAGGGGGTGTATATACAATTTTCCAGGGGGTGTAAATGCCATTTTTGTAGGGGTGTAAAGAAGAGCCCATAGTGACTTGAATGTTCATATTTGATCTTACAAGGTTTTTTTTTTTTTTTTGACAATATATATTAATCCGAGACCAAGTATTTTTTTTAAAATTTTTGTCATTAATAGGATTCGAGCCACTGACATGAGAGTCATTTGCTCAAGCTCCTCCAAGCTCTTATAAGGTTCTCTTTATATTTCCTTTTAACAAATTCAAACACAAGATGAGTTCACCCTTAACACATACATTTATAAGGTTGCGAGTTCTCCCTCCCTAATTCCAAAATATTGTAATAGTTCAAGAAAAAAAAAATTCAAATTGGATCAGCATCATGCATCAAAGTCACAAAAAATCTTAATTAACAAGACATCATATTTCATTTTTAGTTTTAATTCGACACAGGCCAGAGGTCATCGGGACTTAACGAGGTCAATTGATATGAGTATGGTCTGAAATACAACTCCCACAACATGGAGGTTCCCACACTTTATGATTTGATGGGTAAAGGTGAAACTTGACCTCAATCATCGAAGTGAAGGGAAAAAGTGCACAACCACTTTATTAAAAAAATTATTATTGTTTTTGTTGTAAAAAAAATTATTAAAGGTAAAAAAAATTATTAAAAAAAAAACTCGACCCATACAATATCAGTCATGACATTCTCTCAATACAGCAAGCTTTGTTGTATTGAAAAAAAATAATAATAAATTTTGTTTTCTTTGTTCAAGTTTCTTACGGCTATTACTCAAAATCAATTTTAAGCAATGGGACACGATGATTGAATTTTTAAATTCTTTTGCAAATCCCCAAACAGATTTCTTTTTTTTTTCTTTTGTCTAATTAGGAGATCAATCATAATAATTAAATCTTTAATGCAGTGGAACTCAGAGAGCAATTCATTCAATCTCTTCTTCTCCAAGTCATTTTCTACACTATAATTGAGTGACAAGAAATCTTATTTATAGTTTTGCAAAAACCTTTTAAGTCATTTTTCATCAATAGAGCCACCCGAATACCATTCACTGATTCACATAAGCGAAGCAAAAGAAAAGTCTGGTATACACTATTAGTCATTAGATGATCAAGTATCTTGTACAGTTGTACATTATTCAATCTCCATTATACACACTTTATTAAGATCACAAACATTCAAGCAACTATAAATGGAGCTACGAAACTCCAACGAGTTGGGAGAGGAAGGGATAATATCAATCCACTCTTTGTCGACCTTCTCAACGTGTGAATTTGACTTCAGGATGGCATCGAACTCAAGTTTATTGATCTGTTTCGTGAACTTCTTCATAAATTCCGTTGAGAATATCATGTCAAAATTTTCCTCAAAATTCTCTGTGTCTTCTGAAATTTGGATCCCAATATCTGCTCCACATGAATTAACAAACCCAGGAAGCACTGGATTCCAGTCAATATGTCTTTCACTGGTGGTGCATATCTGCAAGAGGGTTTAAATAATAAAAGCAACAATAAGTTGATAAGAAATAAAAATAGTAACTATCGAGATCAACTTAGCAGACCGGACAACGTTCAAATTTTTACACGTGCAGGTGAGGAAATGTGCATTCGCATACTAGCTTGGACACACACAAATCCTCTCTCGGTATATGAGACAACAGAAACTATACATGGTTTGCATTTGAGTTTGAGAAAGTCATATGATGATGTGCTAGGTATAAAAGAAACACCATCTCTTTCCTTTGTATTTCTTTCTACCATCATCATCAAACAAACCCTAGGAACAGCCAGAAAAAGGTGTATTTTGTCTCCGGCCAACCCAAAAGGGACAAGTTGATTTTCTAAGTATTATCAAGTTGTCTGCCTAAGCATTACATATTTATTCTTTATATGACAGAATATTATACTTCAAAGATGTGCTCACATTTCCAATGGTATTCAGCTTAAAAATGACAAAAAGCATATTTCACATGTAGCTGAGATTAATATGATTCTTTTGAAGTATTCTAAGCAAAGAAGATGATCTTGAAAGGGCCGACAATAAAATTATGAGCTTTATATTGCACTTTCCAAGGAAACGGGAAATGTAGTGAATAGACATCTAACACATATAAGGAAAGGTCTAACCTCAATATATTCCACACCCAGTTCATTAAGATTCTCCAGAATATTGTGTGATGACAGCAAGCTAATGACTCCTCCAGAGCCAACTGGTGTTTGAAGTATTTCCCAAGGTGATTTCATCAAAATCTTGTACCTTTTCTGTTCTTCTGGAGAATTGCTAACAACTGGCAGTTTCTCTTCTTCCAAAAACCATACCTGTAAGCCAGTTGTTAATACATTCAGACAAACATATGAAGCATATATGCAAACTATTCATCTCACACTTCCAGAGATATATATATATTTTTGAAAGAGATATTTTAATCTTTTTAATCATGATTCATGACTAAGCGGTATATCACAAATGCGATTCAGGTGGATGAAGGTCCAAGCACACCACAGCTTTGAAAGGCATTACTTCTGAAAGTTTTAGTTTCTGTTATGTGTTCAAATCCAAAATCTATGTTCCATAAGGATTTAGAAAGAAAAAGAAAAAAAACCAAACTTATGAACTGATGAAAAAAATTATTATTGAAAGAGGTTCCAATGATGAAACTTGAGTCTTGATGTCTGCAGTTGCAAATTACATTTTGTCCATTATAAATTCTATCTATGACTTCCCAAGGTATGCATAATTATAAGTTTATAACCAAAGACGAGGAAATCATTACAAAATTACTATTAGTAGAGTAGAATGCCATATTGTTATATTGAAACTTCAAATTCTAAAGCAAAGGAAATCAACATTCTGAACAAATAACTTTAGTTTACAACTAGTTAAGCAAGAATCTCAAGATTTCGGCGAAAACTCTATTCAGGCAATTTTGTAACATTACTAACCTTTTTGGAGTCAAAAGCAAAGTAATCATTGTTCAAGAATAGCTTTTCTAGAGTTTGGATTTCATAAGCTGGGCAAACCAAAACCAGTGGCACAGATGCACGATCTTCTGTCTGCAATTCAAACACATCTTTGTTAGTCCATGTCACAGGAAAACTGACCAAAGGAGGCTAAGAGGACTAATTATTTATATTAGAGGAAACTTTTGATTGTCAATAATACAAAGAGAGAATATTTGAATAATACCGATTCAAGACCAGAGTCAAGTTGAAAAAACTTTTACAAGTAAAGGTCAAAATATGGTATTTACCTTTACAAATCTCTGATCATCACAAAATAATGTTTGAAGGAGGGCCGAAGGTTTATTCTCAATGTTTCCGAAGCCAACAGAATCTGGGTCACATCCACTTCCTTGATTCTCACTGTCATTCATAACTAACACTATAGCAATTTTTCCTTTAGATACAAGATGGCGTCCCTTCTCTTGCAAACTGAAATGTGCACCCACCTTCTCTTCACTTGCACAAGGAGTGAGGCATCCCTTTGATATCTTTAAAGTACTTCTCATTAGCTTGCTTCTTGTAGCATTGATTAACTCAGTTACATTTGATCTGATTCAAGTAGAGAAAAAGTGGGATTAGATATAGCTAGATCCCAAGATGCAGATACTTACATGCCTCTTACTTATAAAAAGAATAAAAAATAATAATAAGTATTGATATATGTATAGATAATTAATTTGAAGATCAGCAACAATGCATACACAGGTAAAATTTATGATGCCGCAGGATGTAAAGAAAATTTTAACAGTTAATGATATACATAAGATAATAGATTAGTACATATGGATTACCCAAAGCCTCCAACTTCCATAATGAAACACTACCTCTTTGAAGGTATCTTGATATTTTGCAACACGTGTTGAAGCAATTTTGAATTTACAGAAACAATTTGATCTGCAAGTAAGCTGGTTTGGGATTTCTCTCCGAATCTAAACCCATGAAACACGTGTTGTTGTTCCATTTCACAAAGTTTCTTTTTTGCAGCTATCAAGCGTTTTTGGAACTTTTTCCTTTCTTTCCATTCCTGAAATGTGCCCAAAGGTGACACATTAAGTCAAAAGAACAATGTATGCTTAATTTTTAAAGAAATAAAAATAAAGAAAAAAGGAAACCATCCTTTAAAACGCAAAAATATAACCTGCCTTGGGTAACTGTTGAATAAGGAAGACACACACATAACGAAACAATGGCAAAGAATCCTAGATTGATTATATAATTATGATAGCACATTTGTGCCTAGAATTGTCATTCCACACGATTCTGACTACATCATGCTTATTAGAACAACTAATTTCATTTCATTCTAACCTAATCTCACTTCACACTCTGTTTCCACTTCTACTTACAAAATTAATGCCCTTATTTGCAATTACAAGTTCAATAATCCCCTATCAAGAAAGAACTCATTAATCCACCCAAAGAAATAAATGGTTTCTACAATCAGGCTATGAGATACCATGCTTAGAATCACATATATCACTAATATTCCAGAGCAGATCATAATTATTGAGTTTATGAAGATAAACGTGATATAGCTATCTAGAACATAAATTATGTGGAAAAAGCAATTAACAATATCAAATTTTAACCAAAAAGAATATAACAGAACTTATAACTTAAAAAGTAGAACAAAAAAGAGTAGGCCTCACAAGCTGGCGCCTTTCTTTCTTGGACCTCTGGTCAGTGCGTATGTTTAACTCAAGGAGACCCTTTGGAGGTGTAATCAACATTTCTCTTCTATTCATATCAACATTTGGAACAATTTCTTCAACAAAAGGTACCCACACAAGGTGACAAGAAACATCAGTTTCTGCTGACTTTGCTTTTCCATTTCCATCAGGCACGTTTACAGAAGAATGAAGCATGACATGTAAAAGATCACTAGCTCCACTGTTGAAAACATTGACAACGGTTCCCACAAGTTCACGAGTTTCCTAAAAGAAAGAAGCATTATCAAAACCTTTTTTGTCTGAAGAGAGAACTTAGTAGAACTGGAACAAAACACTCTAAAAACAATGACAAATAAAAGTCAAGAGTTTATCCTAAAAAAAATAGCAACAGAGCAAACAAAAATGAACCAAAACCACAGACAATGTATTATGTCAATTGATAATTAATCATATTGCCTAGAGAAGCACAACTGTATATATCTACACTACATGGTATTATTATAACCAACTACAATGTTCAAGCCTGAATTACTAATTTACTAACAAACCAAATTAAATAGATATTCCTTTTTTCACAGAATTAAGAAAAAAAAGTTCACATATAAAGCACAGTGTCAAAAGTAAGTACAAACCTTGAGAACAACACTCATTCCAATAAGATCACGGGTATAAAATTCACCATTCTCCAACTCTGGCCGATCTCCTTCTCTCGCAAGTAAAGTTGAACCAACAAGTAGCCTGGCCTGGAAAGTTTTTTGAAAGATTTGAAATCAAATACAATGAATTCATAGTAATCGTAACTCTAAGTTTATATTTATTGCCCTCCTAAACGCATGCAAATACATTTTGATGGAAAATAATACTAGGTACCTGGGGCAAGGTTTTGAAATCTCGAGGCAACTTCATTTTTCTAGAGAATACTATTTACAAAGCGATAAAGATCCACATCAGAGTCAAAGCAAACTTCTTGATAAATCTTTGCATTCATAAACCAGCATTGCCAATGTTCACAAAATGATATGTTTCGGGCAGCAATACATGGTAGATATTCACTTCACATTTGGTATCCTTCCCCATTAAATACACATTTAAGGTACGTGATTCATGAAACAATCCAGGATCACAAAACACATCATTTGAAATTTATTTCCTTTAAAAACAACTCTTACTTTTCAGGTCATCATGCTAAATAATGTTAACTTTATATGACAAATAGAAGTCCACAGTAAGTATATAGTGGTCTTTAACATAAATGTTCTATGTGGTACCAAGAAATATAATGGTCATCATGCTAAATAATGCTCTTGTAACCCCACAGCAAGTATAGAATGGTCTGTAACATAAATGTCCTATGTGGTACCAAGAAATATAATGGTCATCATGCTAAATAATGCTCTTGTAACCCCACAGCAAGTATAGAATGGTCTGTAACATAAATGTTCTATGTGGTAACAAGAAATATAGCAAAATAAGACTAAGAATGAAATTCAATAATTTATCATAACGATGCTAGATTATTTCACCACAGCTCAAAATTGCAATTAATTTCCATTTTTTATTCTCTAAACAAAGGATAAAAGCCCAGGATAGACCTAAATGATAAAATGCAACTAGCTACCAATGACTCACCTGGTCCACGGTGTCAATTCCATCAAACGCAAGTATCCAACACTTCTGTCCATAGTGTTCTCTTCCCTCAATTAACTCCACTTCTTGAATTGTCTCGCTTCCCAAAATCTGTTGCCTTAACCACCTTCTCCCGGGCTGCAAAAACATCACTTTACCATAAGAAACACAAGGATAAATAATGACCCAAAGTGAAATGTTAAATTTATAATACTTGAAGAATGTTTTGCAATTGTTTCATACGTTGGAAAATCGCAATTCAGGAAAATCAGTGCTGGGTTTCACACAAATCTCCCCTTGGAGCCCGTGAACACTTGATAAGTACCCAATCTCTACGAATTCTGATCCACTCGTACTAGTTTCAACGATCTCTTGAGTAGCTGAATTTGCATTAACAAAAATCACTTTAGTAACTAAAGAGAGATTTTACTTTAACCTTATGACATCTCATTTCAATATATTCCACTACAATATCCTCATCATCTAGGCCAATATCTTAGTACACGAAACAAAAGAAACGACCGATTACTCATCAGCATCAAATTATTCAATTTCAGCTTAAGCTGTATTTGTTTCACTGTCTTTGATGATTAATTAATTATCTCAGCAACAACAATTACACAAACCCAATGGCAAAACTTGTAAAAAACCAGACTCAACAAGAAGAAACTTAACCATGAACCATAACACATGTCTGACTCTGTTAAATTTCACTAATTTTTCAATCTTCAACAATATATAAAATAGTTATTAACATACACACTAGGCTCCACAAGTATATACAAGTAGCAAAAAGTAAGCCCATCACTTGAATATTAAATTCAACAATGAAAACAATAGAATATAAACCAAATTCACCACTCCTTTTTTTTTGAAAACAAAATAAGGAAAACGAAGTACCAGAGCTGTAGAGGGGAGAGAGGGCATGGCGGTAATTTTGGAGAGAGCTGAAGCGCAGCTGGGCAGAGCTGGAGCGAGAGAAGCGGTTTGGAAGCGGAGGATGTGGAGAAGAATGATAACTTGGCGACAGAAATAGTTGATTTGAAGAGCAGCACACAAGTGAAATTCTCTGCATCTTTTCTTCACTAGTGTTCTTTTTTTTTTTTGTGTGTGAAGATTGAATTTCGCTATTTAAGAAAAAACGGACATTGGCATTTGGCAGCACACTATGATATTCACTTCTAACTAAAATATCTGTCGTAGCTATCTGGATAACTGGATTCTGGATGCTGCAAATTATGATAAATTCATGGATTTCAATGTTCAGTTGTTCACTAGATTTTGTTTAATACTGTATAATGAATAATTAAAGGCCTCCCAAAATATTTACCCAAATTTATGGCACATCATTCGAAAGGCTTAGCATTACTCTCATTAGCTAGAATTGGTCGGACCGTCCGGTAGAAGTGTAGCATTACTCTCACTAGTTTTTTTTTTTTTTTTTTTTTTTTTTTTTTTTTTTTTTTTGTGAAGATTGAATTTCGCTATTTAAGAAGAAACGGACATTGGCATTTGGCAGCACACTAGGATATTCACTTCTAACTAAAATATCTGTCGTAGCTATCTGGATAACTGGATTCTGGATGCTGCAAATTATGATAAATTCATGGATTTCAATGTTCAATTGTTCACTAGATTTTGTTTAATACTGTATAATGAATAATTAAAGGCCTCCCAAAATATTTACCCAAATTTATGGCACATCATTCGAAAGGCTTAGCATTACTCTCAGAGCATCCACATTGGTGCAAAAATAAGACTCACTTTGCAAGACCCATTTTGGGTTTCATAAAATTGAGCCACATTGGTTGCAAATGAGATCCAAAAAACAAGACCCAAAAGTGGGGTCCACAAGAGTAGACCCAAATGGAGTTCCACGTTTGGAACCCAATTTGGGTCTTGCCCAATGATTGGGGTTGGGTTCCCAACCCTCTCCAATCATTGGGTTGGGCCTTTTTTTTTTCTTTTTTTTTTTTAATTTATATATATAATTTAAATTAAAATTAAAATATATAATTATTAATTTCAAAATATATATATAATGAAAAAATATATATATATTTAATATTTATATTTCAATTATTTAAATTTAAATATATTATTATTAATTTCAATAATTATATACATAATGACAAAATATAAATAAATTTAATTAAATCAACACTGTTTTGTTTTAAATATTTATTGTTGTTGATGTAATGGGTCTTGTGTTAATTTTAAATGAATAAATTGTTTATTTTAAATTAAAAATTATTTATTAAATAATTATTGATTGTGTTAATATTTTAAATATATTATATAATTTATTTATTAATATATATAATAATATATATAATATTTGAAAGAAGAGTAATAATTGTTTGGAAAAAAGTTAAAAAAGTAATGAAACCGAACCGTTGGAACCGACGAAACCGAAATCGGAAGCGGAATTGAACCGTCGGAACCGTCGAAAACCGGACCAGAACTGAAACCGAACCGTCGGAACCGCCAAACCCGAACCGTTGGAACCGCTAGACTCAAACCATCGGAATACCAGACCCGAACCGGCGGAACCGCTAAAACCGGACCGGACCGGAACCGGAACCGGAACCGAGGAACCGGAATCGAAACCGAGGAACCGGAACCGGAACCGAGGAACCGAAACCGAAACCGAAACCGAAACCGAAATCGAAACCGGAACCGAACCGAACCGAACCGAACCTTCAAAACCAAAACCGGAACCGGAACCGAAACCGGAACCAGAATCGGACCTTTAAAACCGGAATCGGACCTTTAAAACCGGAATTGGAGCCGATTTTGAAGGTTCAAAACCGAAGCCGGATTCAAACCGAAACCGACGCCATGTCTAATCGTATACAATATTTTGTTTTAAATATTTATTTTTATTGTTGATGTAATTCGGTTGTGATAATTTTAAATTAATAATTTTTTTTTAAATGAATTATAATTTG